>CM026192.1:10247-610247 GCA_014825925.1 Bombus breviceps | reverse complement strand
CGAAAGGCGCAAACTTTCTATGAAATTTATCTATCACTGAAACGAGCAACTATTGGATATAAAGGTTATTACGAGAAAAGATTGCTCGTTAAATACTTGCGCGTCGAAATGAATATAAATAATTGGATATTATCGATATCGTTGGAATTATCTGGCATGTTGAAAGGCAAACTTTCTACGAAATTTATCTATCGTTGCAACGAGCAACTATATAGCAGGTAGCTTGTTACTACGATAAAACGACGTATAGTTTCGTGCAATTTTTCATTCATTAGAATTTGTTCGACAATAACATTCTTCAAGAATATGTAACAACATTTTCAACATAATCGCACGAGAAATTCAAACGAAACGGAACGAAACAACGTATAGTTTTGTTAGAATTTTCAACAATAATATTCTTCAAGAATATGCAACAACATTTTCAACATAATCGCACGAGAAATTCAAACGAAACGCAACAATCGATGATTCGATTAAAACGCTGTTTGTATGCACGATAAAACGACGTAGAGTTTCGTTAGAATTTTCAACAATAATATTCTTCAAGAATATGCAACAACATTTTCAACATAATCGTACGAGAAATTCAAACGAAACGAAACAATCGATGATTCGATTAAAACGCTGTTTGTATGCACGATGAAACGACGTAGAGTTTCGTCAAAATTTTCAACAATAATATTCTTAAAGAATATGCAACAACATTTTCAACATAATCGTACGAGAAATTCAAACGAAACGGAACAATCGATGATTCGATTAAAACGCTGTTTGTATGCACGATGAAACGACGTAGAGTTTCGTTAGAATTTTCAACAATAATATTCTTCAAGAATATGCAACAACATTTTCAACATAATCGCACGTGAAATTCAAACGAAACGGAACGAAACAACGTATAGTTTTATTAGAATTTTCAACAATAATATTCTTCAAGAATATGCAACAACATTTGCAACATAATCGTACGTGAAATTCAAACGAAACGGAACAATCGATGATTCGATTAAAACGCAATTTGTATGCACGTTGTACGCACGATGAAACGACGTAGAGTTTCGTCAGAATTTTCAACAATAATATTCTTCAAGAATATGCAATAACATTTTCAACATAATCGCACGTGAAATTCAAACGAAACGGAACGAAACAACGTATAGTTTTATTAGAATTTTCAATAATAATATTCTTCAAGAATATGCAACAACATTTGTAACATAATCGCACGAGAAATTCAAACGAAACGCAACAATCGATGATTCTTTTAAAGTGCAGTTTGTATGCACGTTGTACGCACGATGAAACGACGTAAAGTTTCGTCAGAATTTTCAACTGTGCTGTTCGTATGCACATTCCTATCAGTATATTGAACGCTCTCTCATCAGAGATGTGTAGTCCTCGACTCGAGTCCTCTTCGGCCCCTCTGAATCACCCTCTCTTACATTTTACAACGATAATTGATGTATTATTATATCGTATTCATGGTTTTACCTCGATACCAATCGTTGCGCATCGTTCTACGATAATTTCCAACCCATACGTATCTCGTTGAAATGCAAATTTCGTTCATGCAAAATTCAATCCTATCGCCACTTGGACAAACAAAAGATACAAACGAAACTAGCAAATTCTAGTTGATTCTTAAAATAACGTCTCTCGAGGAGGCTGACTGAAAATACGCGTTGAAATAATTTTCATAAAGATCAGATAAAGTTAACAAAATATCGCCTTTGACAACTAAATGATTGCGGATTTTGTCAATACCGCCTAATGGCAAAATCCGCAATCACTTAGTTGCCAACCAATAAACGCCAAAATAAAGTGGTCGCGTCAGCATCAGAGTTGGCACTGTAGAAGCCTCGATGTGACATTACGAATTCATAAAATTCGTTCTGTATCGTCCAAAAAGAAAAAAAGAAAGAGAAATCCTGCACAAAGGTTTTGTCCTCGTCGCTATCTCGTTTCTTTCATCGCCGTACGATCCTCCGTGACGTTACAGCGCCGAAAGTTTCTTGATTATTTCGCGGTAGCAAGTTAGCGCGTCGACAAGTCCCGTTGCACTTTTCTGGAAAACGTTGGCAGCCAGCAAAAAGTGGATACTGGAGGACGTAGAGTTGGCGTCGTCTCTTATTGGCAAACTTGATCGTGAGCCTGTCACCGGTGTCGACAAGGGTCGACTGATGTCCCGTTAATTTACAATTTGCTAACGTCGATATTGACCATCTGCTACCGATTCACTACGGTCACCCTATACTGCAACGCCGGTGTTGCCCGTATAGGTGTCGTTTTGCTTCGATAACGATGATGAGAGATGAAAGATAGCCGGTCGCAAATTCCTCCGTTTACCTTTCTTTCGTTCACATCTAGCGATATCGAATTAACGCTGTTTTGTCAGCATTCTGCGATAATTGATCAATAGATCGATTTAAGAGATACGTGCAAACGATAGATAGGTTTTGTATCCTCGAGTAATTGCGTCAATCGATCAATTTAAGAGATACATTAATAGATATGGTTTTTAATAGAGATGGACTAATTTGTAGTAGCACTGATTGACAGTGCATAATGGTGAAATTAGTATGATAGGATTTGAAGAGCGGGAATGAAGAACGTGTTAAATCATATTGGCTTGGCAACTAAGTGATTGCGGCTTTTGCCGATACCACTTAATGACAAAATCCGCAATCGCTTAATTGCCAAGGCAATATTTCCTATGTCTCATTTTTAGCTATTTTAAAAATTGAGTATGCTATCGAGCGATCATTTTATTACGTCAATCGAACGACTCAAGAGCGTAGCTTTATTCCTATTCTTGCGTATTACTGCTTTTATCGAATTTATTTTCTACACCTTTCGGCTAAGTGCATCAACAGCCACATTTTATTTATTGCGGCTGATATAAATAGAAGAAATGAGAGATGGAAAAGATAGACGGATCTTGAATAAAACTAGCATTCTATATATATACTTTTAGTTATTTTCCAGTTTCTTTTTGTTTGTTTTTTTTTTCTTTTCTTTTTTGGTCTTTCTTTTTCTCAGAGTGCAACATTCGTTGAAGCGGCCAAGTCGTTTAAAGATGTTCGCGTAGGCAAGGCTATAAAATGAAAAAGGTGTACGGTGTAAGAAGACTGTTTCTATATTGCTTGTTCCAGGGTTTCCTTGGACTTATGCGAACGAATGGTAACTCGGTCGACCAAATGTTTCTAAACGTTTCCCTGTTGTATCGCTTTATTAGACCTTTACCGCTATCATCAGCAGCCTGATGGCAGATGGATCTCGCTTTTGTAAATGAAATCCTCGCCTCTTCGCTTCACTCCAGCAAGTTAAAAGAGAACAGGTTTTCTTAGCGATGGGATCAACATTCTCTCGAATATTATCTCAAAGAATTTCCTCTTTTCTTCCTGTTATTATTCGTTAATTGTACATTTTTTCACGTGCAACGTTAATTCCACCTACGTGAATTTAACACTAGAACAACCACACCAGTCAAATTGACTGGTTTTGCAATTTTATTTTCAAATTCCTACTTCGTGTTATATTTTTTCCCACGATGATGTAATGACATTGGCAACGATAACTAAAAGAATAATATAACGAATTTTATTTTGTTTTTTGTGTATTCAAACTGAAAATAATTTTGTATCGAGGCTGCTTATACCAACACCAGTCGAAACGACTGGTACTTGTCAAAGCGTAAAAGGGTGCTGCGATCTGTTTATCGAACCCAATTAACCAGTTTCCTCGTTTTCTGCAATTTGCCACGCGTTTTTTCAAATTTTTACCGCGTATCGTTCGATACGACGATATCAGTTATCAGGAAAATCGCGGCTCGATCGCTGGATCGCTAGATGCTAACGCTAGAAATACCGCAGCGGTGAAAATGTCTGGTTCTACGATTTTATAAATTTGTCAACCCTCGTTTAGGGATCATAGTCTCAGATGGATTGATAATACTAAAAATGTACTACGTAATAAATCAATAAATACAAAAATATTCTATCATTAGGTATTTTTTAAAGACCAGTCATTGTCACTGGTTTTGGTAGAAATAGCTTCGTGTTAACTATCGGTAGTTCTAGTGTTAATAACAAGCAAACGTAGAGTGATTTGAGACATTTTCATAATCGACAGATTCGCTTAGATTTTCCGGATGCCGGTGGAAAAACACTCGAAGCAGACAGAATGTAATTGAATTAATAGCTTGAATTTGAATTGACGTTTTAGATTATAATAATAATTTGAACGATATTAAATAGTACGCGAGGTCAGACGATGTGTAACGTATATTGCTTATCCAAAAAGCTTCTTTCGTTTCGTAAGATGACAATAGACGAACAACAATTTCTATTTTATATTATTTTATTAAATTAGGTATCATCCATTTCGTTCTGTTTCTACCATTACGTTCGTGCATGATCCAATAAACTAATATAAAACAAAAAACATTGTGCGTCTATTATTTCCTCATAAAACGAAAGAAACTTTCCGGACAACCTAATGTATAAGAATAAGTAATAATGACAGTAGTATCTTGGAAAATATTTTATAAAATTAAACACAAAGAGAAACATTGGTGTCTCTTGAACCAAGTAAAAATATTTTCAAACGATTTTTTAGAAACTCGCTAAAATTCGTAGCGATTTGTTCGGAACACGTTCATTGGGATAGATCGGCCCCATCGCTGATGTTAGACGTTCATCTGGATACTTAGTTGTGGCGAGGAACGTCTCTTTTAAGTGTCACTAAATCGAGTTACCGGTAGAAACGTTGCCTCGGCAAGGTAATAAAGTTTCGAGGAATTGAAAAGTTCGTAGAGGAAGAGAGATGTTGATGGAGATCGAGATCGACATCGAGATCGGTGTTCGGCTTATTGTACGTTGACTGAGATCAGCGTGCAGCTCTTTGAGCGCTCGTCAAGCCACAGGGATGCGTCTTCCTTTTCCAAAGTCGTATCGGAAGATTCCTTCGGTTTTCTGCTTTTATCACTTTTATTAGACTCCGTTCGCTATGCCCATTGAGGCCCAGTTTATGGTGCCGGTGCCATTCGGTAGACAGGAAATGCCTGCTCTTCGTAACCGTAGGAACTCTTTCACGCGTGCACACTCAATTGCCATCATAAATTGCCCGACACGTTGAATACCACGTCATATCGTGAAACGCAAAAAAAAAAAAAGAAATAGAAAGAAATAGAATGGAATAGGAATTTGAAAAGACTGGCGTGGATTTTATTAACGAAGCGAATGATTCAGCCTTTCGGAAAATTATTACTCAGCTACGGAATTGATTTTCGATTCTTTGGAAACAGATCGATCGATTCGTTAAGTTTGTTCGATAAGTACGTTATACGTATCTCTCTATTTTAGTAAGCTGACCCATATGATTTTGAAAAATTAACTATAAATTCGATTCATTTCTTCTTACCGTTCTTGTTTGTATATTTTTGAACGTTTTAATCGCTCGATATACCATTTCAGCTGGGATTACATCGAGCAAAGTTTTCCATCGAACTGTTCAAGCTTAATAGAGACATTACCGAGAAGATAAAGAGCGATTAGGCGAGGCTGCGCGCTTAGGTCAGGCCACCGACTATAAATCCACGATCACTGACGTTTATATTCGTCAAAGGGAACAATACGAGACGTATATAACTTGGCTGCGAACTTGCCACCTCTGGCTCTGGAGAACTTGCACGAAATCCACTCACCTTCGTGTGGCCAGATTCTTCTATCGTGACAGAGCCTGCCTGTAGACACCTAGTCGTTTACTGTAAATCATCCTTATTGCTTCCAGCCGATTGCTTTTAAGATGATTTACCGCTGGGTCCTTTTTTTTCGTGAAATTGGGTCGATATAATTGACACGTTTACGGCTACTGACGCATATGTTGCGTTAATGCAATTACCTCGGTAACGATAGCGACACAATCGACAGAAACGACTTTTGTCGATTATCTAGTTGCGTAACTGGCAATTGGACAAATTCAGGTACTTGGACTTGTCAGCTTTTGAAGCTCGATTATCTTGAAAACGAGGCGTCCGATGTAATTTTGTTATTCTTGATTCTCGTCTTATTTTAAGCCATAGAATATCTTCCTGGTCCAATTTTTATCATAAATTACGAACAATCCTGTGTTCTCTTTGTCAATATTTAACGCGATGTATTGGCTTGGCAATTAAGTGATTGCGGGTTTTGTCATTACAACCTAATGACAAAACCCGCAATCACTTAGTTGCCAAGCCAATATTAAGCTGACAATAAGATCTTCTCGTTTGTTGTTACTTCGATCGCTATCAGACGCAAACGAACGATGGATACGCGACGAATGAATTAGCGAAAGATAAACACAACCTACACAGCCGTATCGTTGATTAATAAAAAAAAGGAAAAGCAGAGATCGTAACGTGGACGTAATAAATATCGCCTGAGGAAACGAATGATATTTTTCAAAAAGCTATCCTTCTTGTATTTTCTGCGTAATCTGTTGACATATTAAAGGCAACAAGATATGAAATATATGCATCAGCACGCTTCAGCCCTCATTTATCATTCGTACGTCTACGAAACAATGTCGCCGGAATAACTGATGGAACGCTTTTTTCGTTCTACAATGCAAGACGATTAATTCCTTTAACGCGAAATGCTAATTCCTTTGTGCAATTATAAAGTAACTGACACGCTGGTTTTCACCAGACATTATAAAGCTTTCGCTTCTGAAAACGCTTGGTCCTTCGACTCGCTCAGTTTTGTTAAGACTGCTATCTTAGCTGCAAGGTTCCTTCTTCGAGCTGCTAATTTTGCATAATAATACTACGTGTAGCAGTTCAATAGTCGCATACCATTGCAAAATTCAATGCCCGTGTTAATTTCCAATTATTTTTCATTTACCGCGTGCACCGGAAAACGGGAACAAACAAGCAGCAAACGACGATAGACGGAAGCGTAACAGTAAGGAAACATCGGATACCTGCACTTGGTGAGAAATCTGAGATATTTTGGAAAAATATCGATCACCAAACGTTTCAACTTATTCTCTGTTTTCCTTCAATTTACTTTTTCACATCGGCCTTTTCATTTATCTAGTAAGCGATCGGTGCAGGCGTCTTTTCTTATTATTTATTATTTCAAATTATGTTAAATAATTATTATACGAACAGCAATGTGGTAAATGTTTAAATCGAATCCTACGGTATGGCGGTATCCTGCTTTCGAGGAGCAGGCAATTAAATTAAATAAACAAAGAGACTATGTTGCTTTCCCATTAACACTTTGACTGCCACGTTGGTCATTGGTGACCGGAGCGTTCGAACTTCTTACAATTGTAAAAATTGTATGAAAATTGACAGTTAGGGCATTTTAATATAACCGATAAATAGAAGGTACTTTGAAAAAAAAGGTGCCCCACTGAGCGATTAAACATCTTTATTGGAACATCGATAAAAAAAATGAGAACAAATCTTGCAGCTAACGATGCACTGTGTTTGCATCCATATCTTTGAGGGCCGATCTACGAATATCATTATAAACACAGCTTAGAAAATAATCGTAAATGCTGCTTTGTAATCGTATAATCGAAGTCAGAAGCGTGAACATACCTTGCTATTATACATAGAACGAGCAAATACCGTTTACCAATATCTTCTACACGTTTCAACGATATATTCTGCACGTTTTGCTTGCGACGGAATAACGAACGCGAATGGTTTGTTGAAATAAACGAAGCATCGTTGTAATACGTCGCTATCGACTGTTACCAAGGCGCCACGGTGGTCACCGGTGACCACCAATGAGATAAACGGTCGATCGGGGAAGAATGTTGTCTTACATGGTCAATTTATTATTATTTTGCCATTGTATGGTTTGAATAATAAAAATACTGCCGTGGCGTCCTCAGCGAAAAATGTATTTTCAGCGTGGCAGTCAAAGTGTTAACGTGTACGATTTTATTCTCAAAGTCTACAGTAGCAATTTGATCGAAAGGGATTTAAATTTACCCCGACGATCTAAGAAAAATAATTTAAATAATCGTCTCGTAACAAAATAATTCTCTCGTGGAGATTCGACAAAAAACAGGGAGGAAGTGTGACATTTTGTAAAATTTGCTCGAGTGTCACGCTGAATGGTACGCAATTCGACAAAATAATACAAAAGAAGAAACGTTGTGCGTCTATTATTCGAACCTCGTAAAACGAAAGAAACTTTTCGGACAACCTGATAGAATGATTCGATAGCATAGTAAAAAGGAAGATATAAAAAGGGAGAAAGATAGAAAATCTGGTAGAAGGAAACGTTAATTTTGCTATTAACAGTCACCTCTCGAATGCTGGTAAATCTGGCGAACCCTAACCACAGCCGATAAGTGATTTTTCTAAGGTCGTTCTTATAATCCTGCTCCCTAAGGGTAGATTGTAAATGGTTTCATAGTGGAAGGATATTAATATAGGATGATGAGTGTCCAGGATGATTGAGCCAAAAACACGATCGTTCCTTTTCCCGAACAAGGGGAGTTTCACCTCTTTCCTTTTTCTTTTATTAAATATCAACGAAATATAAACGAGCTAATCTGCGATATACACGTAATTTTAAATATCGATATTATACAGATTTTTATTTTTGCCTGTATATTTTGTTTCCACTTAAAAAGGAAGAATCAATGCTTTTAAATAATAACAAACGTACGATCAAAGTATCGTTCTCTTATTATTTAAAAAAAAAAAACAAAAGAGAAAATGATAGAACGTTACTTATTATCCATTTGTTGATATACGTTCCATAGAACTTTGAATATTAATGCGACGAAACCAGACAACCCTTTAACGATGCAAATATATTTTCTACACTTTCAAATGGAAGAATCGCGTATGACAAATAAATTCGTATAATATCAAAATATTCGTAACGACTAGAATGCACAACGATATTTCACTACAGCTCGATTTAATAGAAAACGAAATTCAATCAGGCCACGTATCAAATAACCCTGGATACAATATGATACAAGCAAAAAGCTGGTGAAATCGAGCGCAAACCAACAATCTCCAATCAAAAACGGAAGGGGATACGTGGCATCGTTAAACGTAGAACAGCCGCAAGGAGCTGAAGACTGTGGAAACTGCCGGATAAAGAACCGTATCGTGCCAAATATACAATTTTAGACGATTTTAAATAAAACAAAAATTACTCGATAAACCACTCACACTCGACTCGTATTTTATCCTTTTCGAAGATATTTCTGATACACAAACGGACCGAAATTTATCTTCTTTGTATAAACAGGTATCTTCGTACGAATTTTGCTTGGCGAAAGCAAAGATACAACTCGGATTGAAAAAGAAAACACTGCCCTAATGTCTTTCTCAAGGCCATACGAAAAATACCGCATAAATTCCATAGCTAGGTACGCAGAACGTATTAGGTTGTCCGAAAAATGTCTTTCTTTCGCAAACGTGTTTTCTACAACGATGTAGCTTCGTACAAACGCGAAATCAAGGCTGTGAAATGTCGCGGTGTTTATCTCGACAGAATAAAATGGATCGTACGTAATTGGACAAAATAATATAAAATAAAAAATATCGTGCGTCTATTATTTCCCCGTAAAACGAAAGGAACTTTTCGGACGACCTAATAATACGCTTCGCGAATTTTCAAATACGTCGAGATTTACGTTGTCAGTATTTTCGCCCACAACTCTTATGTTATCTTTGCGACCTCCTCTAAGCAACGTGTTACAGTTATCCGAAAACGTATAGCAAGTTCGAAGCTTCTCATATATTGCGTTGGCAACTAAATGATTGCGGATTTTGTCAATACCACCTAATGACAAAATCCGCAATCACTTAGTTGCCATGCCAATAGCTTTGCGTCAGCGTCGCTAGAAAATAAAACGATCATTACGAAAGACGATGAATTATCCTCGCTAGAATCGAATTCCCAAGTAAGTGGAATCCTTGTGCCTAATCGGATACACAGGGTTCGTTAATTTTCCAACGATAGAAAAATACGATTCGGCGGAAAATCGGGCAAGGACCGTACGAGGGTTAACGAGGATTAAGTATTGTGGCCAAGACCCGTGGCTATCTTCGAGAACGCTGTATCGAACGCGTTGGACATCGGAGGATCCTTTGAACGTAGGAGATGCTGGTAGCCAACGTCCCGGACGTAGCGGGTCATGATGAAGGCGAAGGAAGGAGTGGTAGCACGAGAGAGGGGGGCATCAGTCAAGGGATTAGCGGGATTAGTCCTCGAGGGGGACTTGTTAATTGCTCGGTAGGCTGCCAGCAGAGACGAGCTGGCTACGTATAGTGTAGTATACTATGGTATAGTATGTATAGTATAGTATAGTCAGAGCAGAGCAAGCTGTGGCAGAAACGGAAAGGGACAGAGGCCGAGAGAGGACACAAATCACGCTAGAGTTACGGACTTAAGGAGGCTTACTAGCTGCTCGCGACCGTCTTGTTGCACTTGCACCACCCTGGCCCACCCTTGCTCCTACAATCCAGAAATTTTCTCTTCCATATGTAGCGTTTTATTTATTATTTATTTAAAATGGATTAAACAGAAAACGATGATTGTTTAAGGCGAACTAAATACTATAATAAATGCTATAACTAAGACGACTAAACAGTTAATTTACAAGTCTCGTCATCACGGTTCCAACGATCTCTTTCACGCGGACCACACTCCTCGACAACGCTGACAAAATTCTCTGATTTCTCGACTCGCACCGACTGTTAATTCGCCTTTTTGCCTTAAGCATCCCTTTGTCTTTTCTCATAATCCCACCACGTACGTGTTCACATAGGTCTCCTTTTCGCGTAACTATTCGACCGAAGGACCGACGATACATCGATGGGCCTGTCGGCACTTGGGCTTTCTCGCGACATTGTTTACAGTTCACCCGATATTTCTTAGGCCATTTGTCCACGATACTACACATATACAGATGGATACGTTTCCCAGCGTCCATAAGTAGCCACACGCTCGCTGGTCTCTGCACGTCTGAAACGCGACAAACGACTGATTGCTATAGATTTTCTGCTTATGCGCGATATGGATGCAAAATACGAAATAAAAAAATTATCGTAGAAATGATTTAAAACAGCAATGTGTCGTATGCTACAACCGACAAAGGGAATTACGAATTCTCGAAGCAATCCAAAGCATCCGATTAAAGATTGGACACTCGACTTGGACGCGTTCGATCAGTGCAAATGTTCACGATGACGAATCGTCAACGAATATCGTTTTCCGCGAAGATACGTACTGCAAGCTCGATGCAAACTTACAATTCGAATCTATTAGGTCGTGGGAAAAGTTTCCTTCGTTTTATAAGGAAACAATGTATGCACTAGATTCTCCATTTCATATTATTTTATCGAATGATCCATTTTGTTCTATCAAAATAAAGATCACAACGTTCGACAGATTATTTTTCACGTTTGTTTAAATGGTGTTTTTCACGTTTGTACAAATTTCACGCGTCGTTGTAAACGACGTGTCTGTAAAAGAAAGACACTTTTCGGACAAGCTAATAATTGAACGATAAGATGCCAACGAAAAATAAACAGGTGAAATGCATTTAAAAGATTTAGCGAAACTTCTGTTCCATGAAATTACATAGAAATTGCCTTTGGAAATATAAATCTATTCGTTGCGTTGATTTTCGCCAGTGGTAAAAACCAAAAGAATGAGAAAGGAAGAAACGACAGCCCGTAAATTTCTTTGATGTTGGCTGACACGATTTTTCCGCATTAGCGCTGAAAGCGCGAGAGCTGAAAGAAGCCCGGCGATGCGTTTTTCGGATAAGTGGCATCGCGTACGCGTAATAGCGCGATACCTGATGGACGGCCGTATATGACTAGTATAACGCGCAAAGCCGCAGCCGTACATCACAGCTAAATCGCGATCCAAAAAATATACAATGGCTGACAGGGATGGTGGTGCCGTCATCGCGGCTAACAATGTGTACCGCATCGCTCGGTATAAATGACATTCACTCCACGATGTAACGCTCCCTCTCGGTTCCCCAGTTTGCAGCTCGCACTTCTCCCTCTGCCACCCCTCTCGCCCCGCTCTTATGTTTCCCATGATACTCGGCAAATCGTTGGAAAATGTTCTTCAAATAGAATTCCACTCTTGGCTATCCTTCTTTCTTTTTTTATTTTTTATTTTTTTTTTTTTTTTTATTCTCCATCGATTATCATCGATTGAAACAATTTTCAGGGATCGTTCGAAACGATTGCATGGAACTGAATGTGACTTGTGTGTGACTGAAGAAAATGGTCAACCGTGTTAGATCGTACTACAAATTTTATTTTATTTACGATGCACGTTACATTTTACGGATCGATTTTTGTTCTCTGTAAAAAGTTGAAATTATAAGATTTCTTGCTATGACAGGAACTAAAGGAACGAAAAAGAACGTTCGTTTCGATTTGTTCGCCGTTTCGTAAGATTGTCAAAGGGTCGATTTTTTAACGTTCAAAAAATTGTCCTTTGATTCTTTTAACTTGGACGAAACAATCTGTTCAATGTTCTTAGGTATCGATAGAAATTTGTGGAATACTCGTGACACATATTTTTATCTTATTCGGGTTTCGGACATATATAGTCTTGTATATAACGTATGATTTAAGCTACACCTTATAATTTTTAGCGTGTAGACAAGATAAGAATGATACATGTATTGCGGTGGAATTTATCCTCTGTCCACTCAAGATCTTCCATTATCCTGTTATTTCCTTTTATTTACATACGCTGCACGATCTACGTTGTAATCCGCAGAATGTCCAACCCTCTTACCAGACCTGCTGCAAGATACTTCTTTTTCCATCGTTTGCTAATCTCCGTGAAAACGATTCTTATATTCTTATGTTCGATTTATGTGGTCGTTTATTTTTTTCCCCTCTCAGTGGAACAGTAAAAATGTAAACGTAGAAGTGTGTCATGTACTGGTGAAATAATCAGAGTCGAATAATGGTACAATACGATCTTCTTTCATAATCTCGATAATAATCGGTATAATAATCAAAGATATTAAGTTTTGTTAAGGTAAGTTACACTTGTAATAAAAACACACTTTAATTGGAATAGGTCTTTTGTTTTCTCTCTCTATTTACAATTTTTGAATTCCACCATTTTCGGTTGAAAAATGAGAGATGACGAGAATAAGAAAAGAAGAAGAAGAAGTGAAACTTACGTTCGTTGTTACATATTTTCCTACCGAAAAGTTATGTTTGATTTATGTTTCCTTCTTTTCTCTCTCAGTGGAACAATAAAAGTGTAAGCGTAGAGTAATCAGAGTCGAATAATGGCACAATACGATCTTCTTTCATAATCTCGATAATAATCGGTATAATAATCAAAGGAATTAAATTTTGTTAAGGTAAATTACATATTACGCTTGTAATAAAAACACACTTTAATTGGCATAGGTCTTTTATTTTGTCTCTCGATTTACAATTCTTGAATTACCATCTTCGATTGAAAAATGAGAGAAGATAAGAATGAGAAAAGAAGAAGAAGCGTTAAAAATGTAACTCGCGTTCGTTGTTACATATTTTCCTACCGAGAAAAGGATTGCTTGACTCGAATAATCATCTGTCGTACTATTGAGTTTGCAACTAAGCGATTGCGGGTTTTGTCATTGCCACCTAATGACAAAATACGCAATCGCTTAGTTGCCAAGCCAATATATGACAAATAAAATTTGCCAGTTTCTGCCGCAAGTCGAATAAGACTACTAAAGACGATTTAAGGTTTTAAATCGACGTCAGTTGGAGATACAACGAAAGATAGAAACGTAGCCGTGATAAAGGGAAAAAACGCGTAAGATGGTTTAGCAGAATGGAGCCGCTGTATCGCGAAACTAGTGGTAAATCAAACAGTTCCCCTGATAGAACGGCCTGTTCCAGCATGTCAGCGGTCGTGTCACGCTATTAGAAGGCTTACAATGCATCGGGGTTCTACTGCGAGCTATTATGTCGCATTTCGTTACGTCTCCCAATACAAATATCCCCGGGGCGATGCCAGTGATAAATCAGACTTTTCGTACGATCTGCCATTGTGCTCACCCCACTGACACGAATGGATATCGAGAGATGCGCGTGCTTTTTTCGTCTAACCGGTCCCATGTGTTCGAACAACGGAGTCCTTGTAACTGGTGGAACTTGCGAGAAATTATAGTCTGCGGTCGTACGTGTCGATCGATGCAAATGAAGGGTTCTACGGATGATCGAGTGGCTCGTCCATGTCCCAAATAATGTCACGGTCGGCCAATCAAAACGCCACCGTTCTCACTCTTTTCAAAATTGATATACACTATGAAAAATCGAATCGAAGATCTCTTTCACGTATCCCACGTTATTAGCGATATACTGTACTCTCTATGCCGATATTTTCATTTTCCGTGATACTTGTATTTTATGAACGTCTATTTCGTTAAATTTCCCATAAACGCGACGAGCGTCCAATGTTTTAATCAACGTGCCTATTGGGTTGACAACTAAGTGATTGCGGGTTTCGTCATTACCGCCTAATGAAAATATCTGCAGTCACTTAGTTGCCAATCCAATATTTGCTACGCTTTTATATATTTTGCCGTGGCAGAGAGAACAGACGGAATTGCACGAGTCGATAACATGAAATTAGATGTTTGCGGAATTATACGTGCGCGACGCGATTTATCTAAATCTGAATAATTCGCATCGTTGAAAATTCTGCATCGAGATGAAACTAGTCGGATCTTAATCGTCTGGAGAAATAGAGGAAAACGCGTGGATAGAGCCCACGTTAAGATAAAATTTCCTGCTTGCGGATAATCTGAAAACTAGTCTCGATATTCGATTACTCGTGCGTTGTTGGTCCAAGAGCGCCGTAGCCGAGGATCAGCGCGAATATAAAAGAGGCACAAGGGGGTGAAAAGTGGAAAGTTTGAAAAATAAATAACAAGGTGCTAAGCAGGCCGGGGAGGATGGTCCTTGGGTTATGCGCGCCAGAGAGGAAAGAGCGGGAACGTTCGGGCAACTGAAATCCGCTTGGATCCCTCGAGAGAAAGAAAGATGGAGGTCTCGGAGAAAGGGGAACCCCTGGGCTGACTGCGGTCGAGAGGCCTGTTTAACAGATTTAAAAAATCACCAATAATTCCAAGTAGGGAGGCTGTTTGCTTGCCCAGAGGGGTAAGGTATGTAACTACCGAGTGGAGCAAGTGAGATCGCCGCGGGGATGTCAGCGAGAATGTCATTTTTCATTTTAATGGTGGCTTCTTTTCGCTTCGAGTCTCTTTCTCTCCTTCTTAACGCCTTCCCCCTTCCAGTCTCTGCCTCGCCTTCGTTCTTCACCTTTCACTCGTATCTTCTGCCTCTCGAATATTTCTCACTCTTCTCCCTCTGGTCCGATCCTTTCTCTTCTTCTCTATTCCTCCTCGTCCACACAGAGGGATCTTTCTATACCGCTTTTATCCACAGTCTCATTCTCATTCTCATTCTCATTCTCATTCTCATCCTACCGACTGTCTCGAGTTTCTTCTCTTATCCTTTCTTCTTCTTCTTCTTCTTCTTCTTCGTCTTCGTCTTCGTCTTCGTCTTGTTTCTATTCATGGTTTTCTCTTCTTCTTCTCTTCTTCTCTTCTTCTTCTTCTTCTTCTTCTTCCCTCTTATTCTTCATCTTCCTTCTGATTCTTCGGGTCGTAGCCGTCTTCCTCGTCCTGTTCTTCTTGTTTCTCCTGGTTCAACAGCTTTCTTTTATCTCGGCGCGAACGTCTTAATAGCCTACAGCCTCTCTTCGCGCCCTGTCCCCACCAACCGAACGAACCTTCCTTTCTTCTTTCCCTCCGCTCTAGCTGCATCCTGCTGCCAGCATTCAAACCGAAAACCAGTGTAACTGTATCGATCTAACTTCCGTGCGACGTATTTATTAACCCGTCGGCGACCAGCTTTAATCCCGAAAATTATATCCGTCTTTAGTATATACAAAATGCCAATGAAACGTATGTTAATTACATATTTATAGACAACGTTGCGTTTTAATCCGTTCTTCGTATCCTGTACAGAAATATTCTGTATTTTACGGGAAAATTATACGCTGGCCTTTTTATCCTCTACGCGCTATTCGCGTCTTTTACTCATATTTCACCATGGAAATTTAAACATTTGCTCGGATAGTATTCAAGTTAATTTCGTTTAATCGATATGCACAATTGCTTTTGGGCAATTGCGTGCTAAAACTCGTCGGTAATTATCTTCGTTCAGGCAAGCTTTTTAAAAATGCTTTTATATTTGCTTCGCAACGACCAAGTTATTCCAAAGCGTATAAAAAATTTCAGTTTGTAAATTTTCTATCGAATGAGCCACGTGTACCACGTTGTCGCGCTATCTTCTATTGGCAACTAAGTGATTGCGGATTTTGTCATTAGGTGGCATTGACAAAATCCGCAATAACTTAGTTGCCAATCCGATATCACACGAAAACGACGTAACATCCAATTTGCATCTCAGGTGATTAACAATCAGACTACCATACAAAGATCTAAATTAGAGGAAACCTTCTCGACTATGTTTCTCGATTTGAAATATTTGCAAAGCGCGTGAAATTTTCCAGCTCGTGAATTTCTGGATCTGACTGATATTGCATAAATGATTCCTTCGAGATGATATTCCGCGATCTGCGATTAAGGTACGCAATACGGAAATCGGTGCTCTTGTGTCCGCAGCGTCGATCCACTATCCTTTACGGTTCTTTGAAATCGCCCTTGTCACCTCTCTTTGTTTCTCTCGGCTGAAGAGCCCTCCAACTTGTGTCGGTGCTCATTCGCTGGAAGATTAGCCACCCCAGATCGGAACCACGGCCATTTACGCGGGCAAACTTCCACCAAGCCCATGATTGCGCGTCTCAGACGGCGCTCTTAACAGAATAAATTGCTCGTTTTGCAGAGACGTGGAACTTTTCTTCTCGCCCTCTCGCGTTACTCTTGCGGTGAAGAGCGTAGGTTGCCTGTCTTGTCTTTACACGCGGCTCCCTTGTTTTTAATTTACTCGTTCGATCATGGAATAACGAATTTCCCTTAAAATCGAAATTACAGTCCGTGGTCGATGGCGACATAATCTTGCGAAGAGAAAAGAAACTTCGACGAACGAAGACGCTGGTTCGTAGCAACGTGATATAAAAATTCTGGTCCGGTCGATTCGCAATATTTATCGGAATTGGCATAATCGATACGTTGGAAAGTACGTGAAATTTGAGATAATAATCATCGTGTAGTTGGTTATTACCGCCATTGATAATTATTATCGTAATTACTAATAATCTACTTGTAGTTAATTATTATTGTTGCATATAATAATTCGTTAAATAGTCGAATGGACAGACGTCGTAACTGCTGTCAGAATATTCATATATCGATTCGTTAAATATCGATGATTGTACGCGTTCAAGTTAAAAGCGCTTACGTACAGCGATCAGCGTTAAAATACGAATTGACACAGGCGTGTTCGGTGCAATACGACTTAAAGAAACAGCAACGACAAAATGAGAAAATTGCAACGTAAAAATGTGACAATCTCTCGTGCGTAGATTAAATCCCATCGAACAAGTCGCGTGATAACGCTCTGCTCTCTGTCTCGTCAAATTTTCCTCGGTCCGTGTAATCTTTATGCGAGTTGCAAAGACGATTTCACGTGACAAGGAAATTCGAGAAGAGCGATTCAAGCAGGGGATATCGTAGATGGATTGTCCCAGGCTAATGACATTCGGACTAGCCGAGTCGCCGTGCCATGGCCACTGAAGGTGAGGAGAGGTGGGAGGAGGACTAGGAGCTGTCAACTCTGCCATGTGTCACTCACGTCACTCCCTTCGACTGCTCTGTTGTTCCGAGGCTCGCTTCTGCTACTCCACTTAGCAGACAGTCGGACCTGTCGTGTCCCCTCTGTTCACCGCTGTAACCAACACCTTGTACTCGTCAACCGTCAGCCGTCACCCAATGGATAAAAAACCGGAAACCCTTAGAAAAATTCTCTCGGAATAACGACACGCTACTACCGTGCCTGTCTACCAAGCGGCAACTGGTAACGCTCCTCTTCCTTTCTTACTTTCCGATTTTCTAGTTGTTACGTTCCTCTTGTTCCGATTCTTCCGACACGACGACTCTATTCCTTCGTATTTATAGGAAATCGTACAAGTCGATGATTTTCCATTGAGTCACGGTTTCTCCTGCGACGCCACGACGGTGGTCATCGATGACCGCAGCGCTCGAACTTCGTACAATTGTAAAAATTGTATGAAGATCGACAGTTAGGGCATTTTGAATACAACCGATAGATAGAAGATACTTTGAAATAAAAAGTGCCTCATTGAGCGATTAAACATTTTTATTGGAACATCGATAAAAGAAAATGAGAACAAATCTTGCAGCTAACGGTGCACTGTGTCGCATCCGCATCTTTGAGGGCCGATCCACGAATATCATTATAAACACAGCTTAGAAAATAATCGTAAATGCCGCTTTGTAATCGTATAATCGAAGTTAGAAGCGTGAACATACCTTGCTATTACACATAGAACGAGCAAATACCGTTTACCAATATCTTCTACACGTTTCAACGATATATTCTGCACGTTTTGCTTGCGACGGAATAACGAACGCGAATGGTTTGTTGAAATAAACGAAGCCTCGTTGTAATACGTCGCTATCGACTGTTACCAAGGCGCCACGGTGGTCACCGGTGACCACCAATAAGATAAACGGTCGATCGGGGAAGAACGTTGTCTTACATGGTCAATTTCTTATTATTTTGCCATTGTATGCTTTGAATAATAAAAATACTCGCGTGGCGTCCTCAGCGAAACGTGTGATTTCGGCGTGGCTGGTAAAGTGTTAATGGAATTGCTCGAGAAATTGAAATAAGAAAGAAGCAACGCGTTATTAAGAAATTGTCAAAGAAAAAGCGAAATCGGTGTGAGTAATGGCAAGTACCTGGAAAGTATGTGCGGCAGCTTCTTAACGAGAAGATCGAACAGTAAGAACGCGAACGTCTAAGACCGCAGAGAAGTTCCGTGCACATTAAGAAGTCAAAGTGTTAACGTACAAGTTACAAAAGCGATGAATTTTCCGTGACGTTAGGAAAAATAATGCAGTGGCTTTTTTTTACTCGTCGAGTGGCCCGTTTTTACGTCATCGAATAAGTTTAGTTAACGTCGTTTAGTTCTCTGTCGTAGTGACAACGATACACGACTACTAAATGCATGGGAGAATAATTAAATAGCGTGTGTTTTCAGCGCGATGTTTTCTCAGCGTTATTTGCCGTGACGCGATAAGTAGTTACACCACGTGTGAAAATATTATTCGGAATGGAGATAGGAGACGATGGAAAAGGAGAAAAGTTTATGAAACTAGTCGCCCCTCGAAACAGGAAGAACCTGCCAAGCCGTCGATTCCTGTTGACGGCCGGATAACATGAATTTCGCTTCCGGGGAAAGAAACTTTACAACTATACGTCCAACATGTCCGTGTTTGCTATACGATCTTTTATCGCAGCTGCTTCTCAATAAGGCAACGCTATTTAGCTGCGCCATATTTCACAGAAAATTTACGCGATCGTCGCGCGTCTGTCTGCCATCGTGACAACTTTTTTCCTGTGAAACGTTAAGCTTTAAAAGTCAAAAGATCGATACGATCGGCAGAAAGAAAATTCATCCTGTAACTGGTCAAACCTATTGCTTCGGTAATGCTCGTACAGACGTAACTCGCGTATCAGCTCGGAAACTATAAATTAAAACGCGGCAGACTACCGCGAACGTTACGTCTTTTTCTCTAACGTGAAATCGATAGTTCTATAAACAGAAGAAACAATTTTCATTCGCCGCTTGAGAAAATTTCGGCTTGGCAAAATAATCGATACGCAACGTTAAGAGTCGCTTGGAAAGATAAAAAGTCAATGGTGCAAGCATCGTCGAGCGGAATGTTTTTTCGTACGGGCCGGGGAAGAATGCGCGATATCGACGAGGAAGGCGGACAGGTAGAGAGAGCCAGTTTTCAATTCTGTATTGACATGTAACTGTCATCGATAGGGCTTACAGCTGTCCGACTGCAGTAGCGAAAGATGTTTCTTGTGCTCAATGACAACCGGTTTCCGTGGCGATCGGCAGAACACACCGAAGGGGCCGAGTATCAAATCGACTCACGACCGCTTCCAATTGCAATCATTGCGGCAAAAAAGGTGTGCGGCGACCCTTTGGACCGCGCCACTCACCACAATTTTCTGCTCGACGATTCGATAACTGCAGTTTCCGTGCTTACACGCGTCTGCATTCCATCTTCTTCCCAACCTGTCCGCTTGTCCTCCTGCGAGCCTTGCCCTCCTTCTTCCTTTTTTTTAAATTCTCTTCCATTTCGGCTAACCCGCTTTCTTCTTCGCCTCTTCCGTCTTCGGGCTACGCGGCATTCTCTTGACCTGCGTCTTCTTGCAGCTAGCTAGCTAACTATAAACCGCTCGTACGATGCGACCTCAATTAAGTCGTAGTTTTTAATTCTATTACGTCTGTCACACCGTAAGAGTGAACTTTATTACAATCGCGAATAATCGAATTTCATAGCAATAAAAGCGTGCTAGACGCGATAGAATAATATTGGTACCGGTAGCGATATCGGCATTCGTGTCGGGTAAGGTAGGGTTGGGTGAGGCAGAGGTGCATTTGAGCAAGATTTGCCTTGTAATTCGGCAAATTCAATCGCGAACAACGTTTGATTGATCTACATTTGGAAACAGACTGTTTGACCCGATTAATAGAAATACCGCAAACCCTAACACGAACTACCTCAAATCGAGTGCAAATTCGCTTAATTGCTTACGAGTCGTACGCCGTCGGGTGGCAAAGTATCCATCTGTTTCTTCTTTCTTGTCAACTGAAGCTAATCTAATCTGGCGTTAGTTTGTCACAAATAAAACGCATAGTTTCGCGTGTAACCAAAACGGACTAAGACCTGACTGCGGTTACGTGCAAGAGAACAAAATTATTCGACGCAGCAATCGCGAAAATGTGCTTCAACTTCGTCAAACTTAATGGGATGTCGTTTGTTTGAAATAACTGGCGCACGATCTTCCACCGATAATAATCGATAGCTTGTTAACCAAAAAGCAAACCCAGCGTCCGATAAAACGCTAAAGAACAGTTAATCATCGACACGGTCCGCCAAGAGTACACGGTTCGGTGCAGTTTTTATCTGTTGCGTGTTTGTGCCATAGCTCACGAAAACGTATCTTTATGCTTGTTAATGTATTACACGGTGTAGCGAGCGAAAAGTCGCATAAATAGCGAGTGGTACCGAGCGGAGGATGCAAAGGAGGTCCGAAAGGGCAAGGCGAGCAGGAAGATGGCCTCTCGGAGCAGAGGTGCCAGATCGCTCGTGTATAACTCAGGTACGTACGAGGTACTTGGGCTACCCGATTAATGAATAATCCGTAATGAGGATGTGATGGCCGCGACTCGTGCCTACACGTTGCGATCCGTGACACGGCTGAGCGCGAGAGAGAAAAGAGAAGCAGACGGTTTAGGGTGTTGCGGAGGAAAACAGTTGGCAAGAAAGAGACTCGTATGATTTAACGGTCGTGCGGCAATCTTGCCGTGTGCAGTCCACGTGACCATTAAAATATTGCCGACCGCGAGGAAGCCCTTTCGGGAATCTACGTACGATCCGAGCTACGGTTGTAAACCTCCTCGTGGTGTACATGCAAACGTGCCTCACCCTCTTTTTCTCGAGCAAATTATTTCTCACCGGCGGGAACTCGGGGATTAAGAAGTTGGCCAGGAACAACACGATCATCAACACGATCGAGTAGGCGCCGCGATCGTCTTTCCCTTCCAACGTTTCCGCGAAACGGATACGCGATTGACGATGTCAGTCGCGTACGGCTATGAGATTAGTCGGACGTCTTTGAAATTCCTGCGGATCGGCCAATCCTGCGCCGATAGTTTGGCGTCTCATACCTCCAAGTTTGTTCAAGTTTTTCTTGCTCCAACGGGGCGATTGAATTTTTCAATTTGTGTTACGCTTATTCGTGCGAAATTTAAGTTAGTCGTCGTCCTATAATTTTACGGGCATAGTGATTCGTCAGTTGTTTCTCGATCTTCTGTTTGTTATACGATCTTCTGTTCTATTCTGTTAATTCCTTGATATTAAGGAATTTTATGATGATAGATAAGTATAATATTTAGTAGAAACTAGTAATAAACCTGGTAGAAAGGAGAACCAACATCGATTTTAGTAAAGTTGTTCAACGAATCTATAGCTACTTTGCCTTGTAGTTTCGCCCCTTTGAAGGAAGATCATGAAGGAGACAAAGGAAATAGGAATGTAGATGTAACGTTCTTTCTAACATTCAACTTTCTATATTCTATTCGTGGTACGTTAATAATATTAACATTTAGCAAAATACTTGACGAGTATAGGAAAATGAGTATAAAAATATGAATTATTGGATCATAATTTGAGAAAATATTTCAAACTTGTGAAAATACGAACATTTCGAGCTGAGGTTAGATCAAAGCCACGATATAGGGTGTTCTATATTATTTGGATCGAGGTATAGGATTAAAAAAGGAAGATGGAAGAGGACTAAGAATGAGAAGCCGGAGGATGCGAGGTAAAAGGGAGATGGGCCAGGTATGACTGCTGCTGTCATATATAATAACCGCATAAAACAGATACGCGCGAACCAACCAGCCCACGAATATATTATGTTGCCGCGGCTAATTTACGATTATAACGTACGTGTATAACTATCATTGTTGATATACTGCCACGACGGAGCAGCCAGAAGCGAGCTTGTAGATAGCCAGCGTGAAAGAGAGAAGCAACGCGAAGGGAAGAGAGTCGTTCGGGGTCAGACAGAACTCGGTAGGGACTGCCTCGAATTACTTCGTTGCCAGGAGTAGTCGTTGAATTTTGTTTTAACGTAACGCAGCTGAAGTGAACGCAATCTCTTGGACAACGGCGACGATACGATATTTGCCAGCGACTAGGGGAAAAACTTCTTCGATAAGGATCGACGTTATCGTAAGAATTCTGCCGCTTGCTACCTCGTTAACCCGTTAAGAAGCAACGTTTAGATAACATTGGCGATTCTTTCACGCTCACTTTGGCGTACAATTTTCTTAAACAAACCTAATCTATGAATGAAACAAATGAAATTCGATTTTTAGTATAGTAAGTTCATTTAGAATCTCGTTATTTCTTCCTGTACGTAGATTCTACAGTTTTAAGTTGCCAAGGAAAATCTAGAAAAAATACGTTCGGCAGAACGTGTGTTTAACGATCGGACGTGAAGGAGAACTTAGTATTGTTATTACGCGTGTGTATTAGAAATTGTAGAAAGTTTGGTGAAATTGGAATATCGAGATTTCTTTGCTTCTGTTAAGTATCTGCTATTTTAAACCTTCGGAATTTTCTTTCAATTTCGTTACCAGTGTTTTATTTGAAATTTACTTTAATTAAAAAATAAGACAATTTAAATAAATAAAGGGAGAAACAAATTCGTTTCTCCTGTGTTTCTCCTGTGACTGGTTGCCACGGTTGTCGTTGGTGACCGGAGCGCTCGTACTTCTCACGATTGTAAAAATTGTATGAAGATTAACAGTTAGGGCATTTTGAATACAACCGATAGATGGAAGATACTTTGAAATAGAAAGTGCCTCATTGAGCGATTAAACATTTTTATTAGATCATCGATAGAAAGAAAAATGAGAACAAATCTTGCACCTAACGGTGCACTGTGTTCGCATCCATATCCTCGAGGGCTGATCCACGAATATCATTATAAACACAGCTTAGAAAATAATCGTAAATGCTGCTTTGTAATCGTATAATCGAAGTTAGAAGCGTGAACATACCTCGCTATTACACATAGAACGAGCAAATATCGTTTACCAATATCTTCTACCCGTTTCAACGATATATTCTGCACGTTTTGCTTGCGACGGAATAACGAACGCGAATGGTTTGTTGAAGTAAACGAAGCTTCGTTGTAATACGTCGCTATCGACTGTTACCAAGGCGCCACGGTGGTCACCGGTGACCACCAATGAGATAAACGGTCGATCGGGGAAGAACGTTGTCTTACATGGTCAATTTCTTATTATTTTGCCATTGTATGCTTTGAATAATAAAAATACTCGCGTGGCGTCCTCGGCGAAACGTGTGATTTCGGCGTGGTAGGCAAAGCGTTAAGGAAAGATATTTCACGAGTAGATGGAAATAACGTTAGCCAAGCCACGTATCGATGGAGATTGAAGATACATCGAGAGACGAGCGAGATATATTAATAATTCAGGGGACCGATACAGCTGGTCGATAGCGTTTTTCGAATCGTAGCTATCGTTCTATCGTAGATATCGTTATAAAGCTTTATCTTTCCTTCTTTTTTCTTGTGACAAGAGGTGGCAACGGCTGTAAATTCGTACGAGGAGAAATCAGGCTGTACAGTGAGAATAACGACGTAGGAATGTTGGGACGTCTGTCGACGAAGCGGTCGTGTCGTACGTAGGCGACATACGTGCGTCTCCCTCGAGTCCAGAATCGATCGATAAAACACGCCCGTAAATGGATAATGGGTGGACGAGTAACGGAGATTTCACGAGAGCTGGAATCGCGGACCGCTGCCAGCTGCCGGTTCAGCCATTAACGATCATCATCCTCGCGAACTTTGCCTGCCCTCGTAAAATCTTTATTTTCCAACCGACCATGCTTTTCCTTCCTTTTCCTTTTTTACTCCATCAACCGATACGGTTCGATCGCGAACCTTTCGATCGATTCTTCGAATTCTTATCGTTTCGAATTGTTAGATCGACCATTTTCGATTTCGTACGTGTATTTGTATGGGATACACGTGGCTCGAGGTCTTGGCTCGATTTCGTCTTTGTCGTTGTTTTAAAACGTGTCAGAGTCGCGATGTGTATCGATCGATGGAATTATTTTATTTACTTTCGGTATATTAATGCTCCATAGAATTTCTGACTATGTAAATTTCATTTTTAGGTTCTTTTACTTTATTTTTTAAATTACGTTCATCGTTGGTGCGCGATTTCGACTGTTGTTTTTATTTTATTCTTCCGATTCGAAATATTATTCGAGCAATGATCGAAGTAAATATTACGTTGTTGAAATAGTGAAATACAAGTAACTTGGTGGCAAAATATAGAGATCATTTCCGACATAAACCTATTATATTTAATATGCTTCAGGATATTATTAACAACTAGTATCCATCAAGCTCGTATGATAGCACGGGTAATATATTTACAATGAAGATACAACGTTTCAAGTGAACTAATTTGCATGTGGGTCGATATCAACGATCCTTGTTAAACAAATATTCCATTTTGCCTTGTCAACTCTACAAAATTATTTTCTTTTTTAGTTTTCTGAAAGAGTAGACCTTTAGAAGTATGTCCTCGGAATTTTAAAATAAGTATAAACACTTTTTGTATACCATACTGCGATTACACCAATATCATTAATCTTTTCCCAGTTTTTTTTTAATCTGTAAAATATTTAATTACATATCCACCTTTTTCTTTCATTTTAGTATCAGTTACGATTCGATTCGTTCTGGTAAAAAATCTTTCCGAAATTTCGATCGATCGAAATGACTAGAATCGCGAATATCACGACGAGACATTTATTTAAACAAAGTTATTCGAGACTTTTTATTAACCCGCCAAAAATTTGTTCATATTATTGAAACACGATGACGAAAAAATGTTCACAGTATAAAACAATTGCCATAAGACGCGTAAAGATAAACCTCCTGCAGTAGAACGTACCCTCAACGATCAGACGTAGAGAGGAAGACATTTCTACTGCTATATAATTACTATTTTATTATCATTACATTCTACACTTGGTCGTTACATACGCGCTTTTGCAAATTTACTCGGGAAATTTGAAAAATGGACAGAAAAATGTGCACAACAGCACAGTGTAAAAAAAGCAAATGAAATATCGAATTTCATAGTACTCGTTAGAATCTCTAATGCAAGTAAAACAATTTCGTACCCATGTTGCATTTTAAGTTATTTACATAAACATATAAATTTGTCTAAATATATGCATTCTTTATCACAAACAGTTCATCACTGTTGCAGTAAACTCGTATCACAGTGTGAAAATAGCAAANTGAAATATCGAAATTTCATAGTACTCTTTAGAATATCTAATCTAAGTAAAACAATTTCGTAGCCGTGTTGCATTTTTAACGAACATATAAATTTGCCTAAATATATGCATTGTTTATCACAAATAGTTCATCACTGTTGCAGTAAACTCGTATCACAGTGTGAAAATAGCAAATGAAATATCGAAATTTCATAGTACTCGTTAGAATATCTAATGCGAGTAAAACAATTTCGTACCCATGTTGCATTTTTAAGTTATTTACACGAGCATATAAATTTGCCTAAATATATGCACTGTTTGTCACAAATAGTTCATCACTGTTGGAGTAAACTCGTATCTAATGCCGTTTCCATCATCGTTGATGGAACATCAACGCATTTAGAAACGAACGTATATCGGTGGAGCAAAAGTTGGATGAATCGTTTCGGTCAGTTAGTAATTCATTAATAACATCAAGTGATCGAAAGCAATTGAAACGCGTGAAAGATAATGTTGACGCGCAGTGTGTCGGTATAGAAAGAGCAATTTTTACGCGCGATACGATCTGTTTCCGCGTCTGGCAGCTCGTATCGTCACTTTCCGGATCAGTGGACGAGAGAACTGTTAGTATCAAAATTGATCATCGTTTTTTCCTTGCAAATAAATATTGAAAAAAAAAATGCAGCCACCCTGCTGAAAGATAATTTATAGGCACTAAAGTTTGGAAAAGCAATTTATAGCTGACGGTGATACAATTCGTACGGTCTAATAACACTTGTTGGATAACCGTTGCAGGAATACTGAAATAATTGTGCAACTAAAAATTGACAAACGATTAATCATAGCCAAGTGACAGGGCAGTATAGAAATTTACTAAGCAAACAAATAATATATTATACTTTCGTTGACGTATATCGTTAATATTTCGTATTCGCTGGTCATATTGTTCCTTTGCTTGTCATTTTTGTTAGAAGCTTTGGTAAATTCGTTTGTATCACGGTGAAAAAAAGTAGGCAAATTTTTCTACACGTTGTTGTTCGCGAGTGTTTCACTGGCGCGTTGTAAACATTTTGTTGAACATTAGCTTGTCGCAAAAGTTTCTTTCGTTTTAGAAGAAAATAATAGACGCGCAACGTTTCTTGTTTTAATGCAAACGAAACGTGTCCAACGACAGTTAGAAGAAGATAGAAGATAAAGGTCACGACATTTGACAGGTCAGGCTTCATTTTTGGGACAACCTGATACGTACGACGACGCTTGTAAAAAGTTAAGACGACGAGTATCGTTGACGCGAAGCGGAGTTTATTCATCAGGTCGTCCGAAAAGTTTCTTTCGTTTCACGAGTGAAACAAATAGATGCACAAGATTTTTTATTTTATATTATTTTATGGATTTATGTATGATCCATTTTGTATTAATAGGATAAAATGGATCAAACGTAATTCGATAAAATAATATAGAACCTAAAAATATTGTGCGTCTACTACTTCCTTATGAAATGGAAGAAACTTTTCGGACGACCTAATACTTGCAAAGTTATTAAAAAAAAAAAAAAAAAAAGGGAAAAGAAGGAAATAAAATAACACGTTAGAGAAACGAGAAGCCGCTTGCGAGCGCAAGAGAACGAAAGATTTGTCGCACGTGCGAATCTGATAAAATTGGCGAGAAGTAAAAGAGCGTGACTGCGATGTCGTAGCAGTGACACTTTGTATGGGATACGTATGGTGGTAGAAGGGGTTTTAACAGACCACAACGGTAGCCACACATTTCGAGCGTTCGGTTGGTCGCGCGGGTCGCATTATTTCGTGATTGTCGCCAGGCTACCGGTGGAGTGAGAAGAATGTGTTAATTTTGTAGCGATGTGTCAATGTGCACTCACGTATTCCCCTCTTACACGATTTCCTCTTTCCTTCTCGTATTTTCATTTCCACTCTCTTCTCCTTTCTTCCTTCCTGTCCATCCAGAATCTCGACTGCGTCAATTATTAGCACAAAAGACCATTTAACATATAACGAGGGACAAACATTTTGATTTATCTAGTTCTATTCTAATTATTATTCTAATTCTAATTAATTAATTATTCAAATTCTATTATTAAAATCGCCAAAACAATAGATTTATTTCTATCGATTCAAAATGCCGCGAAACATGATAATCCGTGATCCAAGAAAACTCGTACAGCTGACATTTTCACTGTGATATTTTATAATTTATATTGAAAAGGTAAAGTAAACTGCCATAACAGACTGTGTAGGGAGAAAAATCGGTGAACGTTGGACAGTAAGACCGCGAAGTGGCGAGTGATTGAGTTTCATAGACGGTGGATGGGGATGGAATTCGCGGCTGAGGATCGGCACGCCAGGGGCAACCGGCTAATAAATAAATCGACGGAAGATTTCGTGGCGACTTGTCAACGAGCGAGAAATCCGATAATCTCGAACGAGGGAACGCGACTTTCGCCAGCGGACAAAAAAGAAGAATTGTCTGGGACAATTAATAATTCGCTTTCTGCTCGCCAATTTGTCCGGCGCGAGACGAATTCCATTGCTTCTGACTGGAGTTTTTCCTCGCGAACAAGTCGGACACGCGAGATCGTTTCTCAAAGCAGTTCTTATCCAATCGTCACTCTTTCGCCAAACCTTTTACGATTACCGTGTCACCGGGTTACCTTCTATACGACCAATTACCGCGTCTCTTTGAACGCCCAGGCTCTGTAATTGGATTTCTGATTTCACGGCTGAATAATCGTTTTACTTCCTTCAAGTGGTATACCTTGCCAGTAATTAATCAAATGGATGACGAAGGCAAGAATATTTTACTCATCTTCGTTCCCGAGAAGCGTCTTTTTATCATAGCATTTAGGTCAGCAAATTGTACAGTGGCTCGTGAAAATAGTCGAACGCTTGTGGCAGCACATTTTCATAAATATCGGCTCGGCAACTAAGTGATTGCGGATTTTGTCATTAAATGGTATTGACAAAATCCGCGATCACTTAGTCGCCCGCGTGGAAGTATTCATTCAGCGCAGACGTATACCGAGAAAGTTTGGCAAGATATTTTGAAATTTCATTGGCACTGCAACGTATGAGTGTAGTCATTTCGCTGGTAAAATTTGGAACCAATCTGTTAGGTTGTCCGAAATGTTTCTTTCGTTTGATAAGGAAATAATAGACGCACGATGTATTTTGTTTTATTTATTTAGTTTATTGAACTACGCACGAACATGATAATAGAAACATAACGAAATGGATGATACGTAAATTGAATAAAATAATATAAAAGAGAAATTGTTGTTCATCTATTATCACCTTATGAAACGAAAGAAACTTTTCGGACAACCTAATATCAGAAATACACGTAAGATTTGCAAGGTGTGTATTTATTGGTAGCGTATTCTTCGTAGAAGTCACCGGAATATTTAAACAATCAGTTATATTAGGTTGTCCGAAATGTTTCTTTCGTTTTGTAAGGAAATAACAGACGCACGATGTATTTTGTTTTATTTATTTAGTTTATTGAATTGCGCACGAACATAATAATAGAAATATAATTCAATAAAATAATATAAAACAGAAATTGTTGATCATCTATTATCACCGTATGAAACGAAAGAAACTAATATATTGGTACAATTTGGAATCAATTTGAATTTGTATAAATATTCCGGTGACTTTTACGAAGAACACGCATCTTGTAACTCTTTGTGTATTTCTACAATAAATTGTTTCCAAATTTTACCATCGAAGTGACTACACTCATACGTAGCAGTGCCAATGGAATTTCAAAATATTTTCGCAAATTTTCCGACTGTATGTCTGCACTAAATAAATACTTCCACGAAGTATATTCAACGTTAGAAGCTAATAACCAGTGGAAGGAATAAATAAATACTGGAAGCAGGAAGGACCGTTTATTAAAAAGAAGGAGGTCTGCGGAGCATCGAAGAAAAGACAGTTACACGCGTAAAGCACGCGAAACATTTTCCTCGAAGATTCTTGAACGAGAATTACTTAAAACAGGACGTTCCTGCTGGCAGATCCTTGAAAAGGATCAAGGGAATTCGTTGTCATCGTGCTCTCAGCATTGTAACAAGAACGAACGTTTTTAATAAGCGACAATTAGCGATGGAAGAGCGTCGAAGGAGGCGGCCAACCATTCCTTCCTTCCTTCCTTCCTTTCTTCCTCGAGAAATTTTACTCGTTGGACCTCGCTGAAACCGATGTCGCCAGGTATACGTTTCCAAGGATCGAGACGACTGCCTCGTAAACCCTGTAAAATATTACATTTGACGTCAGACTACGATTCCTTAACCTTACTACCTTCTCGCCACAGTCAGCAGAGAAGGTGATTAGCCATCAAAGCAGCTGCGTTTCAATTCTATCCGATCAAAGTGGTGACGCATCGCTACACGGATAATTAAGTCCCGTAATAGTATTACTTCGACTTGCAGCCAAAGAACGCCGACATTTGCAATTTCATCGGAACGATCATCTTGCAAAATAGTTATCTTATAAATACTTATCGAACAGTCTTCGTTTCTACGTCGTACAGATTGTTTCTCCATCGATATTTTTTCCTTCTTTTAGTTCTTTGTTTCTTTACTTCTCTACGATTAACCAGAAAAATTATTGCATATAGAGTGGTTAAAAAAAGTGTATCAAGAACTGTGGTACAAAAATTTCCATCAGTCCAATACTCTAATATTCTTCGAGTTCTGGATGTTCAAGTATGCGAGTGGAACGTCTGATAGTCATAGATACATCTTGTACATCGTGTACATTACGATATTTCTCTGGTAAGCGAGCGAAAGAATTAGTTAATTAATTAATTAATTAATCGGAATTATTAGTTTCGCAAGGAAGCATTTGTAACATTGGCTTGGCAACTAAGTGATTGCGGATTTTGTCGATACCACGTAATGAAAAACTCCGCAATCGCTTAGTTGCCAACGTAATATTTCCTATGTTTCGTTTTTAGCTATTTTAAAATTGAATATGCTATCGAGCGATCATTTCATTACGTCGATCGAACGATTTAAGAGCGTAACTTTATTCTTGCATATTGCTGTTTTTATCGAATTTATTTTCTACACCTTTCGACTAAGTGCATCAACAGCCACATTTTATTTATTGCGGCTGATATAAATGGAAGAAATGAGAGATGGAAAATGTAGATGGATCTCGAATAAAACGAACGTTCTATATATACTTTTAGTTATTTTCTGTTTTCTTTTATTTTTTCTTTTTCTCTGAGTGCAACATTCGTTGAAGCAATCACTTAGTTGCCAAGCCAACGTTCAAAGCGCAATCAATGCGAGATCAGGTGTGTTAGGTTTCGGATAGCTCGTTAGAATGTCAGGTAAAAGAGCGGAAAAGAAGCGACGATGAGACTTGCGCTATCCTAAGTACAAACAAAGACAGCAATGTATAGAATACATTGGCATATTCCACGCTCCAATCGAAGAATTCTCATAAGAATAAAAGTGAAATTACGTTTACATAGACTGAACCATAGCGACGTTTATTTTAGTCGGATAGTCCTCGTTTATGGAAACTGATCGCGATTATCAATTTTCGTTCTGAACGATTGGAAAATTATTTACAGACGTATCGTACACTGTCGGACAATTTTTCTACGATATGATACAAGAGCTATAACAAGTATCGTAAAAGCTATTGGACGAGGTAGTTTGGATTAAAAGACGAGAAGGAAAGGAAAAGAAAATCGGTGGGATCGGTTACCGGTCGATTTCACTTGGCACACCCAGTAGAGTGGCTTGGGGCGCGCCAGCTTGATACTTTCTTGTAAATTGTATTAAAACGCCCGTCTTTTACGACCGTGTCAAACTACCTACACGAGCATTCTCGAGAGTCAGGCAAAGAGAGTCGCAAAACGAGAGGGGTGAAAAGGGGGAGAAAGGGGAACGAGAGGTGCAACATGCATCGAGAAACACGCAAGCAACCATCTTTTATTTTTTTCTACACGTTTCTGCATGTAGAGACGTATGTTTTCCGCCCTTTCGAATTTTCCCACTAGAAACCACGAAAAGTACCTTTCTCGTTCCTCCAAAGGTATCGTCAAATACTATCGGGACGAAACTATGTCAAATTGAAATATCCTTGGTTTTTTTACGAAATTTTCTGAATCTGTCAACTGTACAATTTATCAACTAACTATTTATTATTAAATTATCCTGTTATTTTCACATGTTGCGATTATACAGGTTGGTTGGTAACTGGTAGTACGAGCGGAAAGGAGGTGATTCTGCGCGAAAAAACAAGTCGAAAATATAGAATAAACATTTTTCGTTTGACGCTTCGTTTTCGAGAAAATCGACTTTGAATTTTCGCTCGGTACGCGTCCACTTTATCGCGTCTCGTTATAAAGTAGATATGATCGCAGTTTAAGTTTGTTTTTGCCGTAACGGAAAATTAGCAATACATGATGAAATAATATGAAGTAATCGTAAAGTTTATTATTACAAAAATTGCTGAAAAAAAACGAAAAATTTTTATTCTATGTTTTCGACTTCTTTTTTCACGTAGAATCCATCCCCTTTCCATTTGTACCACCAGTTACCAAGCACCCTGTATATTTCGAAAATTTGTATGCAACCAAAAGATGTTAAACGTCTTACGAAAGAGTATAACATTTCTAAAAGTCGACTATTAAAATTGTAAAAACCTTTGTTTATATACGCACAGTGGCTCGTTGAAATTTTCTTCAAACATTAAAACACAATCGTGACAGCCGTGTCTTGCTGCAACGCTCATGAAATTTCAACAAATTTTACACGCAACGTTGTATTGCAGCATCGTGGACGAGGGGCCTGGGAGGTGTGGGGCGAATTATAAACAAGCGATTGCGCAACACGTGCGTGGTGGGGCTAAGACAAAGGACACGAGGCTGAGACAAAATACAAGGGGTTGCTGAGGGACGAAAAACGAATTAACAATCGGTGTTTAACGATCTAATTAACAAATTGCGTTGTCGAGAGAGTGTTGCTAGCGTTGTCGAGAAAACGTTGGATCCGTGGTGACGAGAGTTGCAAATTAATTGTTCGCGTTAAACAACCATCGTTTCTTGTTTAATCAACGTCTGTTTAATCCATTTAGTGTAAATAAACTAATTGTAGTAAAGATGCTACGGTATATCGAAAAAATATTTCCACGAATATCCGAATAAACAAAATCTACATGAAAATATCTTGCTTCGAGTATCGATACAGCGTGATCAGGTTTTTGAAGTATCCTGTAGATCTTGGCATCAGTATGCATTTGTACTAACCGGCAGTCGATCCGTACTTTTATCTGCGCATAAAAACCTGCATAACTTGGCACGGTCGTTCCTCGTGTTGCTCTAACGGGGACTCGTCTCGACGATACTCCACCCCTCGCTCTGATTTCTTCTAAATTCGCGAATAAAAGTTTACACCGCGAGCGTCGTCTCTCGCGAGGGCATCATAAAATCGGGATTCAATATCGTAAGGGTGGAAGAAAGAAAAGGGCTGTTGTCTCAAAAGAAAGAGAGAAACGGAGAAAGGGAAGAAAAAGTTGGGTGGCCTTGTTGACGCGATCTTCGAGGGAGAGGACGCGTCGTGTGTGTCACGCACGATGAACACTGCCATCCACGTTCCTTTAGTCTCTCTTTTCCTTTTCTTTTTATAGCGTTTAAGACCTCCATAGAGAGAGATTTATTTTGTCTACGTGTGATCTATAATATCTATATATCTATAACGTATCTTTTACACGACGTGCAATAATTAAATATTTACATCAGAGTCTCTTAAAAAAGAGAAGACACGTTGGAATGTTTGATTCTGCGACTGTTCCCTTCCCGCTGAGGGATAGTTGTAATTTTATTTTCAACGGTTTCTTCGTTGGTCTCTCTTCCGCGTTCGTTCAGCTCGTTTTCCGCCTCAGACGTATCTGTGAAATTTTAACCCCTTTACGATCTTTCGATTATTCCCGATGCAATTACATTTTTCTAACGTTAAAAAATATCAAGAAACGTCAAGATTCGCGATTATGTCGAACAACGAATCAGACGACGAACGTTAAAATCAGGAAAAGGAAAAATAGCAGAGGGGTAGCAAGAGGATAGCGCGCAAGAACAGAGGCCGAGAAAAGACGCGAAAACGCGGGCATGTAGGAAAAGAAGGAGATCCGTAACCTTTGTCCGTCGAAAAGTTTTACAACCGTTGGAAGGTGGCTCGGATACGTTCTTGAAACGTTTCGTATCCATAAAACGAAGATAACCCTAATAGTAGTACCATAATACCGTTTCAAGCAAGCGGTTGCTATTAATTAATGCTTTAGCAGCCGTATCGCCTGTCTCTTTCGAGTGGAACGGCGGTGGCGGGTCAGTTCAAAAGGATCGGAACGAGTGGGACGAAGAAGCAAAACGAAATGAAATCCGCAAGGCAAAAAGGAACAAGTATCCGGCACAGTCCTTTTCAACGTTTCACTTTGTAGCCACTCAGAATCGGTCCTTCGAACCCTCTAAGAACCCTCTAATCGACGCTACTAAACCAACGAGATCATTCTACGGTCGCTACGTTCGTGCGTCCGTAGTTTCTGTATAACTCCACCTCTTGAAGGGCGGCGCAACACTGTACATCGTAGAGAACCGGAACTATTTCACTCCGGCCGAAGGAAATCGTAATCTCCCTTTACGTTCAAACGTCTTTTTCAACAATTTATGTTTCCTCGTTGAGAATTAGCGGTCAGTGCATGTTTAGAAGAATTTTGTATCTTTTTGCGAATTTCTACCGCGAGTGTTCGTGCGAATTTGTATTTTTTACAAAACTAATTAAATTAACGGCATCTGAACGAAAATCGATTTTGGTCATTGAATATTACGACGAGTGGTATACTTTGCATGTTTTGTGTATTTTTGCATGTTTCACGCAATGTTTAATTTCCTCTAAGTGCAAATAGAAATGCCCGGTCTGTCTGTGAACGCGATTAACGCTAGAACTACCACAGTCGAATTGACTGGTTTTACAATTTTATTTTTAAATTCCTACTTCGCGTTATATTTTTTTCCACGATGATGTAATGACATTCGCAGCGATAACCACAAGGATAATATAACGAATTTTATTTTCTTTTTTATGTATTCAAAGTGAAAATAATTTTGTATGGAGGCTACTTATACCAATACCAATCAAAACTATTGCTACTTGTCAAAGCGTAAAAGGGTGCTGCGATCTGTTTATCGAACCCCAATTAACCAGGTTCCTCGTTTTCTGCAACTTGTCACGCGTTTTTTCAAATTTTTCCCGCGTATCGTTCGATACGACGATATCAGTTATCAGGAAAATCGCGGATCGATCGCTAGATCGCTAGATGCTAACGCTAGAAATACCACAGCGGTGAAAACGACTGGTTCTACGATTTTATAAATTTGTCGACCCTCTTTCAGGGATCGTGGTCCTAGATGGATTGATAATACCAAAAATGTACTACGTAATAAATCAATAAATATAAAAATATTCAATTATTAGGTATTTTTTAAAGACCAGTCATTTCCACTGGTTTTGGTTGAAATAGCTTCGCGTTAACTATCGGTAGTTCCGGTGCTAATAATATATTTGACAGTAAAATGAGTGTTTCGAAATTTGAGAAACATTTAGATATTTTGCAACTGTAATTTTCTTCCATAAATTTTATTTTGCAACGTTATTCCGTAAAACTGTGTATAATTATTTGTAAATAAGTGAAACATCGTATAAAATAAAAGCTTCTCTACTATAATCATTCGTTTATTTACGAAACAATTTTCGTATGCAACTATTTCGAGAAATGAAACTAACTTTTACTTTCTATAAAAAATTAATTCATAAACTAATTTCGTAAGAAAACAATGTATGCATTTAATATGTGTAACTTTGAAGATTGAATATTTCACGCGATAAAGCAACGAGTAGTATGAAAGATCGTTCGTTGAAAAGGAACAACCGGAAAGTAAAAGGAGGGTTGAAGGCTGGTTGAAGTGGCTACGAAGCAGACGCAGTGAGAGGTAGTTGGGCAATCATCAACAGGGCGTCGCGTTGATATCAAACAATTAGCTAAAATCCACCCACTCTAGTTAACCTGTAGAAGGGATAGAGAGTAGCAGGGTTTGGCTTGGAGCCGGTTGTACCAACTAATATCCTTTAGTCTTATCCTTATTATTATCCACCCCTTGACTGTGCCTTAAGCGCGACTACGCTGAGCAACGGTTCGTTCCTATAACCGGCTGCCTACGGATATTAAAGCGCATCTTAGCCCTAATTTTAGCGACTAATTTTACGCAAGAACACCGGCTGATCCTTAAACCGGGCGATTACCTCAGTGCGCGGCGCGCACCTTCTTCGAATTTAATTTCGTCGATGACAAGCTGAGATCGCGCATCGATAAATCATTCAGGCGAACGTATATCAACGTACACGGTGTTTGTTCGTCGTCATTTATTTTCTTGCTTGAGCAAACTTTCTACGAACATGATTTATTTGAAATTTCGATTTTATTGTAGAAACTTGGATTTTATTTGAATTCTAAATAGTAAATTTTTCAGAATGTAAATAAAAAAGAACGTAGAGGTTGGGTAGAAAATTGATTTACCTGGCAATTATCGTAAAAAGCTCTACGACGATATTTCGTACGTTTTTTTATCTTTTATATTTAAATTGAAAAAAAAAAATAATTCCTTTTTCGGTATAAATGATACAGCTTGTTGGAATAAATTTATATTGCAGAGTCTTGCTCGAGGAATAACGTGACTTACCCAGGAAGGTCTTACTCTGAATATTTTTCTGGAAATATAAAAAGAAAGTTATTTTTTAACTTCTTTTAGGAAACCATCGTTCCTTCTTTTTTTCAGAATTAAAGTAATCAAAAAATGGGATAACTCGAGTAGTGTGTTTTCTCGCACGTTTGTCTTTCTCGTATTGAGAACGAGCAATCCATGTTTGGAATGCTAGAGATTGGTTCATAAAACCACATTACCTATGCTTTGTGTTATTTCAAAGCGAACAGATCGGATTAAATAAAAACCGCAAGATCGTGTTCTTACAGTAAACTATCGTCTCCCCTCCTGTCAACTAACCCGCCAAAAACAGCCACTGCGACCACATTTTCTTGAAACGCGATCTCGTATCATTTTTATACATTCACAATCAAACGATCAACGTTTCGATTTACGTTGTGAAATGTATTTGTGCGCAAAGAACTATTGGACTGGCAACTAAGCGATTGCGGATTTTGCCAGTACCATCTAACGACAACATCCGCAATCACTTAGTTGCCAATACGCATTGGGTTGTCCGAAAAGTGTCTTTCCTTTACAGACACGTCTTTCACAACGACGCTTCTTTATACAAAAATGAAACCTAATCTGTCGAACGTTGTGAATTTTTATCTCGATAAAACAAACTTGATCATATGTAATTGGATAAAATAACATAAAACGAAAAATGTTGCGCGTCCATTATTTTCTCATAAAACGAAAGAAACTTTTCGGACGACCTAATATTTACAGTTAAATCTGGGAATGGTTGGATCGAGGCAAAGACTGTTTGGAGGTGCACGAACGTTCCTTTAAAACGCGATACACAGTTCGATTGCAGAATTTGAAATATAATATTGATTTTAGTCGACACGAAGGTATGGCTGTTCGTATCCATAAAACGTATGCATAAAACCGCAAATGCTGATCCTGAATAATATTCTGCCCGTTTAATCGAATCTGTATGTTAATTAATACCGGGGACTTTGCTCGGAATTGTGTGCATACCTCTTTAATTTCATATCCCATCTTCTCCGTTTTATGTTTGAAATGTGTCCAATTATACTACATTACAATAATGCAAACTAAAAACTTATTTTGTTGCGAATTTACATTTATGACAGCAATTTTGGCTATACTTGACGTTTCGCATATTAATGTCTCGTATTAATGTATTGGCCCATACACTCGTTCAATTTTGCACGTGGAATTTAAATAGGCTTCATAGGGAATCGAAAATGAATAATTTAAGAAGCAAGAACGCAGATTTATCGCTTTTAACGTTTCCACGTTACCGCGAGCCTCGTGTGTTTCAATCGTTGACGAACGAATAATTCAAAGATGATGAAAAGGAGCAAGAGATCGTAGAGAATCAAAGTACAAGCGGAAGGGAGGAAAATTTATTATACAAACGAGACGAACATTTCTTAAAGTCCGTGAAACTTGACACATTTTTCAAATATATTTCATTTAAATATTAAATTTATTATAACGATTATTAATAGTTAAATATGTAGTTACAAAGGCAATTTATCTCGTTTATTCCATTCATTACGTGCTGTAATCGTAATGAAAGATATTCGTCGAATAGAATTGAACAAATTTTCGAAGAAATACGAAAACTCGTATTTGACGCGAGTTCCACCCTTGCGATAGAAATGCAGAGAACCGAAAGAAACTAAGATTCGTTGACGCATAGGTGTAGAATCGAAGAACGTGTGTGTGTGTGGATTGAAAAATATAATTTGATTAATTTCTATAAGAATAAAATTGTTAACTTCTATGAAATAAAATTTCTAGCACGCGATATCTTGTTAGGAGAAAAATGAAAATACGTTTTGAGTAAATTTATTATGTTTCTTTTTACGTAGCTTTGCTACCTTGAAAGAAGCATAGAAACGTTCCACGCCATTGGCAGGGTTCAGTCTGTGGAAAAATAGGCAGGTGTTGGGAAACCGGAAGCCTTTAGACGCGCCGCTGTATTCTGTTCGATAGACCGACAAACTCGAATTCTGACTTTTGACTGTATAATCCTACCTTGGACCTTTTCATGCCACTGGGAAAGATCTCGCGACCGGATTTACCGAACGACGTGCCTTTTGAATGAAACGCGCTACGATACTCGGTTCGAGGCCCAAGTACCCTTAAATGGACATTCTTCTTTTATTCGATATCGTCCGATCTCTTTTTCAATTCATCGTGTATCGAAAGAAAGTACAACGATTCAAGGCAAAAGTCATTAATTACGATAAATTAACTAAACCGTATGAAACTACGTAAAAAAATAATTTTCCAAAGGATAACATTTACTTTATTGATCGAAGCAAGATGAGAATTAAATTAATCTGATCTATAAATAACGTACAGTATTTTTTATAACACTGTCTTCGCGATTTTTAATCTCAATAATCGGAAACATTTTATCACGGATCCTGGAAAGTTACCATTTCGTTAAACGTATCTTCGAAAATAGATTCTCAGATCATTAACTAACTTTTGTACCGGACATTTTTAACACACCTAATCTCCGGTATAATACGTTTTATATCTATTTATCGCTCTCACCAGTTACAACAATTTCGTCCCCTGTGCAAATATTCGATTGGCAACTAAGCGATTGCGGATATTGTCAATACCAGCTAACGACAAAACCCGCAATCGCTTAGTTGCCAACCCAATATTTCATACGAAGATAATTTCTCTTCTTAAACGTGACATTCGCGCGTCCCTCTCAATTCTTAAATTCCCTCTCACCTGCTCTAAACATCTTTCTACGATAGATGCGATCTGACACCTTCGAATTGCCCGCAAACGCACAAACTTCGCCAGTCTGGCGTTAATCGCAGCACGCTAGTAATATGGTTAGAAAAGAGCAAGAGGGAGAAAAGCGGGGGGGGGGAGGATGAAGGTAAAGCAGCGTTAAATGTCAAAGGGAGAGTCATTCTCCTTTTCTTTCCATCTATACGCCGCTGACATCTGTATTAGCAAGATTACCGGCTAGTTTCCGTGGTGGAGGGTTCCAGTACGTGACGCACACCCGGTTTTCGAGCGTGCAATAGGTGTGAACGAGGATGATAGGATGCAAGAAGAGGGGCGAGGCTTGACCAGGGATATTCGGTTCTTTGCTCGACATGAATGACTTTGTACATAAGTCCACTAATCTGTAGGCTCGCGTACAGTCTCCCTTTTGTGTAGCCGGTTAGCACGAGAGTCAGCCAGTCAGTCAGTGAGTCAGTCAGTCAGTGAGCTGCGCTGTAGCCGGGTTCTGACGCTTCATGGGATGAGCATTAGGGTTGGTTACCAATACAGAGGAAAAAGCTTTCAATTCCATGCAATGAAATCATCACGTACACCATTCAGCAAACCTTTGACCGAATTACAATTGATACGTTAAAATTGTATTCATTACAAATGCTATATAATTCTGTAATATTTCAAATACTCTGACAAAGTAGGTACTGAATTTTGAATAAAATTATTGGCTAAACGAGACAGGAAATTTTCCTTTGAAACAAAGCTTCGTTTCCTATTATTGCCTTTCCGTAATTACATCTTTGCATATGATTTTGCAGCTCGTTTTTGCTAGCTTGCTATATGCGCAATATTTAACGTTAACGATATACGATTAAACGTTGAACTGTTCGTATAAAAATACGAGTAAAAAACATCAACAATCGAATGCTTTATTATCATCAGTTATCAATCACGTTAAAGGAAAAAGACTGAGAAATTTACCAGAGATCACGGTATATTCGCTGACTCGAATCTTATTGACCATTTCGATTTTTCTATACGAACCTGAGCTTGCCACAAATGAGACTAAAGTACCCGAAGACTAAAGTAAATCCGGTGAATCAAAGAACTGGATGACACGCGAAATCGTGCGTGCCTTTGTACTTGTTACTTAACAGCAAGCAGGACGAACAGAAGAGTCTCGTTGAAGCTTGTCGAAGAACTTGCTGAATCTCTAGAATCTGTTCGTATCAACAACGCGCAATCGTTTCCAACATACAGAACGTAATAACTGAAAAACTCCAAGTTATAGTAAATGAAAGAAACATAGCAGGAGATGCGAGGATGAAAAATAAATAAAAAAAGAGACGAATAAAAGAAACGTGAAACGTTTAAGCTTCGTAAACTAACCCGGAAGAGAAGTTGCAGGAAGATGAATGAAAGAAGAAAAGTATAATAGTTAGGACAGGCCGTGACATCCGTGGACCCATCTAGAAATCTGATTGGGGACTACTGCTAACAGGGGTGCCGAAGCAGCTTTCACCCCACGTTTTAACTCCTCCCTTTCCCCGCCAATTCGGAACATCCAGACCAAGTCAGGCTGACAGACGAGCGTACCGGGATACTATTAGTTCGGTTTCGATGGTGCGCTAGTCAGTTACTCGGTACGACGCTTTCGACCCTTCCGCGTTGAACGGTCCGTGAATGGTCACTTAAAGCCGAGTACACAGGCCCGTGCGGTTGTGAGATACGCGCGCAAATTTCACGATGTATCACAATTTCAATTTGGCCTTTCTCTGGAACCTACACTGTGAGTATTCGGTTACTGCTGTTCTTCGCTGCACGTGCACGTGTCAGTGAAGAACATGATACACAAGCGAAACAGATCGTTGCACGATTCGAACGTGTATTTCGTTGGTCATCTGTATCTTTGTATCGGAGATGTTATTTAACGTTTGCGTTTCGTCGCGCGATTAAGAACAAAGATTAAATTTGGTATGAATGTTACTAGGATTTTTCGATTACCCAAAATGCAATCGGTAATTCTGAGAATCGCGACCGGTAAGTTGCATACCTGCATTCTCCCCTCTATGCGAATAGTAACGAACTATTGTGTTAGGTTAAGTCCGAAAAGTTTCGTTCGTTTTATAAGGAAGTAATAGATGCAGAACACTTTTTGTTTTATATTATTTTATCGAATTAAGTTTGATCCATTTTTTTCTATTACTACAAAATGGATCATACATAAATCGATGAAATAATATAAAATAACAAACGTTGCGCAACTATTATTTCACTCGGACGACCTAATAAATAAAGTCCGTTTCGCGTTAACGATACTCGTCGTTTTAACTTTTTACAAGAGTCGTCATTCGTATCAGGTTGTCCCAAAAAAGTCTTTCGCTATCCGTACGCAGCTGCTTTATTCGTTGATACAAACATGAAACCTGATCTGTCGAATGTTGTGGTCTTTGTCTTCCATCGTCCTCTAGCTGTCGTAGGACACGTTTCGTTTACATTAAGACAAACAATGTTGTGCGTCATTTTATTTTCTTCTAAAACGGAAGAAACTTTTACGACAACGTAATACGATCGCGCGATAATCTGATGACGATGCGAAACTATGCGACGAATTTGCAGGTAAACGGATATCTATTACGATATACAAAAATTATAGTCTTTGGTTTGTATGCTTCGAAGGAACGCGAAAGTATTCGAATTGGAAAAGTACGAGCTTCATGATGTTTTCTAACTACTTTATATATTACGTGTAGGTCGATTCTCTGTTTCTAACTATGTAATGGACAATATCGTGGTATACAGTTTACTTTGAGTTGCGCCTTAAATGAAACGTTTCTCCAAATTATACATTTAAGGACTCGAGAGATCCCGGAAATCATAATTACGCTGCATAAACCTGAGAATGTTATAGCCAGCATAATTCATTTACTAGATCTGTGTGGAGCGTATCTAAGAAACCATAAACTTGCTATTACCTGTGTGCAATAACCGACAATCCGTTCACCGCTTTTTTTACGTTTACACGTGCGTCAAATTATAACTGCCGTTTTACTTTTACCAAACGACGCAACATACCTACATAACGTAGATTTATATTTGATTTCAATTAAGGCAGCATTCGAGGGACCAGTTTCAAGCGGCAATTCTTCTAGCTCGCGTTTTAACGCTGTTGTTAAGTTAAAAACTTTTTCTTCGGTTCAAAATTATCACCTCGTTTTTCTTTGAAACTTATAGTAACGTACGATTCGCTATAGTGCCAAATATTATACGATAAATGGTATCTATCGTGACTCGTGAATATAACCGATTCATCGAATTAACCTAACCTAACGATATGCCAAAAAGTTCCACTTCCTTCTGTTTTATGACGGTGTAATTAAACTGCGAGTCGTATAGGTCCGAAGATAGAATTTAGGATGGCTGACAGACTTTTACATGGAGAAGGTAGAAGCTAATTTATATAGGAAGGAGAGAAGCGAAGGGACGAGGCAGCAAAGATAGTTGGCAGAGTGGCGAAGAGAGAGAGAGTCGTGGTATTTACGATGGAGGCTGTACGTATGTATCGACGCATTATGGGGTCCATGGTATCAAAGAGGCCGCCTTTACAACGAGCCATATACCGTTTACAGCGTCTGAAATCTGACATCTATATAAGAGTTCTACAGCTTTCGTTGCTACCTTGATAACCACGAGTACTAACCATCGGTTGTCCACCGATCTCCTTTCTTCTTCCAAAGACGTTGCAATATTTGCCCCAGACTCCCACTGCTTCCATCTTCTTCTACTCTTCTTATTTCAAGTTGTACAATTTCTTAATATCTGACGATGTAGTCAATTAGACAAACTTGTTACACGTATGTATGTGTTGTAATTATGCAATTAACACTGGTACAGCCACACCAGTCAAATTGACTGATCTTACAATTTTATTTTCAAATTCCTACTTCGCGTTATATTTTTTTCCACGATGATGTAATGACCTTCGCAACGATAACTGAAAGAATTATATAACGAACTTTATTTTGTTTTTTGTGTATTCAAACTAAAAATAATTTTGTATCGAGGCTGCTTATACCAACACCAGTCAAAACGACTGGTACTTGTCAAAGCGTAAAAGGGTGCTGCGATCTGTTTATCGAACCCCAATTAACCAGGTTCCTCGTTTTCTGCAACTTGCCACGCGTTTTTCAAATTTTTACCGCGTATCATATATCAGCTATCAGAAAAATTGCGGGTCGATCGCTAGATCGCCGGATGCTAACGCTAGAAATACCACAGCGGTGAAAATGACTGGTTCTACGATTTTATAAATTTTTCAACCCTCTTTTAGGGATCGTGGTCCTAGATGGATTAACAATACCAAAAATGTACTACATAAAATAGAATTGTTTCCGTAAGAAAGTAATAAATCAATAAATATAAAAATATTCTATTATTATGTATTTTTTAAAGACAAGTCTGGTTTTGGTAGAAATAGCTTCGTGTTGACTATCCATAGTTCTAGTGTTAAACCTCGAGCGATATCGTTGTGTTATATGACAACTAAGGTTGCAGGTCCTGGGTTGGCAACTAAGTGATTGCGGATTTTGTCGATACCGCCTATTGACAAAATCCGCAATCATTTAATTGCCAACTCAACAAATGACAGTTTAGATGTTAAATTACTTGATTTACAGAATTCACGTAATATGAAAATGTATATCAAATATTGGGAACGTGGCGCTCGTTCTATCTAGTGTTTAGCGTATGAAAAGAAATACGTTTTCTTTTACTTTGTTCGTAGAAACTTGAATTTACACACGGATTAATAAGAACGATCAACTGTACTAAATAATAATAAATCAAAAAAGAAAATTAAACTCGAGATGTAATAGGCGAGCACATCCGCACTAAGTTGCAAAGCTACGCTAACTGTTTGCAGAAATGGAAGGAGCTGTCGAGGTCTTGAAAATAGAAAAAATAACATCGTGTTCGGATGTGATACGATTTAAAGGATAATGAAATAGATATCTGGATTCAATCGTGATCTGCTTTGTAACGTGGAAACACGTACTGCTTCGTAAATCGTAATAATAAAGCCAGACACTATCGGCTAGTTTACTTCTCTACACGCCCCCGCTGTCGTTGTTATTATGAGAACGACTATCACGACTGCTCTAGTAGCTATAACGTGCGGTAGTGTGTCAAGTATAACCGCTACAGTTAGTCCTGTTAATGTTTAAAAAAGACGTAGAAATACTGCGTCTCTCCTTTCGGAGTTTCCATCAACTAAACGATTTAACTACTGTCAAAGAATGAAATTATTAACAACAAAGAAAAACAATATAAAAGAACATCGTCCATCAGATGGCAAGAAACGCACGTTCATAAAATTCATCGGACATTTTTCCAATTGACATAAAAAAGAAAAAAAGAAAAATCAGAAGAAGAGCGAAATAGTCATTTCTGTCGTTTAACTCGCTGTATGCATCCGAAAAGTTTCTTTCATTTTATAAGGAAATAATAGACGTACAGTGTTTTCTGTTTCGTATTAGTTTACTGAATTATACAGGAATAACAGAAATATAGGTGGTTGGTAACTGGCGGTACAAGCGGAAAGGGGGTGATTCTGCGCGAAAAAAGAAATCGAAAATATAGAATAAAAATTTTTCGTTTTTTTCCAGCAATTTTTGTAATAATAAACTTTACGATTACTTCATATTATTTCATTATGTATTGCTAATTATCCGTTACGGCAAAAACAAACTTAAACTGCGATGATATCCGCTTTATAACGAGACGCGATAAAGTGGACGCGTACCGAGCGAAAATTCAAAGTCGATTTTCTCGAAAACGAAGCCTCGAACGAAAAATGTTTATTCTATATTTTCGACTTGCTTTTTCGCGCAGAATCGCCCCCTTTCCGCTCGTACCACCAGTTACCAACCACCCTGTATATGATACCTAGTTCAATAAAATAATATAAAACATAAATTGTCGTTCATCCATTATCATCTTATAAAACTTGTTAAAGAAGAAACTTTTCGGACGATCTAATAATTAACGAGCAATAGAAAATTGCAGGACAAAGAGTTGGACGAACATACACAGACAAATGAAAATCTGCCGTAGCATTCCAACACCTTGTAAGAGAATGACACTCGGGGGATGAAAGCTTTGTGGACAGGTGCGATGTTCGCAGGTGCCGGAACGTAACACGACAAACGGATATCGTGGTACGTCCGCGCGCCTACCTTTGCCCTCTTTCTTCTTCTCCTGCCCTCTGTGCACGCTATTCAGGCGTAACGGAGAGTTTAATTAATATTCGCACAGTGGGTTGGCCCGTTTGATTAGCTCCACGTTGCGCGGCTTGATGGGTAGGCATGCATTCGCGTAGAACCTACATAGGCAGAAACTGTGTGACGGGGGTTGAAGAGAGAGGCAGGGGTTCTGCGTAGCGTGAGTTGGAGCGAGAATCTGGCCGAGAAGTAGGGGTAAGAGTTGGGTTATAGGGAGCGGGAGAGAGAAAGCCAGACAACATTCCGAGAGACTACGTACCAACTGTAATATCACAATCATAACCAGACCCCTCGTCAGTCCGACCGTCCGTCCATTCGTCCGCCCGTCTGGCGTAACGTCCTCACGCTTCAGCGATATCAAAGAACTGGCCACCGCTCGTAACGTTTACGTTACGTTCGCGATGCGCTAACATGTCCTGTTTCTGGTCAGAATTTTGTCCTTGCCCGGGACACAAAATTCTTGCCGATCATCGATCCCAGTCGAACAATTCCGTCGAATATTTCGTTATAGCATGGACAAAGCGGAGAACGACAGACTGCTAATAAAATGCGATCTTGTATTTGTCGCTACGCGGTTTCTCAAATTTGATTTACGAATTTTCAACGACTTATTTCGTTGTATATTCCGGCCACGTTAATCTTCCGCACGCGCTGAGTTACGAATTATTTGAGCTACATCGACGTGGGTATTTTTTTATGTTTTTAACTATGCGAACTGGTTCATAAAATTCATCGAACGTTTTTCCAATTGACGTAAAAAGAAAAAAGAAAAAAATCGGAAGAAGAGCGAAATAGTCATTTCTGTCGTTCAACTCGTCGTAATTAATTACGTGTAATTAACGGGCAATAGAAAATTTGCAGGATGAACGATGGTGCACATACATAGGCGTACGTACGATATTTTTAACCGTAAATAGTACTCGTTAAGGGTGTAATATACTGAGAAAGAAGATTTCAAGAGAAATAAAAAGTTAGTTTATGTTGTCAATTGCGTGTGTTGCAATTGGTGTGCAGCAAAAGTTGGAGAGGAAGCTATACGCGATCCAGTTTGGGATACTCAGCTGGATTGCCACCTCTGTACATCGTTGACAATACCTGAAGTCGAGGCGTTATCTCGATAACGGTTTAAATTCACGAGAATAGTCTTATCTTCTTACAACGTGCATTTCTTCACTCTGATAGTATGTCGTCTTATCTGGCGAATACACTTGATTTAATTATTCGATACAGTACGCGTTATCCTGAATTGCGTTCATTGCTATAACGCGATATCGTTGAAAATTGATAGCGGTAGCTCGTGATAATCTTGTCGTAAATGTCTTTCGATATATTTCAAGTTTGCTTAATTTCTGTCTGCTTTTTTCAGCGTATTATTTCAATGAAATTAGTTATCCGAAAGAAGCGATCGAATTCGGATAAAAACTCTGCCTCGTTTAATCTTACAATTGGATTTTTAAATGTTTGCAATTCGATAGAAAATATATCAATTAGTATGCACCAATGAAATTCGCTGTAGAAATATTTAACGGGGATAAATAAATATCGAGTATCGTGTTTCACGTCGTATTTTTAAGACCACGTGTTAAATATTAAAATTCGATTGAGAAACTGAAAATAGAGAGCGATAGTCCTGCGTTACGTTAACCAATATTCAAGTTAACTAAATTTCACAAATTTAAAACTGTCACGTTCGCTAAATTCTTTATAAGCCGTAATTTTCAATCGTTGCTTAACTTCGCCTTAATTCCTTACTTAAATTACAACCTACATTTCGAATTATAAATAGAGCAACTGTCGCTAGAACGAGATCTAATGGAACGATCTAATCGAATTCTTAAATTCGCCTATCGTTCGCGTATCGACGATAACGACACGTAGATTCGATGAAACACACCGATCGAAACCTGATCGAGGCAAGTTTTCCGCGTGAGTTCACGCGGTGGAAATAGCAGGCGATAAAATCGCATATCCTTTCACGGCGAAGGTGAAATCGGCAGAGGAGCCTGCAACCATACAAACGCGTAAAATACAACGGCCACTTAAATTCGAAAGACCGAAAAGGAGGAAGAAAGAGGAAAAAGTAGGAGCAAAAGCAGGAGCAAGGGAGGACCTGGTGCGTGTTGCCCGATACTATAATAACGTAGAAGTCTACTTCATAAAGAATGTTCTCTTAACCGGCCAACCTCGTTCATCCTGTCCCGCCTTGCTCTTCCTCTTTATCTTTATCTTCTTTATCTGGCAAAGTGGCCACCTTGCGGCAAAGAACAGCGGGTCAACCGCGGCAGCAGCGCCAGAGAGAAAAAGATACGGAGGAGCTTCTGTGGATTTACATTGGCAAATGTACGACTCATTTTGGGCCAGTAAATCTCTGGATTCTTCCTGTCGTCCCCTTCACCTTCCTTTTTTATCTTCTCCCTCCTTTTCTATCTCTTTTCTTCTTTCTTATCGAATCGATTCGCTTGTCGTGCCATTCGTCGTAAAGTTTCACTGCTGGGGAAATTGATTTCGAAGAATTTTTTCACATCGAAAATACCGTAGGGGAAAAGGAACGTTCACCCTAATTTGTCTTACCTTGTACTCAAATGTGTTTTAAGTTCAAGGTTACTTGTTCGCGTATAGAAAGACGAGAATACCTTTAACGTCGATGCGCTTGGACCGTAGATTAACAATCATCTGGTGTACATTATATTTTAGGTATTGTCACCAGACACGTTTTATCTCATATTTTTTATGTCACTAGATATATCTTCCCTCAGTAAGTGTTTTATGCTATGCTTTTAATGTTTCGTATCGTCTTAAACAGAGATATAATCCTCCCGAAAGAAAAGAAAAATTCCCGTTTTCATTCGTTCAACGGATTATGCGTTTTATTCGGTAAATATTGCCCCGTGCAATATTTATGATTGTTACGCGTTTACAATTAAAATTGAAGAAAATCAGAGGATTAGAAAGAAAAGGATAAATTTGACGAGGAAGAAGAGAGGAAGAATGCATAGAAAAAAGGAAGTTACTCCGTGATTAATTTTATATCTCGAATCGTCGGACCAATGAAGAAGAAACATAGCGCGAGTACTCGACGATTCCAGGACGAATGTGACAAAGAGGAAGAGAATGCATCCGAGTGTAAGTTACTCGTTGTGATTAGTTTGATGTATCTGGAACGAGATAGCAAAGGATAAAGAAGAAGATAATCGGCACGTTTCAGCTGCACGCGCGTAATATACGACCAACATCGATGAACGATCGATTGGAACGTAACAGAGGGCAGATGAGGTAGAGAATGGCCGAGGAGGGAAAGGTGGCTGCCTCCTCGGACAGAAGTGGTTACACCGGCAAGAGAAAGATTACAAAGCGGTGTGCACGAGTACCGAATTGAAATTGATAGCCGGTCGATCGTCGCTACCACGTGCGAACTGCGCCCGGCAGCGATCTCGCAAAAACGAACAAGCTGACAGCGTGAGCGTATAAGAGCGTAGAAAGGAAGAAGAAAAGGATGCCGCGGATAAAACGAGAGCGGTTACGGTTTAAGGTTGAGCAGCAGGCGTGAAGAAGCAGCGACGAAAATTGCAGTGTTGTATTATGCGGGACAACGCTTTTCCAATTACCACGGAACAAGCTATAAAGTTGAAGCGTAGGTAATCAGCCATCGATTGAGAAGATACGTCGATTAGCTGCGAACGTCGGATCTACTACCTGATAATAATTATATTTCGCTTGATATTTACAGCGCACGCATACGTGTACGTACGGTAAATCGTGAGAGTATACAACGTTTGACGGATTAGGTTTTATGTTTGTATTAAAATGCGTTGTTGTAAAAGACGTAAAGACGTTCTGCGAAGGAAAGACACTTCTTAAACTGATACAAAAGATTTAGAAATTTCATTGCCATCGTAACGAGACGAATCGTTGGTGAAACTTGAAACAGAGGTGAAAATAAAGGATGGAATATAGGAATTATACTTATGGCACGCATATATTTCGCCAAGTATCTCGACAGTCAATTATATTGATAAGCCACAATATGCAGCGAGATTGTCTTTAGCGGTAATTGTACGTTTGAGACTACCGCTCGTAGTGTACATACTAATTTTTCACCGAGTACACGTTTGCAATGAATGTCTGCTTCTATATATATTGGATTAATTTGAAATTGTACAAATACGATCGACTAACCAGGGTAGTCGTGTCTCGTTACGATGCTGATGTAACGTGAGAAAGTTTCGTATCACGCACATATTGTAATTCATAAAAATATTCCGCGTTAACGCTTTGACTGCCACGCCGAAATCGCGTGTTTCGCCGAGGACGCCACGCGAGTATCTTTATTGTTCAAAGCATACAATGGCAAAATAATAATAAATTGACGATGCAAGACAACGTTCTTCCCCGATCGACCATTTATCTCATTGGTGGTCACCGGTGACCACCGTGGTGCCTTGGTAACAGTCGATAGCGACGTATTACAACGAGGCTTCGTTTATTTCAACAAACCATTCGCGTTCGTTATTTCGTCGCAAGCAAAACGTGCAGAATATATCGTTGAAACGTGTAGAAGATATTGGTAAACGGTATTTGCTCGTTCTATGTATAATAGCGAGGTATGTTCACGCTTCTAACTTCGATTATACGATTACAAAGCGGCATTTACGATTATTTTCTAAGCTGTGTTTATAATGATATTCGTGGATCAGCCCTCAAAGATATGGATGCGAACACAGTGCACCGTTAACTGCAAGATTCGTCCTCATTTTTCTTTTTATCGATGTTCTAATAAAAATGTTTAATCGCTCAATGGGGCACTTTTTATTTCAAAGTATCTTCTATTTATCGATTATATTCAAAATACACGGGAGAAACCGTGGCAGTCAATGTGTTAAGCGGTTGAAAATCTTCCTGGGTCACTGTATATATCGGAGAAAACATTTTGAAATTTCATTAGCGCTGCAACGAGACACGGCCATCGCGATTACATCGATAAAATCTGAAACGATTCTGCCAATGTATATAAAAGTTACGACATGTTCGTTGAAAGCGAAGATCGCCAAAGTATTTCAGCAGGTCGATTACTCGCTGTATTAATAATAAGCGTGTGTTCGCGATAAGCATCTTGTAACTTCCTTACACATTTCCCGATCAAATTTTACAAGCGTAACGTCGTGTCGCGTTACGCCGTTAATGGAGTTTCATAATGTTCTATGTAACGCGTGCAATATGAACAGAAGAGATGTTTTCTAGCCTAGAAACTTTCAGATATACTTCGTTCGACCGGTGTAGCTGACTCGACGATCGAACGAATACCGAAACGCGTTCACCAACGACTTATGTTGCAGCTGCGAACTTGCTTTTGTACATACGCGTAGTGTATAGCCCGGATGCTGCAGCGTGCACTGAACATCTCGCCCGAAAACAACTCGTTCACCAACATGCCAATATTCATAAACACGTCCGGCAGCCGGCAGTATCTTATTCACTGACTTCTATATAAGCATTTACGAGATAGGAAAAGATGATAAACGAAAAGACCAAAGAAAGAACGGTGGCACGTCTTTTTAAACTCGTGCGACCACACCCTGCTATTCTCGAACGCGACTCCTATTGCTTTTCGACTGTTGGTCGTGGACATCGTTTAAACAAAATATTGTGAGATGATTACTTGAATAATATATAGATACAAATATATACCAATTTAATGTTATTGTAGGATATAGAAAATGAGGATTGAAAATAGGAAAGATTATGTTTCCCTATTGATTAAGAAGTTAATCGTTACGGATTTCTTTCAATCGACACTTTTCTGTATATTTTTTAACCCTTTTTCTCTTGTCTCTGCCTGTCTGTCTGTCTGTCTGTCTCTCTTTCCACATATAGACGTACAAATTGGCCGCAATTATAATTAACAATTAAATAAACAAAAACAAATACTGTTCGTAATTGAAACGATTACATAGAACAGTGGACGAGTACGAGTATCGTGAATTAATCAATAACAGTATCATATTTCATCATATAATACGGAGAGATTGGAAAATTGAAAATTCCTACTGAGCTGTAAAACTTAAAAGGTTAACAAGTTTTATCGTTATATGCAAATTGTTTAAATTTATAAATAGGTTTATTTTCAAATACATACATATATATATATATATATATATATATACGTATATATTAATTTCAAAAGGAACGCTTCAATTTCATCATCAAAAGCTGGTGTCCGTTGAAAAAGTTATATTTTGATTTCATTAAATAAAAATCACGTTTTATTCGAGCACAAAGGCAAAAAATATATCGAAGCAAATTCAACGATATCAAATATCGTACGATTGTGTGAAAAAAAAATCGAGAAATGCCAAGTACGTGTGCTGTTAATTTGAAAGTAATTAACGAATTTATATGCGCTACTCGATTCGCTTTCTTCGTCTAATTTTAATAACATAATTGAACAGCTCGTAACGAAAACGTCTTCGATCTTCGTCTTCTTTTAGAACGAAATATTCGTCGTGTTACGTATCGTTGGAAGATTTAGCGAGAATCGGTTTTACTATAAAAACCGATCGATTATTTCTGTATCGTAACTGAATTACGCGAAATATTCCCAAAATCGAACACGATCGAAAGAAAAGAAGAGAAAGAATCTTGCCATTATTGGAAATTATTAGTTTGCTAACTCGTTTCTGGTTAGTTGTTCCAATTACCGACGTTGCACCGTGTTCGATCTGAAACGCGATGCCAAGCAAAGAAACAAAAATATTAACGAAACAACGATACGCGAGGTCGGCCGACTAGTCGTCTAATTATTTCATCAATTCTAGTTTCCCTGCGATTTGGTTACAAATTGTCCCTCCGCCATCGTGTTTTATAATTACTGGAAATCTTTCGTCTATGCTGTTGTCTGTACCTTCGTCCGAAATGAAGGTAACTGTTAATTAAAATTCAAATCTCCGTATATTCGGAATATCGATGATCGCGCAGTCGGTGGTGATCGATACGTGGAAATATTGGCTTGGCAACTAAGTTAATGCGGATTTTCTCGTTACTACCTATCGACAAAATCCGCGATCACTTAGTTGGCAACCCAATATAAGAGAAACTTTAAACTTGCCATGCTATTTTCGGATAATTGTAACACGTTGCTCAGAGGAGATTGCAAAGAAGACGACGCAAGAGTTGTGGGCGAAAATACTGACAACGTAGATCTCGACGACGTATTTGAAAATTCGCGAAGCGTCGTAGGTTGCCCGAAAAGTTTCTTTCGTTTTATGAGGAAATAATAGACGCGCAATATTTTTTGTTTCATATTATTTCGTCGAATTATTTTTGTTAAACTGAGATAAAAACAGACTTGGTTTCACGTTTGTACGAAGTTGCATTGTTGTAAAAAACACAAGAAAGACACTTTCCGGACGACCTAATAGTTCTACTACGATGCATCCTTAAGAATTTAGATGATTGTTGAACCATTTCATCAAGTTAGATAACTTGAAATCCTCAGGAAGAAATTATTTTCTAATATTTCACAAATTTGTACGCGAATTATTGCTAATTATTGAATTGATTATCAGTAATCATTTATTTGTTCGCACGGAGCAGATGTTCCTCCGATTTGACTCTGTCATATAGCGATACAATTTTATTGATAACGTGGAAATAGAGATTTCCAAAGATTCCAAATTTAAAAGAGAAGACGCTATAAGAAGAGAAAAGTGAAGATCCCTCTGTTCGATGACTATATTATCGGAGAGAAAAAGTAAATTACCAAGCTATCGACATCTGTTGTGGCGAGTAGAGGCAAGTGCTGTTAAACCACGAAGAGGACCACTTATATAAAGCGTAGCGATGATATATAAGGGATTTGTCTCCGTGGCAGCGTCATACGTCATGTCGCAAATATTAACTCTGATACAGGCCATTCATTCACTTAATTACAAACAGCCATGATTTAAGGGATACCGTACGGCAGGGGGTCCAAGCACAGACCACGTTTCAGTAGGTGTCCGAGGTGTAGCTGATACGGTGTAGCTTTCTTTACGATCCCTCATTTACACAACAGGACCTGCAGCCACTTCGCCAAACTTATTCTCTTCTTCTCTCTTTCTCTTTCTCTTTCTCTTTCACTTGATCGTCTAAGGGCAAGGGCTTCACCTCGAAATCCCTACGAACCGTATCGATTTGTATGGCCGAATGCTGCAAGTATCGTTGTTATCAATGGTTGTAATTGTGATTTGAGTTGTATAGGGTTTGAGAGAGACGGGCACAGTTGTCAGAGAGATGATTAATATCATAGATCGTGGATTCTTATGCAAATTCGTATTTTTACGCGGCTGAAGGAACGATACCTAAGCGCACAGTTTGTTTCACTCGCTGAATCTTGCAACCACCATATGTTGGCTATTCTATACGTTTTTCTCTATCGTATTTTATGCATTTTTGCTCCTTCAAACGAAGCAATAGGCTCGTTGTTTTGATTCTTTTTCTACGATCAGCATATTTTTTTTTTTTTGGATTTTCTTCGGATAGATTTAATAGATGGGTAGATCAGAATTAAAAAAGCGATTGTTTAAAAGTTTTGCTGGTAAGTCGATGGAAGTTCGATATCCAGTGAATGCGAAGTATCGTTTCCGATTTTAATCGGCCACGTCCCTGCAAAGCAGATCGAACGCGGCGGTCGTGTGTTAGGTGTGGCGCGAAAAGTCCGAAGCGAAAGACAGGAAGCAGGATGTAAGAAGAATAAGGAAAGAGCGAGAGGAGAAAGGAATGTCTATATGAAAGGTTAGAAGAGACGAACAGTTAGGGGAACGTGGACGCGGTGACGCGTGATTCTGCACATCGACCAAAGGAAAGATTACCATCCGGCCGCTTTTTCCCAAAACTACGTACGTTCTTCACTTTGTCGCTCCCTTCTCTCGGCTTCTCCTGCCACGCTACAGGAAAACTCTTTGATATTAAGCGTGTGCGCGAAAATCCGAGGGGTCGCAAATCGTAAGATCCGCGCGGATACCGAGCAGTCGAATGAGCAAGGAAAACAGTGTTCTCCGGAACAGCAAGCAGCTCTCTTTCAAATAACCGCCCCTCGTTCTACGTAGAAAAATCTGTCGAACATCTGACGATCCTTGTACCTGTCTCTGCTTCCAACGACCACGACAAATTACCATTAATCGCGATTCTATTCGCGAATTAGCAGCTCTGACAATTTTTCAGCACAACGCGCTGAAATTTTTTATGTGGACTCTTGTAACGCTAACTTTTATTTCACATTTTTCAAGGTTTTATATCGAATAATAGATCGAAGAAATATTGAGAATTGAAAAACTCGATGAAACGATCGTATCACTCGGTTGTCGACATTTATCTTCTTTGCTGGTTGCAGGATAATTCTACGCGATATTAACGAGCAATTTTCTGTAAGAAAGTGAGTAGAAAATTTGCGTTTGTGTGGAAGTTGCGTATGTGCTTTTTTGTTGGATTTAAATATACTTTATCGAATTGCTTTTTATATTTTTCTTTGTGAAACTTTAGATTAATGAAACGAATGTATATACGTCTTAAAAGCTCGGGGGACAGATGACGGAAGTTGAAGAATTTGAAAGACACACGTGTACAATATGTACATATACGATTGCCTTGTGTACAAATGGCGAAGTGACGATGTTTTTATTTTTTTATCAGCAGCGAGACTCGCGTTGGAGGCTGTAAAAGCGAATTAGAAGACCCTCGGCTTTTCTCGCGGAACACGTTTTCTTCGCGCGTATTCCTTCAATTTATGTGCGTATCTTGCTTGAAAACATGTGTCACGCGAGAATGGAATACTTCTTTACGACGAAGCACCAGAGAAACTAAATTTCACAGAGTCGACAAGGGGCCAGCTTTCGAATTACGACATAAAATCTTTTCAGCGCGAGACGAAAAAATTTGGATGGAACGTTTACTGCTTAAACAATGTCTCATTATATCGATCAATGCTACAGAGAATAATATTCCCATCTGATATACACGAAACGTGATAACTTCATTTCCATTAAATCTGCAATCTCGGTAAAAGTCTACCGTCAAAAATTAATTCTTTAATATCAACAGCATTTTTTAACTCGATAATGGAAGATAAACGTGCGGTACAAATAGGAAATATATTGTGTTGGAAACTAAGTGATTGCGGATTTTGTCATTGCCAGCTAATGAAAAAATCCGCAACCACTTAGTTGTCAAGCCAATAGAACAAACGATCGAATTTTTGAAATATTTCATTTAAAGTCGTATTACCACGTGGGGTGGGGTATTTACCACGATCATCGCCAACTATTTTTACATTTTTACATTCAATTTATTGTTTCATTCAATTCCGTTTAATATCTCTACGATGGTGTGGCTGATCGATAATCTCGCATTGCAAATGTCATATACCAAACGCATGGTCTATTTCTCAGTATGTACGTACGTGTCAGTCGAGTGTGTCCTGATCTTATCCTCTGTGTTATTACGGTTTGTTCTGTACGCTTGAACTTTTCACTTGTCTTCAAACCATAGAAACTAGACGCTGATACATGCAGCGAGATTATATCGTAATTTTGTCATAATACGTTCCAATGTATTTTACGATGTCGTATAGCTTGTTGCATATTTAGAGAAGTTGATTTGCTTCTTAATAAATGTTTCAGATAGTACAAAAGCACATAATCTCGATCGCGAAACTTTATGCTTTTTCAATCGGTTTTCAATCTACACGACATACTATGTGTTTTCTAATAAATTTCTCACGTGTTCAAGCCGCGTAATCACTTTTGAATCTCGTTTTATATTATGTCGGAGATGAAAGGACATCGGTGCCTTCTTCTTCTTCTTCGTTTGGGAAAAAACCAATACCCTAATTTAGACTTTACAACCAAGCAATAAACTGAGAAATAGTCATATGGGTACCTAAGGTTTATGACGATGGGTTTGGGCCCAAGGTGACATAATGAGTTGCCGAACGTAGCCACGGTCGCGGGAGGGACAGGTAACAATGAAAGTATGAAATAACTGTACAGTTCCATAAAAACAAACCCTGGCCGAAAAGGTAAAAAGGGGACTATATAAGAGCAGCTCGATTCGGATTGGGAGTCAGTTAGTCAGTGAATCGCTGAGCGAACTGCCGATTGAGTTACTACCGCGAGTATTCCTGAGAGAGTTATCCATCCCGTGGCCGTGGATTCGTTATCGAACCTGAATCCGTTATCATCGACCGCCGAAATTGTTTGTAATCTGTTATATCACACCTGTTTGTATCAATAAACAATAACCGGAATTACAATGGCCAACTCGAGGAAAGATTCTTCAAACGCCCGCTCTTCCAAATATAATCCGACATACAAAACTTAATTTGATCGCCAGATTGTTCTCATATCGTTACTCGATAGATATTGTCCTACTTGCGTAATATTCACCAATTTATCAGAGTTAAACGGTGCACCATAAGTTGGCCCGTTATGGATATAAGGGTTCGCCGAGGTTCTCGATTGCTCTGCATGCACGAGCTTTCATAAGTACAGACTTCCTGAAAGGGTCCGGTCCAAGGACAAGCTCCCTTTCATGCATACCGAATTTTCCTTATCTCGTGCGCGCTACTTTACGAGAGAAATGGAAAAGCCTGGCTGTTAGCTCGACAGACCTTCCTTCTCAAATTTCTTCCTGATCCCTTGGGTTAAACGTTTAGGTTAAACATCCGATTTCCTTACCGATCGATCTTCCGAACAGATACGTTTTGCAGTTCGTTCAACAATGTTTCCGACGATTATACGCTTGCTGCCATACTTTGCAAACCATAATCTAATATTTACGTAATGGTTTGATAAACAAATTTACGTAATCGTTTGATTAATAGACCATTCCATAAATAATGTCCGCTTTGGTTTTGTTGAGGTTGAGGTTGATTGATTGAAGAACGAGTGGATGAATTTGTAATAGAAAAATATATCGAAACAGGTACAAGCACATCTATAGTGTGAGGTGAAAATCAAGTAAATTGTTATTATTTATTCATTTAATATATGATATTGTTCAGGTTGACTGATAGAGGAACGAGTGGATGAATTTATAATAGAAAAATATATTGAGACAAGTATAAGTACAGGCATAGTGTATGAGGTGAAAATCAAGTAAATTGTTATCATTATTTATTCATCTAATATGATATTGTTCAGGTTGATTGATAGAGAGTGGATGAATTTGTAATAAAAAAATATATCGAAACAGGTACAAGCACAGCTATAGTGTGAGGTGAAAATCAAGTAAATTGTTATTGTTATTTATTCATCTAATATGATATTGTTCAGGTTGATTGATAGAGGAACGAGTGGATGAATTTGTAATAGAAAAATATATTGAGACAAGTATAAGTACAAGCATAGTGTATGAGGTAAAATCAAGTAAATTGTTATCATTATTTATTCATTTAATATATGATATTGTTCAGGTTGTATAATGTATAAGTTTATTCTGATTCAGATCTTTACTCTCTTAGTGTTACAATGCAATGGAATGAAGGGAGCACGTTCATATAATTATAGCAATAGGGCATTACCAAAAAGTTAAGTTTATAGCTTTAGCTAGAGGCTACAAGGAACGTAAATAGAAATCTGTTTATTAAATTCTTTAATATACCTATACCTTGTAGCTCAAAACATACAGTATATTCAAGGGTATAATAATATGCACCTCTCCTTATTTAGAATATTTTTGTGTAATAGCAGTCTTCAGGTCACGGATGTACATAAATAAAAATGTAGAATTTTTCTTGAAGTAGTTAGTTCAACAGTTTTACGTATACTTAGCAGCATAAATTTCTAAAATATAGTGAAACACGATTATCGACATTTGTAAGCAATTAGAATGATTACAAAGAGCATTAGAAACGATCGATACCGACGAATTGGAAAGGAATTTTGTTCCTTTGTGACACTGATTAGCCTTACTTAATATTTCAAATATTCGAAATATTAATTATAACAATATTTTGATGAAAAATGTCTCCTTTATATTTTCTGAAGGGAAACTTCTTCCCTCCTTCTTTTTAATTCCACGGAGAGATTAGAATCTTTTAAATCCACTTATCTGCTTCGATCATTAATATTAAAAGTGACAATCTACAAATTTCACAAACGAGCCAAAAAATACTCTCATCTTATCCTTCCAAACAAAGTTCCACCAGTAAAAAAAATTCAAAAATTCTTCAAATCAATTCCAGTATACAATATTCGCTAAAACTACACAAAATATGAAAGAACACGTACACGAATCTCAATTCGCAAGTTCATAGTATATCTGGTATACAGTGATCTGTACAAGTATTTAGTCCAATAAAAAAACTTAGAAAATTTGTATTTTTTTTTATATTATTAATTACAAATAATCACACGTGTCTAGATGTTAATTTCTGTCATTGTCGTGCCTTTGCTCGATCACCATTAGCCAGCTTACACAGCAATTTACTTGCCGTATTAACGTGTCGCGGTATTCATAAAGCAAACTAAGAAACAGCTGTAAATAATCGACACGTTGTTGCACTTTCTGCTTCGAATCTGTCTGTGACTCGTTGCGTTTGCCTGCTCCGTATCTTCGATTTACGTCCGGTCTGATCGGTATTGAGATAATTAAGCGGTCGATTAAGATCGAGACGATCGGTACGACAGGTGTGCTCTCGTGCAGCGTAGAACGAAAAGGCGTTAATAATGATCGAGTTGGCGCGATCGCCATTCTTACTACTTCGCGTATGTACTGCGATCCCATTACTTTCTTACGAGACCAGCCAACCAGCTATTTTAATATTTCACTGACCAAATGAACATCGCCGCACTCTTTCGCTGTTTCGTTCTTCTTGTACGTTCCATTCATTCGCGTGTTGCCCTTGTCTTCGCTTCCAGTCGATATAAATACGTCGATGATAATTATTGCTACCCTTCATATCGAAATATTCTTAGTCAATCTTATGTTTTATTGCGCGATCAAATCGCTCGTGAGGTTTACGATGGGTCGTTGCAGATGTGTCGGTGAAGAAATTATGCTATAAATTAGGAATTCGTAAGGAAGGTAATACGTTCGCGCAGAATACTATCGGCGAATGTTTTTCTTCGTGAAAAATGTGTAGGAAGTTGCAAAACTTCGGATCACGGCAGATATCTTGATTTATTTATTAATTTTTCCAGAATTTATATAACACGGTCACACCCTAACAACCGCACCGTGGCTGTGTCATATGCAAATTCGGGTTTTTACGAACAATTCGAGGAATAGAATCGTAAGCAGAAATTTGTTTCTCCTATTAAATATCATAGCCAGAGTAGGGAACTTTGAAGGTACAAAAATCCACAGAACGAACATAATACAGAAATATATAAAACAGGGGGAAAAAACGTACCTGTTATGATATTTGGAAAAACAATTGCCTATTTAAGTTGCAGTTTTTTAATTATACAGATAAAAATATGAATTTGCATAAATATCCGCGGTATAATTATAACGAATATTCTGCTACGGATATTTTGTATATTTTTGCGTACTGTATATCTCCCGTGCATTTTGCACGTTCGGATTTTTATATAATTTTTATTTTAGTATAAAATTCTTCGTAACTCTGTTTCATGAAACTCTGCTGTTGAAATTCAATTAGTGCATTCCTTCTTGTATTTAACACATCGCCGTTATACGAATATTTTCGACACACCCTGTATCTTCGAGAAGTTAAGGAGACGAAACATAGAAAGACCTTGCTTAAATTAACAAATTTTATTGGCAAACATCGCGATACTTTCCTCGTGGACTGCTAATACGGCCAGCGCTGATTGGCGCTGACTTGCCGCTTAAAAGAAACCAGTTCTTAAAGATGTCGAGTCGGATCATTCGCAAACGATCATGCATCTTTCCCTGCCTCGTCTTCGGACGTGAATTTTAAACAGCGTTGTTACCGTGTGCGACAGAACAAATCTTTAACAAGCTCAGTCGCCAACGTTTATAGCGCTGATGGCCAAATGTCACCATTTCCTTTTCTCTTTCTTTCTTTTCTTATTTTTTCTTTCTTCTTCTTTAAAGAAATTTTGTCCGCCGATGACTGTCAGACTTAAATAGGCAGCTGCATGCGACACTTTACGTGTTACGAACGTAGCAAATTTTACGTTATCAAATGTTGCAAAGTTTCCATTGAACTGCAACAGCGAACGTATCAGATTATATCAGTCCATTTATCGACGAATTTATTTCCAAATTAGAACAAATTTAAGATAATAAATTTCCCTCGCCGTATTCAATTTCCCGTGAAACGTTTCACTGTCTTTTCATGATTACTATCTGCTATCGTACATTATTTTCATCTTCGTTGTAGATAGAATATTTGCACAATTTTCTATTTATTTAAACGTAACTGAAGAAATGGAGACCTAAGGAAACTCATACATCTCATGAAACAGTAAGATTATGTCTGTAAATTAAATTAAAAAAAAAAAGGAACACAATTTTTTGAATTTTTGTCTATCTGTACTCTCGTTACGTAAAACCTAGCCAACGGATTCCGATGGAATTTTCTTCGTTGTACAGTTTAGTGTCCGGCGAAGAAAATAGGATACGTTTCGTCTCGATCCGTTTGGTAGAAGCTGACACATAGTCCGACATGTGAGTTGTATGCGTTGCCATACTTGGTACAGCTCGATAAACGATGATCATCGTTTATTCTGAAATCGGACCTTTTTATAATTTACAATATTTTCTAATACGGCGAACACGCACACTGTTATCGTAAGAAGAACGCGTAGGTATCTGGTTCGCAAAAACTGATCTGCCTAAAAATTGTTCCGTAGATTAGTATCCTTGGCGAAGGATGCCGCTGGCAAGAGATAGCAAGGAATAAATAAGAAAATAAATTGCAAAAGTTAGATAGTCACTGCGGCATTACTGCGTAACGTTCCACTTTTAAGGACGACTCTCACAGTGTATCGAGTCTCTGATGGCGGTATCCTGCGGTGTACATTTAGCTTTTTCCTTAGCCAGGCGAGTTTACCTAAGACGACAGGTTGCGATCATACAAAACCAGCGATATTAAAACTGTGTAGAGCAACGATGGCCAGCTCGTAGAACGATGTAACGAAGATTCAAGGGAAATCTGGAGATCTTAAGAAATCATAAATATTTAATTAACAATTCCGATTTATGTACCGGCTGCGTATACGAACAGGTAGAAAAACAAGTAGCCAAAGATTTTATAACTTTCAGTAGATTCCTTGTGTATCAGTTTCTTCTTAGTTTTCTATCAGTTCGTACGATTTCGTCATTTTTCCATATAAGCAGAGAATTTATTAAAATAGACGGTTTTAGCTGTTATTGGATTGGCAACTAAGTGGTTGCGGATTTTGTCATTAGGTGGCAATGATAGAATCCGCAATCGCTTAGTTTCCAGCACGATATATTTCGTATTTGTATCGTACGTTTATCTTCAATTCGTATCGAGTTGAAAAATGCTTTTGATATTGTTAGGAAGATGATATATTTACATTGTACATGCGAATGTGTGTGTAAGCATCAGAGGGCGTCCAAGCTTTAGTTGGGACGAACGATTGGAAACTGTTAGAAGCATCTGGAAGAAAAAGCATCGGTTGACAACAAGCGTGCGTGCAAGTAGGTTTTCGAGGTCTTCAGAATATAAAATATATGTGTAACTGTTGTGTGCTAAATAAAGGAAATTATTTGTATTTCCGAATCCCTCCTATATCTTCACAGATATTAAAGAATTAATTTGTAGAATATTTCGCTCGATTGCTAATTTTGTTGTTAGGTGGCAATCACCTAGTTTCCAACACGACGTGTCTCATATTTGTATCGTACGTTCGTCTTCCATTTGTGTGGAGCTAAAAAGTGCTTTTAATATTAAAGAATTAATTTGTAGAATATTTCACTCGATTGCTAATTTTGTTGTTAGGTGGCAATCACCTAGTTTCCAATACGATGTATCTCATATTTGTACCGTACGTTTGTCTTCCATTTGTGTGGAGCTAAAGAGTGCTTTTAATATTAAAGAATTAATTTGTAGAATATTTCACTTGACAAATGTGAAATATAACGTGTTGGAAACTAAGCTATTGCGGATTTTAGCATTGCCATCTAATGACAAAATCCGCAATCACTTAGTTTCCAACACAATATTATCCGATTGTTCGTGCGCCGTGAAAGGAGATTCATTAATCGGAGACATAAAAATGAAATTTTTATTACATTTCCAACGTGTATATATAGAAATATTTTTAAACTTAAATCACGACAGAGGTTGCTCGCTTTAATCGAGGCACATAAACGAAATTCCTTTAACAGATAATTGATGCTCCGATGAAATCAACGGTAGGAGGAATTGTCAAGCAAATCTGTTGGCGAGAATGCAAAGAATTTTCGTAAAAATTCTCTTTTCGTAAGAACGACGCGCGCCTCGCTGAAAGAAAACGAAGGCACGAAACAGATTAGCGAAAGAGCATATTGCAGAAGTAAAGGACGATGATCGTGGCGACGTGTCCAGGGGCAGTAACCCAGCCCATCGAGACAACAGTTGCGGTTAAATGCCTGAGGGATTCGGTGATGGTGACGCCACGGCACGAAACCACCGACAACCCTTTCTGGCCAACGAGCTATACCGTACGGTACGTTTCACCGCACTCACCGCTGACTTAAAGTTCGAATATTTTCTCAACACGAGTATCACGTACATACGTGCAATTTATTTTTCTTATTCGAACCATTGTCATCGAGTTACGATCACACCGATGTCGGAGAACGCTTCAACTCGCCTTTCTTCTTCGGACTACGCGTTTTGTCAAATTCCGATAATTTTAAACAGAGTTCGATCAACCAACTGACAAGACGTTCTTAAATAGTTTAAAAAGCTGTCGAGTAATTTTTATTTCTTATTTATATTTATAAATATTCAATATTATTATATAAATATACAATTGAAATAACATTATCAAAGTAATCTTTTTCGTTTCTTCCGTATTTCTGTTAAAACGTTCCTCGGCTTAGAAAGATTAAGGTAACGAGTGGCGATAAAAAAGCTATTGCACGATATTCTGGAATCTCTCGGGAGCATTCGGGAATTTTGGGGAATTTTTCGAGACACAGGAACCTAAGAAATCTGCACCGAATGAACGACGTCGGTAGAGATAGGTTTGCAGATGGAGGATTAAATGAAACATTAAAATATTGACTTCTTTATTTTTGTTTCAATCGTCTGTAAATTTCTGGGTCGTCTACGTGAGAAAATAAGCATCGTAACAATTTTAGATTAAAATACATACTCTTAGCTTCTCTATATATTGGATTGGCAACTAAGCGATTTGCTTATTTACCAATCCGATACATGTAGTCCTCTGCTTAAAGTAATTAGCGTTATACTTCTGAAAGTTAGAAATTTTGCTGAATTTTTCACACAGGTTTATACCGCAGATAGAACGAGTATCTACTCAAATCACATTTACTTTCATTTGTTAAGCCTTTTTGCGTCGATCTTTTCGATGGTACGAACGTGTATACATCATCGGATCAAATACCATACAACACTATACAAATAGAAACATAACGCAAATAGAGCATATAAATAAATGATAACTTAACAAATTAAGTAAGCTAGAACTATTTCATAAAATTTGATGAAGTCTATATTTATATCATCTAAAAGTATCAGAAATACATCTCTCGATCTTACATTTCGGAAGGAGAATAATTTTCCAAAAAAATCCTATGGAAACTCGGATGTTCGATTGTTTTCGTTACGTTAAGTTTAATAGAAGTTGTACGGAAGCAAGTTAGAAAGAAAAAGGCAAAGGGTGACTGGCATGGAGAGTTAAAAGGGGAGAAGAGAGAGACAGAGACTCAGTTATTTAATTAAAACCGGATTATACGTGGTAGGTAGGGGCCTATCCTACATCTGTAACCACCAACCTGGCACCATCGATATATACTAATTGCTCTATCCGGATTAAATGGCCGTAAATACTGCACGAGCTCCCAGCTAATTACCTGCAGCTTGTATTTCATCGACATAGGAGCCGAGCATCCTTCTTTCTTGAATCTTTCATGAACGCCCTGCTTCAAATACGTTTGCGAAATCGTATAAGATATGTGCGAATATGCAATACAGTCAGCTGAAAAATAGTAACCTGTTTAATAAATACATCGGAAACGTTGTGATATTAATTTATCGGAATAACCGATTCGATGTTGCGTGGAGAAAACGAGAAGAAAGTAGGAGAATGAGAAAGTATGAATACGCGTCGATGATTAATTTGTTTGTCTGCTGGGTTTTAATGAACAAAACGTGACATTTTCTTTTTTATTCTTATTCCTCTCTCGAAGAAAAGGTACTCTTGTGCGAATAAGTGTAATATTCGTATTCTCGTTGAAACTTATGTACGCGCGCGTGTAGATAAATTTTCACCTAACATTTTATTCGTTTCGCGCTTCTTCGGTCTGGTTTTGTGTTTTTCAAACGCTTAATTTATAGGGTGCGTTTCTCCTCGCCTACTTCCTTTCGAGTTTTTCATTCAGGTCTTGTTCGAGTTTTATACGTCTTTTTGTATGTTACGTAAAACACTTTTACGCGTATGCTTGTTCGTAAATTCAATTAATTATACTATGGAAAGTTTTATTTCCCTTTCGTGTAATAAAAACTTGTATTGCCATCTTTCACCCAGGGTAGAGAATTTACAGATAAATTTCTTGCGCTCTGAAACGCCATAAATATTTCTCCGCTTGTGTTAAAAATAAAAATATAATTATGTATTAGGTCGTTCGAAGAGCTCCTTTCGTTTTATAAGGAAATATATATAATCCATTTTGTTCTATCGAGATAAAGATTACAACGTTCGACGGATTAGGTTTCGTATTTGTATAAAAATGTGTTGTTGCAAAAGATTGTTTGTTGTTGATACAAAAGATTTAGAAATTTCATTGGCATCGTAACGAGACACGTTGGTGAAACTTGAAACAGAGGTGAAAAATAGAGGATCGAATATAGGAATTATACTTATGGCACGTATATATTTCGCCAAGTATCTCGACAGTCAATTATATTGATAAACCACAATATACAGCGAGATTGTCTTTAGCGGTAATTGTACGTTTGAGACTACCGCTCGTAGTGTACATACTAATTTTTCACCGAGTACACGTTTGCAATGAATGTCCGCTTTTATATATATTGGATTAATTTGAAATTGTACAAATACGATCGACTAACCAGGGTAGTCGTGTCTCGTTACGATGCTGATGTAACGTGAGAAAGTTTCGTATCACGCACATATTGTAATTCATAAAAATATTCCGCGTTAACGCTTTGACTGCCACGCCGAAATCGCGTGTTTCGCCGAGGACGCCACGCGAGTATCTTTATTGTTCAAAGCATACAATGGCAAAATAATAATAAATTGACGATGCAAGACAACGTTCTTCCCCGATCGACCGTTTATCTCATTGGTGGTCACCGGTGACCACCGTGGTGCCTTGGTAACAGTCGATAGCGACGTATTACAACGAGGCTTCGTTTATTTCAACAAACCATTCGCGTTCGTTATTTCGTCGCAAGAAAAACGTGCAGAATATATCGTTGAAACGTGTAGAAGATATTGGTAAACGGTATTTGCTCGTTCTATGTATAATAGCGAGGTATGTTCACGCTTCTAACTTCGATTATACGATTACAAAGCAACATTTACGATTATTTTCTAAGCTGTGTTTATAATGATATTCGTGGATCAGCCCTCAAAGATATGGATGCGAACACAGTGCACCGTTAGCTGCAAGATTCGTTCTCATTTTTCTTTCTATCGATGTTTTAATAAAAATGTATAATCGTTCAATGGGGCACTTGTTATTTCAAAGTATCTTCTTTTCACTGAGTATATGTTTGCAATGAATGCCTGCTATCTTTTATTTATATATAGACATCGTATCTATCAATCACTTTTATATTTGTATTTTCTCCTAAAATTTATATATATGAAGTTATATATATGAAGAATAGAAGAAAGTGTACCTCAGGTAGAGCAAATAACAAGTGGTTTAATTCAGGATTTTTTCGGTAGATTCGCCCTTTAATAACGCGATATCCTTACGGTGTAGAGCGAGAAGAATCTTTTCATTCCGCTCTCCTAGGCATCCGACTCTTTTAATTAAAGATACGCTACCACTCTATCTTCCGTAGTCGTTTTAAAGTGTAAATGATAGCGCGGTTATGGTCAGAGTCGCGGGAGATAGCTTCGCGCAACGACGAAGGGAGTAGCATCGTCGTTTTATCGAAACGAGGGGCAAAGGGCAGCGAAAGCAGTTACGAAAGGGCAGAAACGCTGGAAAATAAGTAAAAGAAAGGAAATGAACGAAAGAAGTCAGGAAGTGAAGCAATTCTGATTTTTCTTAAAAAAAAAAAAAATTTACAAAATTTATATTACGATAACGATTTCCTATTTGCACGTAGTTCGATTAAATGCTTTCGTTATTTAAATTTCTTACGTTTGCATAAAAATTTCCAAGCAGATTCGATAAAATTTCAATTTTAAATTCTCTTCGTTCTGTCGCAAATCCATCGATTTATTTCTAACGTGCGATATTTTATATTCAGTACTATATCTTCCATTGTAATCATTGTTTAAACAAATGATACACATGTGCCATTGTACATTACGTATAGCATACTAGTTAGGGTTTATTGTTTAATACTTACTGCTATTACTCATCACTAGTATATCTTCAACAGATATTTTCAACATCTATTTAAATGTTCCACTTTCGATTCAAGTGAAATATTCTACAAATTAGTTCCTTAATATCAAAAGCATTTTTTAGCTCGATAAGAATGGCAGATAAGCGTACGATACAAATACGAAATATATCGTATTGGAAACTAAGTGATTGCTGACTTTGTCATTGCCACCTAACGACAAAATCCGCAATCACTTAGTTGCCAACCCAGTAGTTTCGTTGTGCTGAAATATCGTCATAAGTGAGAAAATCGAAAAGTGTACAAACTGTATGAAAATTGAAATTGCAATTTAAAGGACGATATGGACGATGTTATAAAACATTCAAATTTATAATTTGAAATTCATGTGAACGTAAAAGGGAAAAAGTAGGAGGTCGTGCTTAAGAAAATGAACATCTTAGATGAAGGATAAAAACGTTCAGAAGGTCCTTGCGGTTTAGCCATTGCGTTTCCCCTTTCTTTCCTTTCTTTTTTTCCCCCCTTTCATCCGAGACCCTTGCGCGCGAAAATGGCACTGCCCCCGTTAATTATGTCAGCAGATGGAACTCTGTAAATGGAAATCGCATCCCTTGACGATTTTCCAGGGTTTTGATGATAACATCGATAAGACTATACGACCGAAGGAACGAGTTCTTACGCCACCCGAAGTAGCCTTGTAATTTCAAAGATTACGAAAAGACGAGTTTCAGACGAGTGCCATTCTATCGAATCGTTTATCGATTTATATCGTCAAATTTACATTGCCATTCGCTGTTACGAAACAATTTTCAAAACTAGACGCAACTTTCGAGAAAATTGCTGGAAAATACCAATTTTGCCTTCCGTTTTCGATAGCATGGAATTTTATTGCTTCTTTTTAACGTTTCTCTTCGATCTTCTAAAGCTTAGAATACGAAAATTCAGGTTACTTGTTTCTTGGAAAAGGAGCTTGGATTTTTTAATCACCACCTATTCAAACATTTTAAATTCAACAAGTACACCATCATTGATATTACTGTACAAACGATAGTCGGATAATTTCCGAACAAGTGAATTCTCATAAACGTCACTCGCAAACACTCGATCAAATAATTCAAACGAAATAAAAATTCACATAATAAGATGAACGAATTCCCAAGATCTTCGCTGTTCGCGTACGATTTCCCATAAAATGTACGTTGAAAAACGCGCGCGATAAAAGTACAACAAATTGACCGGTTCTCTGTGATTCTTCTCTCGGACGAGCGAAGATTCTTCTCTCTAGACGAGAGAGCAGGCGCTCGAAATATCAATGTAAATAATAAGCAGTAAACCGATGAGATTTCCAGGCCAATATCCTATCGGCAGGGTTGCGCAATAATCGAACGCGAACTGTCGTTGTATTATGAAACGCTGGAACGAGGAAACGCACTCGCCGGTATTTTGCATCGCGATTATTTCCAATCGGAGCCATCCGCAATGCCTATAAAGGAAACAGAAGGTGTCTGTTTCAATAAAGAACGGAATATCGAGTACACGGGGTATTCCGGGGCGCGGACATAAATTTCCCAGTCTACCTAATTGAAAGGGGAAAAGAAAACTGAGACGAGAAGAAAGTTTGCGACTTGGAGCGACGAGGAGGAAGGGAGGTGAAAACGGGAAAAGAGATGAATAGAATCGGTTTGTAAGAGAGAAAAGAGGAAAGACACGAGGGAAGAGAACCGCTTCGGGATATGTTAAACGGCTCGAGAATAGCCGGTTGCCGTTCTCCAAATAAACGACGCCAGAAGCGGTGAGGGCACACGGTAGCTTTTCGAAACAAGATTCTTCGTGTCGATGTAACTTACGATTCTCACGGCTGTTCAGCCAAATCCCTACTAACTTACTTCCACCCACGAGCACGTCATTTAGACTACTGCCCCAAAGTATCTGAATATCTGCTTATTTTTGTGAACATACGTTTTAATTACAAGATTAGTCGTTCTGTGTTTGTTTGAAAAATTACAGTATTTTATTAAATATATTTAATTGAACGTTCATAGAACTGGGACGTGTATTATTGGACTACTTGGTCTTGCGGTATCGTAGTATAATACGTAGCGCAGGTGTGATGCTTGGAAATCGTAAATTTCGATAGCAGCAAATTAGTAGCGAGATGGGAATATAGTTTTAGTCTGGTTACTCTTAGAATTGCGGACTAAATCTCCATGGAGCTATATTTTTTGGTAAAATTTCATAATTATTCCTCTTTGATGACAAGTCCCAGCAACGCGCAGTACAGGGATCCTGCGTATAACGCGTTACTGTTGAAACACGAATTTTGGAAAATAAACAAGGCCATTCGATATTTTTCGGAGCAAAAGCGTGTCTGCTGTCTGAGAAGTTGCGTGAATTTTGGAATACCGTGATCTTTCGTTTATTTTTAGATCGCCAAGTATCAGCCCTCGAAAAGTTTTTCCTGCTATAGGAAAGTAGCAACTTTCTCGCTTTTAATTAATTATTCGTTGTTCTAAGAAGCGTGTTTCTTCTAGTTCTGAAAAATGGTGTACTTACACGCCATTTGTTAGAAACCTAATTGTAGTGTTGCTCAATTTATAAATGAAAATTTTTATTCAAATCAAATGCTTTTCTCTCAGATTGTTTCTCTATGATATAAATTGCAACGACTAAATTTGTTACATTTATCGCGATAAATTAATTACTTGCATTATTTTTAACAGTTACATTCACATGTTCTTACGGTTTGATAGTTCCCTGTCGAATTTCCAACGTCCTTCATCGAACGTATTTCGCTAGATGCTATCGATTTTTAATTAATACAGAAATTGAGATACATCGCAAAATCGATACTCTATATATAAAATTAAAGGGTTCTTTTAATTATCGATAATTAGGATTTGCGAACTTTCCGTTTCGAAGTGTTGATCGATTTATCATATTCTTTTAACACGCTTAATCGACTGAATTTGAATGAATTCAGAAGAACGATGCATCACGTGCAAGTCCGTATGAAAATAATTCTTACTATGAAACAGGTTTCCTTAAAATTTATGTTAACGTGGAAGGTACGTAACAGGTGTAACCACTCGACACAGTTTATTTGACTTCAGCATCCGGAATCTTCTTTGTAAACTAACATTTTTCAGTCTCACAATTCTTTTGGACCTCGGTTGATAAATGTTTCTTTTAAGAACGAATATATCCGACGTATGTTGGATATACGAATATAATAAAATTACGCGAAACGAAAATTAATTACGCTATAAATCCGTTGAATTTTATGACAATTCTCCATCAATCTGCAGGCTAATGTACAGTCACGAAAGAACGTTTAAAATTAGCATACTCAATTAGTGTGAGTTACTATTGTACTAAACATTTTCTATCATATTGGTTAACTTATTCTGGGTTTTATGTCACATTTGTTCGTTGCTTTCGTCGAATATAATTCCATTTCGTAATATCATGGTACCTTTTTGTGCCGCTTCTCTCTGAAACAATCTTCTGATCACCATGTACAAGCTTTAAGCGCGTGAAATTTTTAATTCGCTTACCGACATTCTTAGATATCTCTTTGTTAGGAAGAATTAGAGTAGAATAGAATAGAAAGCGGATAAACAAAAGTTTGAAATAAAGTATGCGTGGTTTAATTTGTGACAGGATGACAGTAACAGGGTGTAATCGTGTTTTAGGTAAAAAGAAATTTCCATCGGATCCGTCCTGTTGCCCAGCGTGCGGAGTAACTGTAAGGCCGCAGGAATTGGAGCAACATTTCGCTCAGGAACTCGACCGACTTTACAAGATATCGTCGGCATCCTCTCGAGCGCGAGCGCCAAGGTCGAGTTTGCCTCCTGGCCATCCTCAAGACCATCCCCATGGACCGATGCTCCATGCCCCATCAGCCGCTGATGGAACGCCTCATGGAAGATGGGAGACTTACAAGAGAATTAAAGCCAATAGACAGGTAAATAAATAGTGTAATATCGTGGACAAATGGCCTAAGAAATATCGGGTGAAATATTGCGGGAAGGCCTATGTGTCGTTAGTCCAAAAGGGCCTGGGAGTTTTACCGGGTGGTTGTCACCTGCAGAGTTATGAGTGGAGAGTCGAGTCGTGAGTTGAGAATCGTGTTGAGATAATTGTGAGTCGAGAGTCGAGTAGTAAAGAGTCGAGTTGAGATAGTTGTGAGTTGAAAGTTGAGTTGAGATAGTTGTGAGTGGAAACTCGAGTCGTGAGTTGAGAGTCGAGTGGTGAAGAGTCGAGTTGTGATAGTTGTGAATTGAGAGTTGAGTTGAGAGTCGAGTTGAGATAGTTGTGAGTGAAGAGTTGAGTTGAGAATTGAGTTGAGATAGTTGAGAGTTGAGTTGAGATAGTTGTGAGTGAAGAATTGAGTTGGTAGTTGAGTTGAGATAGTTGTGAGTGAAGAGTTGAGTTGAGAATTGAGTTGAGATAGTTGAGAGTTGAGTTGAGATAGTTGTGAGTGAAGAATTGAGTTGAGAGTCGAGTTGAGATAGTTGTGAGTGAAGAGTTGAGTTGAGAATTGAGTTGAGATAGTTGAGAGTTGAGTTGAGATAGTTGTGAGTGAAGAGTTGAGTTGAGAGTTGAGTTGAGATAGTTGTGAGTGAAGAGTTAAGTTGAGATAGTTGTGAGTTGAAAGTCGAGTTGAGATAGTTGTAACTGGAGAGTTGAGTTGAGATAGTTGCTAGTTGAGAGTTGAATTGAAATAGTTGTGAGTTGAAAGTCGAGTTGAGATAGTTGTGAGTTGACAGTCGAGTGGTGAGAAATCGAATTGTGAGGAATCGAGAGTTGAGTTGCCGAGTTGTTTTGGGTTGTAGACTATTAGTTGTGAATTTTGAATCAACTATTTTTAATTATAGCACATTATTTCACGTTAAGTAACCATCGTTTCCTGTTTAATCCATTGTAAATAGATCTATCGATCAATAAAATTATAGGATAGAAATCATTGGAAACCCTAATTTCTAATATCTCTAAATAAATAAAAAAATCCTACACTAGTTAACAATTATTTACTACTATACAGTCATAGATTAACGATTAACATACACTAAAGTTAAGTTTGTAATACGATTTAACAAACTCAGCGTTAAACATCGCATAAATATGAAGGAGGATTTGAAAAAAATCAGCCTGAAATTGAGAAATTCATTCATTTAAAATTAAATCCCTGGAAGAACAAAAGAATGTCTTTGTCGCTTAAAAATTAATTACCCAATCGGTTCTGCTACAGATAAAAAGATACATTTCCTCTTATTAATTTGTCGATCTTGTTCTTTGACTTTATATCAACTTTTATTCTGAATTTTGTTGATATAGCGTGATTACGCCTGTCGCGATATTTTTAAAAAGTGTTTCGTAAATATGTGCAGGCCAGAATCCGCGTGAAGAACCGGAAACGGAAAGCGGACGAACCTTCTTGCCCCGTTTGTAGCGAGAGGCTATCCGGCACGCCGGAGGAATTGAATCAGCACGTCGAAAGATGCTTGAACAAACACAATAATGGAAATCCCGCTGGTCAGAATAATTTGGACGAAGAGGAGGTGGACGTGGAGGGCGATGCTGAAACTTTCGAAGAGTACGAATGGGCTGGCCAAAGAAGAGTGCGAGCAACGTCGATGCTCGTCGGAGGATTTTCTGGTAAGTTAAAGCGAATAAATCGTTCTTCAACAAGATCTGCAGCTTTCATTTTCGTGATATCACATTCTCCTAGTCGTATTCGTTTCTGCATAATTTTTCTTGAAAAGTTAAAAACGTATTCACTGCGCGAACCAACTTTCCTTCCTGTCGATTTCATACGTGTGACAATTGTTAAATAGATGGCACATTTATACTGTACGTGCGAGAGTGTTTGTGAGCGTCGAAGGACGTGCAGGTCTCAGTTGAGACAAAAGCAATCAAAAGCGATTAAAAGCGGGTAGAAATTATTAGAAGCGATCAGAAGAAAACCAACAAAAGCAAGAGAGTAGGTTGTCGAGTCCTTCAGAGAGTAACGTACACGAAGAGCTAAATAATTTGTAAAGAAATTTTTAACTTTTTGTCTTTCCAAATCCTCTCTATAGATTAACAACAATGATACGTGATAATCGTTGACTCGATCATCTGGCATTTGGATCGAAAGGAACCAACGATTATTGGACTTAAACAATTGCATATTGCGATGTTGTAACTTCATTAATTAATAAAAGATTACAGATAATTAAGACTAATCTACGTGCGAATAATTTTCACGGTATTATATTTAACATCAAATTAATAATTTTCTCTTTTTAACAAAATATCGAAATATTGTATGAAATTTGTAGAAATGTTCATTGCTCGTTACGTTCGTAGCTGCAGGTTTGGCGACCTCATCGAGCAATCGTTCAGCCGCTGGCAACGGTGGATCTAATCAGCAGGAAGAGGAAGACGTGGACCTGGTGGTCGATGGCGACGACGCCGCCGAGTTTGGACCTGCACAGTATTCCGAAGCCGATGTGATCGCGCCACGTATGGATGGCACGCCGAGAGAGCAAAAGGAAAGAGACGCTCTTCGAGAAGCCGTGATATCGCCAAACGCGTCCAACACGCCTCACACGCCGCACACGCCCGAACAAATCGGTCAAGGTTTGGTCGAGGTGAAACCGGAACCAGGAACAGCAACTCCTCTTGGCCAGAACGAACAAGACGAGAGTGCCTCGACGTCGCCTAGAAGGGACGGTGACACGCCGGTAATCGAGGCTCTTCGAGGCAGAATTCGGGAATTAGAAGCGGAAATGCGTGGCCAACCATTCAAGTGTCTCATCTGCATGGTAAGTTCTTGTTAGTGGCGGATTCATTAGCGCAGGTGATTATGGAAGTGGCATAAATCGTATATTTTACGTTCCGAGATACTTAACGTTGTGCTCTTGACGTCTAAACTGACTATTATCGTTTAGCGAGGCAACGACCAACTCGATACAACAGTTGAATTTCTGCCACTTTGCAAAGATCATTTCGGATCATCGTAATGTAAATTCAAAATGATACGCGCATTTTTCTTTTTAGATTCTTTAGATTCCTGATTTAGACCACGACTGTCATAATTTATTAACTTCCCAATGGGACTACGAGTCTTTCGGTTACATATCTTCTCTTACAAACTGCGTCTCTTCCGCCATCTCTTCGTACTAACTTACATAGATTCTCCGTTTATGAGTTTTTTTTTTTTTTGCTATTAAGTTATTAGAGACCAAGCAGTAAAACGTAGTAGAAGGCATTTCATTTTCATGGTTATATTCCAAAATGATTTTTCAAATTTTGGAATCTCTTCATGCCATGACATTTAATACATTTTTATTTATTTGTTACAAAAGCATACTCATACGCTGATACGTACATGTATTGGATTGGGTGATTAGTATTGTGATTGCAATCACTTAGTTGCCAATCCGATATATTAAACCTGCTGTCCTCCACATTTCTTCTTCGTTTAGTATCTCTTCGGATATCTTCTTTTTTCCTAACTATTTTATTCATAGAAAGTGTGGAATGCATGGAACATCCAACAAATTTAATTGAACAAATATCTGTTGAAATATAATACCTTTGGGTCATGTAGAACTAAGAAAGACAGCAGGGTTAAAATATATTACGTTATACTGTCTATTATAAATATATTTACTGGATATTATTTGTTACGCTTCTCATAAATCTATCTTCTTGAAACGTTGTCTTTTTCTTTTTAATATTTCTGTTCTCAAGCTTTTCACCTAGTAATTCTTCTGTTTCTTCTGTTCACATAGCAATTTTATTAAATAATTTCCAAGACTGAGAAAACACAGAAGCAATAAATATGAAGTTCGTTGCTTGCTAATTAACAAAAATATTTCATTCTTTTGTGTCCTCAGGAACAGTATAAAAAACCTGTGACTTCGGTTTGCTGCTGGCACGTTCATTGCGAACAATGCTGGTTGCACACATTGGTGAGTTACGAGTATTTTGCTAAATTTACATTTATAATACGTCTTTGAATATAATTTCTCTTTTCTTTTATTTATTATATATTATATAGTAATTCGTATATGAAACATTCTCACCAAATAGAAAGTATGCTTGAATTATTTATTATTTCCAGAATTTCAATTAATAAAATTGAAGAAAGGCATTGATCCTTGTCTAAATGATATATTAACAATTCTTTCTCTGACACGTTGCTCTCGAATCATCTATGGAATATATTTGAAACTTTTGCTTATTATCTTATACATAAAAAAATATATCGCGATTGATATTTAAATAAAAATACATCGAACATGAAATAATTAATAGTAAATCTCGTATGTTTCATCATTTTCTATAAACACAATTAAATAATCGTTCGATATGCGATCAAATTGTCATCCTCGTTAAAACCTAGTATTATTTCTCGATAGAAATTGTTCCTGTCAAAATTCTTCTTTCTTCTCACCTCTCAAAAAAAGAAGAAAAAAAAAAAGAAAAACGCCATTGCGATATAAACATTTTTCAACTTTAATCGCATTGAATTATTTTATTAAATTACACTTTGATTTGCCACTAATATATTTTTGCCATACGGTACAACTGTCAGAGAAAGAAAGTTGAGAATCGATAGGAAAAGATTTGTTGAGGAGAGTTGTCCCTTTCAGGGTGCGAAAAAGCTGTGTCCACAATGCAACATGATAACGTCGCCTTCAGATTTGCGACGTATCTACATGTGAAGGAAGTCGCGTGTGCCAAACAAGAAATTGGGTTGTCCGTAGAAAAATAATGGTCGATTTTTTGCCAAAGAATCGACGCGTTTCGATATGACTCGATCGTGTAAATATCTGTATATATTTATGCGTCACGTTAAATTAACTCCTTCTAGATTTACCACGTACGAATTATGCACTTAGTAGCGTTAGTAAGTTAAGCCGTGAAAGGCGCGCGCGAATCATGTCTCGATCATGCTTTATCGCTCGTCGCGCAGACCAATTTTCATCCTGCTACAATATATATAGAAATATAAATAGAAAAATATTTCCTTCTCTGATAAGTTGCTGTATAATGTTAGCAGACAGGTTGCTACGCTACTCTTCACAAGTATTTGGACACTTGCGATTCGATCAAAAAATTCATACTTTTTATTTCCATATGAACAACGTTTCTCTATTCTTCGCCATTCGTCTCTTCTCATAGGAGGCGAATTATGTTGGAACAAATATCGCGAAGATATTTTCTCTCGTCTATGAGAAATTGAAAATAAAACGAGGAATATATCTGCTTCACATAAATTCAATGTTGATCTGTGAATAGTTATAGTTATTTAATTTCNCTATACTTTTCATCGTTCCTCTTTTATTTATAATAATTAACAATTGTTTTCTTCGTCGAGATAAAAATCTTCGCTCTTTTTCTCTTCTCATAGGAGGCGAATTATGTTGGAACAAATATCGCGAAGATATTTTCTTTCGTCTATGAGAAATTGAAAATAAAACGAGGAATATATCTGCTTCACATAAATTCAATGTTGACCTGTAATGAATAATTATAATTATTTAATTTTCTATACTTTTAATCGTTCCTCTTTTATTTATAATAGTTAACAATTATTTTCTTCGTTGATATTTGCTAACTGTAATATGGTTGCGTAAAGTAAGATCAAAATTAAATTAAAAAGTTCCACTTGAAGAACTTATTTTCTATATATATATATATAGAATTATTATATTATTATTAATGTAATAATATAAATATAATATATATTGTTCTATAAATATACAATGATCTGTGTCCAAATATTTATCTACGGTAGCGCACGTTATATTTCGAGACTTAAGAATCGAACGAGAGACATTTAGAATATTACGAAGACAGATATTCGAACAATTTAATTATAATGTATCATTAATCGTTTCATCTAGTTCCGCTGTATAATTTCAAATAATTAAGAAATCTATTAAAAGGAGGAATGCTTGCAGTAAAATCGAACACGACGAACTTTTACACTCGATCGTCGATTGATAAAAGTTCGGCGACTCGTCGTCGCAAGCATGTTCGTCGAATCTGCTCCTAATCGAAGACTATTCGCGCGTACCTGAAATTCCTAGGTGTCATTTCGAACGACTAACGTCTACATTAAAGTCGCCCCTTTTCGCCGGATCTACCGTTTTTCTCTTGAAACAATGTATCTGTGTCTACGATTCATCGAGTTCAATTTACAAAGACGAATATTATGTATGTGTAAAATATAATCGACAACTTTGTTAAATCAGCTATTTCCAGTAGGCTTTCCGTAACCGTGAAAGAGGACAATGAAAATAGTCGGAAATTATCGTATTTAAAATACGAGCAGCACTCACCAACACTACGTGGAAACACGAGTCTCTTAAACGTTTGTTACAAATATCCAGCAATCTGTTGTTTGCGATCTTCTTTTAATCCGAATCGAATGAACCGATTAATTTAATTCGAGGCGCACAAAGGATATCGAGAAATGTGAAGAAGAATAACGACGAGTATACATTTTGTTTCTAATGTATAATATGTAACATTCAGCTACTATATGCGACTTAGACAAAATACTACACAATGTAAAGAGCAGGTAATATTAATTTTCTCATTAGGTTTAATTATTTTTTTATTTTTATCCATGCAAACGTATATTTATTCTATTTTATCAGCAATAAAGAACAATCGATTATCGATAGTATCCGTTGAAAAAAAAAGAAGAAGAAGAAGCTAGATTTTATATTATTTATAGTATGTTTCCGATCGTTACCAGGGTTCAATCGTCCATTTTTCCAAATACAAATTTTCCTTGAGGAATACTTCTTTAATTGTCTACGATCAATAGAATATTCGTGATGGACGATTAATTCGTTGTACGGATAAGATGCACGTTAGAAAGGAACGAATTAAAGAAAAGCAATATACGAGGTGAACTTGGTATTTTTTTTTTCTTTTTTTAATTTAAAATACGCACCGTTTGCAAGCTATGGCGAAATCGATAAATCACAAGACGATACACCAGTGTAATCCAATCGACCAAAGTTACGATACAAACAAACAAACAAAAAAAAGAGTGGATAAATTAATAATTGATATCTATTAAAACGAATAACGCAAGCTCGCCTGTTTTTCCCTTGTCTTATGCATGTAAAACGGAAGGAACGTTGTTTATTTTGACTAGAAAAATTCGTGGAAGAAAGTACGAAGAGGGAGAGAATAAAGAAATGCAGATGAGAAAGGAAGGGAAAGACGGACCACAACGTGTATAACACGATCGATCTTCTTTCGGAAGATTCGTTTCTTATTTTCCAAGTATATTATTATTCCATCTCCTAAATCGTCGATACACTGATCAACGATTAAGCGAACCAATGAAAAATGACGATGACATAAAAAATGAAAAATTGTTTGACATTGAGAAGAGACAAATAATTCGACTCGACATGACTCGACGAATTATGTTACATTGGAAATATTTGAAATTTTATTTCATATTAATTTTCTTATTAATATCCAGCTTTCGTAATATTTCATATTATAATTATCAGTTAGAAATTGTCTTTCCTCGCTTCTTCCACGTTCCAAGTACCAAAATTTAACGACTGAAACATTCCAAGCGCGTCCAATCGAATTTTGTCACTCGTTGTTAATAAAACGTACGGTGAGATGAACTTGCGATAGGCAAATTATCTTCGTTATCAATTGGATGCTGGTCAATGTTTCTTAAAACAATAGAAACGTCCGAATTTTCTCTTCTTCTGCTTCTCTGTCTCTCTTGATCAAGATTTTAGATTGCTGCGTGTCCCCTCGTACACGCCGAGAAAGTTCTTGTAAATACATACAGAAATCGATTTAAAATCAGCAGGAGAAATCGGCTCCCCGTTGCGAGCGTTGTTCTGTAATCGAAATAAAACGATCATGGAATGTAGAACTATCGTTTACAATCAGTTTCTTCGTCGCCTTGTTCTTCTTCTGCACGAAATTCATTTCCTTCCATTTCGACGATACGCCGTGCCTCGATGGGATATTACGATCAACGTCCCAACAATTTTCAAGCTGAAGCGCAGTCGAAGGTACGTACTGCTCATCTTTCTTTTTTAACGATTAATCCTAACAATTCTCAGAATCAAGTAATCGAAATGAAATATTTGCTAATTGAGATTGGAAACTTTACTTTTTAGAATTGCTACCTGTGTTTGTATAATGTAACATATGGATGATAAATCGTAAATGTTATCGATGTTAATTCGTGAAATGGAACATTTATTTATATCGTCGTTATCAATCTGCTTTTAACTTTCTTTCCTTTCTTTTCAATCGGAAATTAATTTTATTTATAAGATTGGACCAGTTTTGACCAAGAAAGCAAACTTGATTATTTGCGTACGATAACAAATACTTTCCAAATGTAGAAAATGGAGAAGGCTTTTAATTGCAATTTATAGGAAGATAAAGATAAAAAAGTATACAGGAAGATGTGTTTTCAAGGTATCCATACTATTCACAGCTGATAATCAGCTCATTTTTGTTTCAGTATGATAGAAAAGTAATTATTAATGCGTGCAATGATCCAGTCATTTATTCAAACCCATACTAAATAGTTAAGTTACGTACTAAAATACATATTTAATTGTAATAAGTACAATTAAAAGCATCAGAAGAATCTTCCCACTAAAATTATCCATCTTTGAATTTTGAATAAATTTCTAAAAAATGATCATTCCTAGTCCCATACTAAGTAGTTAAATTACATAATAAATTACATATTTAATTGTTACAAGTACAATTAAAAGCATCAGAAAAATCTTCCCAGTGAAGCTGACCATCTTTGAATTTTGCATAAGTTTCTGAAAAATGATCATTCTTAGTATCATACTAAATAGTTAAATTGCACATTAAATTACATATTTAATTGCAAAACGTACAATTAGAAGCATCAGAAAAATCTTCTCACTGAAATTGTCCATCCTTGAATTTTGAATAATTTTGTAAAAAACGATCATACCTAGAGGAATCATTGTGAGGTAGCTTTGAAAGACGAAAGCTCTACTTTGATATCTTTTACGTTCATTTCGTTTGAACCTGTTGAACCTACAGCAAAGAATAGAGGGAAAAAGTAAAGATGGATTTTTCCTTGGAAATTTTACAAAATCAAACGACTCTTCTGAAATTAATAAATTTCTTTCTAACTCGGATCACTATGAATTTCAATTTGCATTTATATTTAGACATTTTAAACACAGACGTAAGATTTTTCTTATTTGATTATCTTCCAGTAAACAGTGTCAAGTGGCAGTAGAATATCCTGTTTCCTTATATTCGGATATTACTACTTTATTTCCATTTTCTCCGAAATATAGCGCAGAAGGCCATTCTAAATACTTTTGTTTCAACTATTTTCACAATAAAATAGCCCAAATCCTCTTGCATTATATTCCAATATTGCTACTTCGCTTTCTTTTTTTTTAAAATGGGACGAAGCAATATTTTAAATACGAATTTTCCCTTGAAATATTTTCACGTTAGAATAATCCAAGTATTTATATTCCAAGTATCGCTACTTTGTGTCTATCTCTTCTAAGATAGCGCAGGAGACAATTTTCAACAATTTTACAGGCGATACTTTTACAGTAGAATAATCCAACATTCTTTACTTCCATTTCCTTTAAAATATACACAACGCAGATTATTATTTGAAATATCTTTACGTAGAATATTTTGAGATTAAAGTAACCCAAGGTCCTTTATATTCGAGTATTACTACTTCATTTTCTACTACTACTACTTTTCTATTACTACTATATCTTCATATACAGAAGATATTTGCATATAACTTTAGTCCCTAACGAAGCATCCCTTTGTAACATTCTACGTCCTATTTTCACAGTGTCAAATTTTTACATAAATTTGAATTTATCATTAACTCTGAAACTCTGATAAATATATAAATAAATATATCAATCATCTATACGCAAAGCATGCAACAATGACTCTGTTCCTGTATTAATAAATTAAATGTCTAAAAAAAAAAAAAAAAATGAGAAGCCAAAATTGGCACAAAAAGGTGAAATAAGTTTCTGTAGCAGAAGCTGCGACGCAGGAAACGTTTCCTTTAATTTCCTCCTCTTATCTAACCGCGAGGGCAGAAAATACTCTGAAAACGATATTCGCGTAGAACACGAGGAATATGAAGCGCGAACAAGGTCGGCCGAGTGGTCGAGAGGAAAAAAGCTGCCGCAAAATGGCTGTAGCCCGCTAGAAGCTTGTTCCACTAGCTTGGAGTAGGTGGAACTGGAAACGAAGGTGGGGCCGTGCGGTTTGCAGGTGCGCTTTCGCCAAAGGATTGCGTATGGATCGACTCTTTTCACCGTGGATAAAGACAGCCCCTGGAAAGAAGAGAAGAGAAGAGATGAGAAGAGAAGAGGAGAGGAGAGGAGGAAGAGAGGCGGGAACCAAGCAGTAGAATAACATTTTGCCAGAGGCAAAAGAAGAACAACATTTTTACGGAAACTAGACTGCTAACCGTGCACCAAGTTCGAGCGAGAACGTGTTATATAATACGGGACAGAAGAAGAGAGAGAAAGAGAGAGAGAGAGAGAAAGAGAGAGAGGGAAAGATAGAAAAAGTATAGAAGAGGGAAGGTTGGAAAAAGTCCGGGAAAACGAGGAGCATAGTAAGAGGTGGGATTGTAGGTGGAGGCGGAACTGAAGGCTCCGCCTATGCTTTCCATCCTCCACCTGCCACCAGTTGACCTCTACTTACGCGCCAATTCACGTGCCACTACTACCTTCCACACTTCACCACCTCTGCTCATTTCCTCGGTACCCACTGCTTTGTTCCCTGCCCGATCTCGTTTAAACTCCTCTTCTACCTGACATCGGTTAACCTCAGCCAAGGGGCTTTTTCCCACACTCGAAATTTCCCTTACCCGTTCGATACTCTACGTGACCCCGGTCGTGTAGCTCAAGTATTTTCACGATATTACCAGGCAGTGCCACAAATATACAGCTTCAACTCTGTTCAGTTCAATCCTTCAATTTTTTCCATCCCTCGATCTTGCTGTCGTTTTAGCCGCACGGAAGATTCGTAGCGTTTCAAGGGAATATACAACGTAACATTCAGACGAGATACCAATCGAGACGCATAGCAATGGCAATTTTTCTACATTTCAGTCGAGTATTTTGGAGTAGTTTTTAATGGTGAAATATACCGTGGGAATGAAAGTGTAAAAATGTTCCTTCGTATTTTACTCGAATTTGAAGTTTCTCTTAACGTTAGAAAATATCATCGAGTTGGAAATGATGGAAAGAACGCAGTTTCTGAGCCACCGCGTAATGGCATCTTAGCGAAGATCGCCATTCGCGTGTTACTCGTCCGATTTGTCTAATGTGAAAGCTAATTGACGAAGGAATTGTACAAAGGCTGATTGACGATTGGACGTTATATTGAGATGTTCGATCAGAGTCCAATGTTGGTACTTGTTTATCGAAGGATTCGATTTTAATTCTTTGCCTAGTTCCTAGCGCGTAATAAAATGGTCAGAACGCTAATTACGCTTTCGCTACCAAGAGAACGGTACAAAATAACAAGCTACTTTCCAAGCTGACTTTATTCTAACAACTATCATCTGCTATGACCACAATATAAATCGTCTCTTCGATTACAAAAGAAACAATACAAATGAAAAATCAATAAATAGAAAATCAATTTCTTAGCAAAGATTAGTTGAACAGCCCAGACTGCTCGCCTTCTACAGAGAAATCGTTTCTGCCAGAGAAATATTACGAAACAACAAATTATTTTCCAACCAGATTCTGCTCTAATAACTCGAACGGTTGGTTGTCCCTGACCGCAATATTCCACCATCCCTTCGACTACCAAAGAGACAGTACAAAATAACAAAGTGATTCCAAGACGCAACATGCATATTCATAGTCTACGACAAAATTGTTATCTTCATATCCACAAACATCGCGACGTACGAAGAAAAAGTATACCGAGTAAGTTGCAAAATAAACAACGATGTAAACGTACTATTAGGTCGTCCGAAAAGTTTCTTTCGTTTCATAAGGAAATAATGGAGGCACAACATTTTTTTGTTGAATTACGTATAATCCATTTTGTTCTATCAAAATAAAGATCACAACGTTCGACAGATTAAGTTTCACGTTTGTATACAGATGCATCGTTGTAAAAGACGTGTCTGTAAAAGAAAGATACTTTTCGAACAACTTAATACTTGAAGCTGTACAGTGAAACGTATCTTGCAGAGCAATGCGACGAGTGGAGGAAAGAAAATTCGTAATATCATGGAGAATACCATGCGGTAAAGGAAAGGGCGGAGGAACAAAGAAAAGAGGAATAAGATGGAAATAAAAGAAGCAATCGCGTCGGCGTCTCGCGAGCGTCTGACGGTTGGAAGCAAGGGTGGCATCGGATGCGTCGGAGGCGTCGGCGTAACCACGAGGAAGGGCGTGTTTCTGGGAGGAAAAGCGAAACGGGTGGCCGTACGACGGCGCAAGTCAAGCACCTGTTTTCGACGCCTGCGAACTCGAGCGTAAGGGACCTATGAAACCGGTTGCGACCGCCTACCATCCTATCGAAACCAACGGAATCCGCATCCCTGAAGAACCTCTTCCACCTATCCACCTATCCACCTAGCCGTTTACCCACCTACGACCTCCGATAACTTCACCGACTACCAGGTTCAGACCAGTCAGAGACGACGAGAAACACACAGCTTTTTCCTCGTTTCTCCTTTCTCCACCTACTAACAAATTTCTCTATCTTGCTCTTTTAGTTGTATACACAGATTCGTAGATAGACAGCTCGAACGATATCTTCTCTTTCCAACCGACATACGCATCCCTCGGTTAACTGTCCCCCTTTCTTTCCGCTCCATTTTCGTTCTTGTCTATGTCAACGAGCATATCTTCCAGCTTCTGTTCTACCGTTTTATCGTTGCTACGATTTCGTAATTATTTTTTATATGTTTGAGATATGTCGTAGCGTAAGTATAGGCTAGTAATGGGATTTATAATTTGCGGCGATTGAGAGACTACGAATTTCGCTACAAATTCGTATTTCTCACGATGTAACCGAGAGAGTAGAAACTACAGCTAGAAAATTGTTTTACATACCAAGTAGCATATATTGTAGTAGGTTGTCGGTAAAGTTTCTTTCATTTTATAAGGAAATAATAGACACAATGTTTTTTGTTTTATATTAGTTTATCGAATTATGCACGAACGTAATAATAGAAATAGAACGAAATGGATGATATTTCAATAAAATAATATAAAAGAGAAATTGTTGTTCATCTATTATCACCTTATGAAACGAAAGAAACTTTTCGGACAACCTAATAGAAAGCCCTATGCTTTGGGTATTTCGCATAGCTTCTCGTATCGTGTGCATTCTGTGCAATTTTGCGTCCTTAAGTTTGCAGTAAGTGCGTACAAATCCACGGTCTATCGATTGAGTATGTGGATTGGCAAGTTGAGAAAAACGATGGTTCGAATGCATATGTTTCTGACAGTTCATGTTGCAGTGAATACGATCGAAGAAGAAAGAAGATGTGTAGGTTTCTGCGATAAGAGAAACGTATTAAACAGTGTGCGTGATACTGGATATTCCATATATTTTTACGTACATTCTATATATTTTGGCATCTTTAAGTTTTACATACCCAAATACGCAAATATTTGCGTTCCAGATGACGTTATGCTTGTGATAGATGAGCAACGAAAGATTGTTGAGGTTAAGGTTGACTGATTGAAGAACAAGTGGATGAATTTGTAACAGAAAAGTATATTGAAATAATTAAAAGTATAAGTATATATTGAAAATGACAACGTGAGTTCGCACTCGCCATCCATATACAGATGCGCTAGTTACAATAAATAGTAACTAGAAAATAGTTCTAGATATAATCGATAGATTTAATCGATAGGTTTAAGATATTCTTTTGTTTTTATCCCTAGTCCATGTAAGAAAGTGCAAGAAAGGTTATTCAGCTGAAAACGGTGTGATAGATTTATCCGAAGAATAAACTAATAGCTATTGTGAGATCCTACCTCTAAATACAGAAATAACAACAGTATAATTATAAGCATAATGTATAAATTTATGCTGATTCAGATTCTTACTCTCTTAGCGTTACTAGACGATGGAATGATAGAGAGCACGTTCATATATTTATAACAAAAGGACATTACCAAAAAAGGTAAGCTTATAGCTTGGGCTAGAAGCTACAAGGAACGTAAATAGAAATCTGTTTATTAGTTCCTTTGTTCCTAGACCTTACAACCAAAAACATAAAGTATATTCGAAGGTATAATAATATACGCCGCTCCTTATTTAGAATATTTCTGCGTAATAGCAGTCTCCAGGTCAAGAATGTACACAAATAAAAATGTAGAGTTTTTCTTGAAGCAGTTACTTCAACAAAAATGGATAATCACGTAGCTAAGAAATGAAAAGGACAAGTTTACGTATAAAAACAGAATTGATCACTTATAGACATATGTGAGGCTTACATTTGCCGATGTAAAAGAGTAAGAGTAGCAAGCATTGATCTTGTAAATTCTAAATGGTCGTCCTCTATAATACTTGGTAATATCTCGAATAAAACAAATTTTTAATTGCATGTATAAAAATGTTCGTAGGGAATGAGAAAATACATCGAAAAACCAAAAATGTAGTCATCGTAGTAATTATTCGTGTAATTTGAATTAGGTCAATTTTAACGTGGATTATTAATCTATCGAAAAATCGGAAAATCGACATTGTTACATTGTTAAAATTACAAGAAGATTGATAGTGTCGTTGAAAATTGAAACAGATCATCTTTCGACAAATTTCGTCAGCGTTCCAGAGAAAATGGTGAATGGTGAAATAACAATTAAATATGTACAAGCTTAAAAAAGAGAAATTTATTACGCCATATTGTTAAAAAATAAATGGTAAGGGTGACGCGTACGATGTAAACTGTGCTAAGTTTCACAGTTCGTATGATAAAAAGCCTGTGTATCGTTATTCATGGTTACAGGTACGATACATCTAACGATGACAAGTTACGGATCGTGTTCTTCCTGGTGAATGCAAATTTATTCAAGGAGAAGCAGCCAACCGTGTTTAAGTGTTCGTTTTATGCACACTGTTTGACAATGACAATCTATTTTACAGCGTTCTCGTTATCGATACATAAACGACACATCTTTTCTACGAGAAAAAGCTTCCGCTTTCCCAACTGCTATTACGAATCAGCATTTTTGAATGCTTATGATTGGTCCTCGATTTTTACCCAACAATTCCTACCAGTTCTCGAGACATTCGATCTGAAACATTTTTCAAAGGTTTTGTCGGTTTTGCGGCAATCAGATCTATCTGTTTCGAAAATACTGTTTTGAGAGAAACGAATTTATCCTACAGTTTTCGAAATCGTTGTACAATCGGAAAATTGTTCACGTGAAAGCAAATCGAAAATATATATTTTCCCATATATCATCGAGAGTTAAAATTTTTCCCACAGAGCTCCGTTCTCGAGAACATTAAGTTTGAATATTCGTCGAGTATTTCTCTATATGCATTCCACGCTCTATTTCCTTTCTCCTACGTTCCCAATATTCCATATCCTGCATATATCTTGACACATATAATCCACATAAACACAAAAGAATATGTTTCTACATAAAGAAGATATATTTATGGCATAAAATGCAGACCACAAATTGGCCACAGGAAATCGTCATTTCGCAGGAACAGAATTTGCTATCTCGTAAGATGAAATTCGTCTTCGCCCCTAGTGTCATTTCGTTGGCCACATTTCAGCGGGTGATGTCGGTTAGGTAATCGAAGCGACTGGGAAATCATCTCTTTGGGAATTCTAATTTAGCAAGCTGGAATAACTATCGGACTAGTTTGTACCACTAGTGCGGAAAACTATGTGTGGAACACGGGATAAAGGAGAGAAGGAAACGATATAACGAATGATTTTTAATAAACATATTATTTATTTAATTTTTATATAATATATAATCATCGATACTTTTAGTTTGCATTTTTAATCCAACCATATCGATGTAACGTTACGCAGTGGAGAAGGATGCATCTATAGAACGCATTTTCATAGAACAAATATCTGAATCTAAGATATATAAGGCACAATTGTTGTATCTTATTATTCTCGAATAAAAATAATTGACTTATTTCATCGCCGTAATTTAACACGTCTGTATCATTTTTCTTTTTTTCTTTTTTTTTTTTTTTTTTTTTTTTTTTTTTTTTTTTTTTTTTTTTTTTTTTTTTTTTTTTTTTTTTTTTTTTTTTTTTTTTTTTTTTTTGTCGAATGATATCGTATATCATTCAAAGACGAAACGAGGCTGTATATAATAAGTACACGCTACATCGTACCAATCCTCATCTGACAAAGAAACTGTTTAAACGATTAGAAACACCTTTTCCCTATTTTCATCTAACTGAGCTAGTTTAGAAATCGTTTGCGAGTAGAAGATCAAGACGACGCGCAACTTCTTCCTTCGGAAGAATTTACAATTTTTCCTTATAATTATTTGGTTCTTCGTTGCAAGTCGCGAAATTTACAAAAATAATTGACGAAACCTGATTTATTTTACGTTGCTTGATCGATATGAGAACTTGCGATTGTATTCTATTCTATCAAGAAATTTTATTTGTATTTCGACCAACACGTTGTACGTTCCGATCTTTTTACACGTGGTAGAAAATAGTTAAACGAATACCATAAATAATCATTTTAATATTCATATGGCAAAAAATTCGTACGATGGCGAATAAAAGAAGTTTCATTGTCACGGTGTTCCGCACGTTTTCAATGAAATTTCTTCTTCAAAATAACAGATAGCTACACCAAAGTTATTTAGAATGAAGATGGAAACGCGTAAGGGGTTTACATTCAAACAACGTTCTATATATTAACTTCTGGCTGAACTCTGTGAAAATACTTTCAGCCACGGAAGACGTGTTTTTATGTTTAATCGTAAATTACGCTATTCGTTTCAAGATTTTCACGTCGCGGGTTTCACTACGTCTACGATACGCTTTATTACTCTATTCGTTTAAGTAGATAAGGATTTAATCTATAATCATCGAAATTCATCAAATGGAACAATCAATGTAACAGAGTCTGGCCAGTACAAAGCAAAATTATCGCATGGCATTATTGGAATCTTACTTTCGCTTTCCTCTTTCCTCTCTTATTTATTTTTTATGTTTAGCTCCACATGCGTTTACTTATACTTCGACTTTATATGGCGATCCAGGAATATGATCGTCTCCCCATTTTACGATAACGATGTATTCTCCTCTTTCGCGGACCAAGTAGTTCACGTTGTAATTGTTGCGGCCTATGTGCTTCATGGATACTTCGTCGCATGGACCTTTGGGTCCGTACACACCAATGTACAAGATATTGTTACCTACAAACAAGGAAAACACAGGTGAATCAACGTTTTAAATTTCTTCGCCTTCTTATCAAAATCATGTTCATCAAGATAGTTTCACGCAGTGTTGCGCGAAATTCCAACAAACTATGCCCTTTTAATATGCCTTTAAAATTGTTAAAACCGATATATATATATATTGTCATTAGGTGGTATTGACGAAATCCGCAATCACTTAGTTGTCAACCCAATAGATTACTTTTATATAAATTAAGTAATAATTATCATTTTTCGATTCTAAATTCGAACATAGTCTATACTCAATGATACTGATACTTAAGGATTCTATGAATAATATATTACCGGCATCGCCAGCGTTTACAGTAAACACGTTCTGTTTGCCAATATATGCTTTCTTTAGACCCATTCCTTTGCTCGTCACCTTACTAGCATCTGACTTGAACAGAGGTAAAACTGGTCCGGTGTGCTTTGATTTGGAAATTTTTTGTACAGTTTCCACCACGATCGAACTGGTTTCTTGCGCGCCTCTTTCTGCCAGATCCGCACCTATAGTGAAATTTGTTAGGCTGTTAACTTGGCATTGTACGTGACAATAGGGTCTGGTCGATATACATTTAAACAATTGAAAATTAATCAGTCACATTGTAAAATGAATTTTTCGCATTCTCGTTATTTAGTCTCGTATCAACGAGATAAAATTTCCATTTTCTAGAAGTGAACGCAGTAACTAGAACTCCTAAGTACATTAAATATCTGATGATTCAGCAGACATTGCCTATTCATAGCACGTCCATGAAGGTATAATAATAGAATAGGCAAGTTCATTGGCGAGTTAAAATTTCGATAGAACAGAGCAGACGGTTACAACGTAATATCAAAAGTATGATCCTCGTGAAACCTGAGTTTTTCCATCCTTCGGTTTCAAAGTATTACATTGCCAAATTACAAATATCGTACAAATCAAAATTTGCAATCAAAAGAAACATCCTTCTTTTCTTTGCAATTCCACAAGTTTGTCCAATCTTCCTGCTGCTCTGTTCTATCTTCTACTATAAACAATGACCTAACTCTTATTCGAACCGACTATTGTGTTTTATGTTTATTCACATTACTAGTCAGAAACGTCGATTATCTTTATGATTGAATCATCCGCGATTTTTATACTTCGATCAAATCTCTTTCCAAAGGCTTCTCCAAAATTCTAAGCTCCCTTCTTTTTCAATTGTTCTCTACCAAACATAGAAAGATTTCAGACTTTTGATCAATAGCATACAAGTACACCTAATCGTTCTCGATATACTAACCGGTACAGGGAACCTTAAATGGCGAGCCAACGATGTGATATCCATCGTACTTGATGCTAATATAGTAATCGCCAGGTACCAAAGGTGTGTATCTAACTTTGTAACCCTCTTCCACTTCTGTACAGTCCATCGCTACTTTGCTGGGACCATCTACCGTTATGCACAGCACACCGCTTCCGGCGTTGCACGTATCAATGATAAAGTCTGTTTTCTGGCCGGTTTTAATTTCCTTTAGGCCATTTCCATAGGCATGTAACGCAGCTGGATCAGCATCCACTTTGCCAACTTTGATGCGGTACGGGCTACCCTGTATGTGCACCCCATTGAACTTCACGTGGATATTATGGATACCATTTTCCCGGGGCATAAACCGCACCGAGTAAGTGTCAGCGTCGATGCCTTGAATGAAGCAATCGTCCTCGATACCGCTGGGAGACACGATCTGTGGCAAAAGGAATATACTTTGTTACAGCGATCCAACATCTTTTTACGATATAATTAACAATAGTAAGTTGGCGATATATTTTCATTAATGTGTCTCTAACGATGACACGTTAAATGATAGGTTAATTCCTAGTAATAAATTTTGAATACAGCGGCTATTCGTTCTGAATGGTTCGCGGTATTTTTTGAAATTTTACTGCTCGATGCTTATCTTGCAAGCGCAGATTCGTCAAATTTCTCCATAGTAGGAAACAAATGCTCGTATATTTTCAAGAATATTTTCTGATTTTTTGGGGGAAAGTATCTAAAGGTGAGATTCCGTTTCGTTCGTGTCAGGTTTCAAAGTTGGTCAGTTAAAGTTGACAGTTTCGTGATTTCGTAAAAGATGCGTCGAGTTGCTCTGGTTTACTCTACGTATTCAGCATTTTCTACGATATCCAAAGAAAAGAAAAGAATAATTCGGGAAAATTTAGGAAAGTTAGAAGCGTTTTCGAAGAATATGATGAAGCTGATGATCGAAAGGAAATATTTGGTCGCATGAATGGAAGACGCACGCAGAATATGCGATACGCGCATGCGGCGCAAACCTACGCAATATGATGTGGCATCGTTGTTTCACAAGAGGAAGTTATTTAGAGCGCGCGATTTTCGCAAGGACTTTGTCGCCTAAAATGATGCAGGTTTCTAAGAAAAACGAAGGCCTTCAAACACCTCGGCTATGAAATTCCGCTTGTTTAGCTGAAAATTCAACGAAGAATCCGATGTTTATATTGCATCGTTTACGTAGCGATATCACTAGCGAGGTTTCATTTTTAAAGTAAATAAATCCGATGCTTTATGCGTAGTTTCGTTACGTCAGACGCGTAATTTTAACGAATTCAAAATACAGAAGTATTATTTTTCCAGTCGCCAGGCATCTGTAAATGATACAGGCCGTCGTTTATAAATATTTAAATAACCGTTAGTCCCCTACGAAACCCATAAATTAATCCGCATTTATTGAAAATGACAACGTGAGTTCGCGCTCGCCATCTATATGCAGATGCGCTAGTTACAATAAATAGTAACTAGAAAATAGTTCTAGATATAATCGATAGGTTTAAGATATTCTTTTGTTTTGATCCCTATTCCATATAAGAAAATGCAAGAAAGGTTATTCAGCTCGGAACGGTGTGATAGATTTATCCGAAGAATAAACTAATAGCTATTGTGATCCTACCTCTAAATACAAAAATAACAACAGCATTATTAGGCAAATAATTAATCAATTGGAATGTTCTATTTGCCAACGAGTTTTGGAAATTATTCGTAAGTATTTGAAGGAAATTGTAAAAAAAGAAATTAATTCTAGCTATTAACGATGAAAAACATATTGCTCGTAAAGGTACATGTCACAATGTGATTTAAACGGTATAGAAATGGTATGGTACCTTCGCATCGAGTTCACCCTTGGCACCATTTTTGCGAACGAGGAAGATTGCTGGCTTGTCCGGTTGTACGCCGGATTCCGGAAATTGCGCCACTTCCAGCTTATGAGCGTCGCCCATCGCCGGTGATATGTAAAGTTTGTGCGGGGAATCAGGGATATGCTGATCGTTGAACTTTATTCCTACCCTGTATTCACCTGAAAAAAATAACAAGTTATTGCTTCGATTCGAATATACAGATTTTATCATAGCGTATCATATTACAAGTTCGAATAACATTTATCCGAATTATTTACGATACAAGTACGGACGCTGGTATATTCGGCAAAATGGTATGATTAATACATTCTGGCACGATGTAAATCGACAGATTAATTTCTCTGTCACACCGTGTAGACTAACCATCGTCTTGGCTGTTATCGTCATTTCCCGTAAAGAGTATTTGCGTGGAAGCAGTGAAGGTGGCCATCGTTTTATGTCCACCGATATATTACAAATCCAAGATCGAAATGAATATTTTTATTCGAACGTGTTGCGAGTTCTACAAAAAGAAAAAAAAAAGGAACGATGGAAAAATACCGGGGAATAAAAATATCCACAATTGCAATTACGATAGAAGGAGAATCGTGCGAGAGAAGATAAAAGACGAGAAGAAAAATTAGAATGTAACACCGAAATTGCAAAAAAAAAATGGGAAAGAGACAAAGGTGAAGGAAGATAACGAGATAACGAAAGCTTGACGACGAGAAGAAAAGAAAGCAAAGTGCGAACGCGAAGAAGGAGGATAAAACGAGGAGAGTGGAGAACCGAGCGCAGCTAAATCGCGAACCACTATTTTCCTCTGGCTGATTCTAACTTCTGATCTCGATTCGTCCACGCTTTCTCTCTTTCAGTTCTCCATCTCGCTCTTCTTCTGTCTCTTCCTCTCCTTCGATGCACACCATCCAAATATAACGGCCACGCTAATTCACGTCCAGCAGCCGTAGCCACCAAAATATGAATCCACCTTAGACGCAAATATAGACGAAGGTATTTCTGGATCAGCCGAGAACAGCCAATGAAGACTGGTGAGAGCCCTTGTCCACCGCTGCTTCAGAATGCGGTGAGTCCATTTTTATCGCTGTTCATTCATTCCGTTACGCATAATACATTAACGACAAAAAATGTCGAATCTTTTTTTTTTTTAATTGTCATCCCTATCCAACTTCTGCGATGATATTAATCGAAGAATAATTGTTTTTTCCCAGGTCCTCCGTGATTTGAGAAATATCACAAAATAGTGAAAATCGTTAAAACGTTGCTTGTCCGGACAATTATATCGTTGATTGTGTCAAACGGATATTTTTCATTTTTTGATATTTTGTATTATAATGATCGATTGAAAATTAGTAGATTCTGATCTTCAATTTTACTTTGACAAATTTTGAAAGAAAAAAAAAAAGGATGCTCCAAGGTAATGTAGAATTTTGAGCTGATGTTTTTTGAAATTCTTAAGTTTTATTAAGCACGTGGTAAATTGAAATTTTTAGCCAGTCGTTTATCTTACTTTGAAACGTTCAAGGTTTACCGATGCTACGTAATACTTGCTCTTTGATTGCAATTTAGAATTTCTCTCCTATTTATATCATTCTTCCATCCATATACTTTCCGCGATATAACGAGAGCGAACATTATCGGGAAAATGTTACTCCCTTGTTTCTGTGGATTTTTGTTACACGCATAGAAACGTGAATCACGAATATGCATCATTTAGTTACATATACATTATTATACATGCATTCGTGTGCATCTTCGTTCGATATGTAGACAACGTGACTAACGTTGCAAACTTGCTCTTCTTCGTCGACCTGTGTTATAAATTCTTTCTTTATATGAAATTGTTTCTTCACAAAAAATTCATCGCCAATAACTGAATCGAATGTTAGAAAATTTTTTAAATAAATAATGAATTACTTTACAATTAATTTTACTCCGTATGTTGACAATCCGGATAAACAGCTCAACCGTCTCATTTACTTCCCCTTGTTCTAGAAATAACCAAATTTCTGGTATTCTTGGTATGCAAGTTCACTGCTTTGTAACACATTGTATGTTTGCTTTCATTGTTATCCTGGCAGCTCCATTTATTGTCTTGATCTTGTGTAGTAAATTTAAGATATGACTACTATTTTGTAAAAAGAAAAAAACGCAGTAATTATGAAACAGAATTACCAATTTTGGTTCTAGTCCAATTGTAGATTATTGTCCTAAGATTTTGCCAAAAATCTATACCAATGGACATTTTGTTCAAAAGTAATAAACTCTGGATATTAAACATTGGATGATTCATGAACGGAAGTCGTAAACGCTGAAACGGTTTAATTAACACGCATGTTTGCGTGTGGCTGACTCGATGACGATTTAGTACTTCAAATGAACAATATAACATTCGGAATGATTAACCAACTAAAATATGAATTATCGACGTTGGCAGGCATCCATGACTGAAGTGACAGTAAGTGGTAGACTGTTTTATGGACATTTATGTTGCAATTAGTGTACCATGAACCTCATTTTCCATCACTTAATAATGCTGCCAAGCTGACACCTGAGAATTCTATTGTTTCTTTATCCACTTCCTAGACACCTTTCACTACCACCAATCTAATTTACCTTTTATTTTTCCTATAAGAATAAGAATATTTGAAACTGACAATACATCAAGAAGCACGTGGTACCGACCACTGCTCTTCTCCATCAAGAATATGTGAAATGCACCGATGATAAAACTCGAGATTATGAAACCTTGGCCAGTTTCATAATTTCCCCTGTGATATTAGACTAGCGGATTTTTTATGCAAATTTCCATTTTTATGAACACAGAAAGAGATGGAACTCAGGTAGAAATTCGTTTCACCTATTAAATATCGCAACAAGTATTATTTTTTATATACATATTCTGGTATATGCACTCTATCTTCACTTTCAGGTGGCCCATAAATGCACAAACACCCGTAGTCTAATAACGCTGACGACAATAATAAAAAAACAACTATAACTATCGCATTAATTAGAAGAATTTTAATAACAACTTACCAGGTTCGGAGACGACGTAGCTGACGTAACAGCTGCCGTCCTTTCGATCCTTGAAATCAATTTGAGCCTTGCTAGGTCCTTCCACGGACACGGCCAGAGTACCAGCTCCAGCCTCCCTGGTCCAAATATTAAATTCGCATGGTTCGCCCTGTTCTCCTCTTTCCAAACCAGGACCGCCGGCATGCACCCTGTGTGCTCCGCTATCTCTGAACGGACCGACAGTAAACTGGAACGGAGATCCAGGGATGTGGATGTCCTTGTAGCGAACGGAAACCGTGTGCACTCCGAGCTCTTTCGGTACGAATGCGACTGCATAAAGGCCATCCTCGACTTCTTTGATCTCGGCGTCCTCGGTTACGCCTCCTGGAGAGGTGACTGTTGCTGTTAGATCAAACGACGTGATGCCAGGTATCTTGAAGGTAATCTTGCACTGGCTGCCAACTTCCGTAATAGGCACGGCTTCCCTCTGTCTCTGGATCTTCTCCCTTTGACGATTGCTACCTTCTCCAGTGACTTTTATCGTAAAGGGCGAGCCTTCCACGTGATGATCGGCGAATTTCAAGTTTATTATGTAATAGCCTGGTTCTGTCGGCTTGTACGAGATGTTCAGGGTTCCGTCTTCGTTGTCTTTGCATTGAATCTCTGCTTTGCTTGGCCCTTCCACCGAGAGCGAAAGACCACCGAAACCAGCGTTTCTCGTGTCGATGGAGAAATTGTTCTCCACGTGAGTTTTACCTTCTACCAAACCTGGTCCGGATACTTTTACCTTTTTCGCATCGCCCACTTCGCGATCCTTCACGTCGATCTTGAAGGGCGAGTTCTGCACGTGCTTGCCCATCTTTTTCACTGCCACCGTATGAGGGCCGGCTTCTCTAGGGGTGAAGGAGACGCACATGTTACCGTTTGGCAACATTTTTAGGAAACACGGCTCCTCGAGACCGCTCGGTGCCGTGATGGAAGCGTTTAGGGACTTCACGTCCGAGTCTGTTATCTTGCCGGGCAATTGCACTTCGCTCGACGAACCCACCGAAATTTGGTTCCTCTTCCGGCCTTCGCCTGCAACAGATTCCAACAGAGATTTTATTGCAAACGTTTTTCCTAAACCGTACTACACGTTACTTCTCTGCGATGGCTCTTTTTTTTATTAATCCTCGATTGATTTTCATTTAATATTCTATTGATATTATTTGCCCAGCGAAGGAACAGACAGTTTTTCAAACATACTTATTCGTCGAAAGAGCTCGATCTTTATAAGCAACTGACAACTTCTTGTAGTTCGATAGAAATGGACATACAGTCGGAAGTAAGTTTTGAAGATGCGAGTAAAATAAATGAAGCGACGCGTACCTGTGATTTTAGCGGAAAAAGGACTGCCGCGGATGTGTTTGCCGCCAAATATCACACCGATTTTGTATTCTCCTGGATCGGTTGGTAAATACGAAACTGAAATTGTGCCGTCTTTATTGTCGTGGCAGGAGATCGTAGCTTTGCCAGGTCCTTCAATGGACAGCGAAAGACCGCCAGGTCCGACGTCTTTTGTGGAAATGCTGAAGTTTCCTGGTTCACCGCAAACACCGTATATCAAGCCTGGTCCGTACGCTGTCACATAGCCATTTGCTAAGGAATCCACGTGGAATTTGAATGGCGAACCTAATTCACAAGAAATATATCGTTTATTAAGGTAATGAAGCTTCCACGTGCACCGAATCTGGCAAAACACTCTAACACTCTTTCTCGTGTTAGTTTTCAGTGTTGCTATTCGAGTATATGCTATTTGAATAACTTTGTTCCCCATATTTCTCGGTTTTTACTTGAAAAATAACAAAAGTTTCTTTCTACTTTCTATTCTCATGTGATAATAACATATATTCTATCCAAAAGTGTCAAAAAGTACAGGTGGAGCAATAAATACTACTACTATCTCTATAAAATAGTGAAATATTTTTAAGTAGGAGGATATAAATAAGAGATGGTACACGTGTACCATAAAATGGAACAATTGATGGATTAACACTAGAACTACCACACACGCCAGTCAAATTGACTGGTTTTTACAATTTTATTTTCAAATTCCTACTTCGCGTTATATTTTTTCCACGATGATGTAATGACATTCGCAACGATAACTAAAAGAATTATATAACGAACTTTATTTTGTTTTTTGTCTATTCAAACTGGAAATAATTTTGCATCGAGGCTGCTTATACCAACACCAGTCAAAACGACTGGTACTTGTCAAAGCGTAAAAGGCTGCTGCGATCTGTTTATCGAACCCAATTAACCAGGTTCCTCGTTTTCTGCAACTTGCCACGCGTTTTTCAAATTTTTACCGCGTATCGTTCGATACGACGATATCAGTTATCAGGAAAATCGCGGATCGATCGCTAGATCGTCGGATGCTAACGCTAGAAAAACCACAGCGGTGAAAACGACTGGTTCAACGATTTTATAAATTTGTCGACCCTCGTTTAAGGATCATGGTCCTAGATGGATTGATAATACCAAAAATGTACTACGTAATAAATCAAGAAATATAAAAATATTCTATTATTATATATTTTTTAAAGACCAGTCATTTTCACTGGTTTTGATAGAAACAGCTTCCTGTTAACTATCGGTAGTTCTAGTGTCAATGAAATAAATTTCTTGAAACGCCTTCTCGTATTCTCTTTTCTTCTACCGTAAAAAGCATAGCCAATTCCTGGGAAAAGAAGTTGCAAAGGAAACAATTTTATTTTACATTTTCGATTAACTTGTTTATAAAAATTGTTCTTAAAATGTACTTTACTATATCGTATCTTACTACAGCTACGTATTTTATTCTTTGAATAGAAATTTGATATTTCCACGAACCTTGAACATGTTCTCCGTTAAATTTCACTGCAAGTTCGTGCTGCCCCTCTTCTTTGGGATCGTATCTGATGGAAACTGTACCATCCCGGTTATCTGTGATTATCGGTTTGTCCATGTTCCCGCTCGGCATCTTTACTTCCGCTGAAATGTAACAAAACGACAGACATTTAATAACGCAATGTGAAAATGTAGATTATCGGACGAGAAACGATATGCTCGCGAACGATTCAATGTTCATCAAAAATTCTATGTAAATATCTTTTACAAATAAGAGAAACATGTATTTACTTCGAAGCACGCTTTCATTTATTTGCGTATTCCTATCAGAAGATTATTAAATATCGTTTCTGTGGTTCGTATTTACGTAAATGTGAATTTTAAATAAATTGAACAAATGGAATCGTGACAAAAGATAATCTCGTTTACGTAGACGATTCAACTTGATATCATCTTTCAAGTACAAAAGCTGTGCCATCGATTTATCCAAATTTTTATTCCGTTTACGTATCATCCCTGCTATGTCTAATACGATCTATTATACTATTCGCCATTGTAAAACGTTATAAACGCGAAAATCAAAATTTTATCCTTTCAGCAACGTCGTAACGATTTGTAAGAATTGTGAGAAATTGAACGACTAAGATTCTTCGATCTCCATATAATTTGTGTGTGCGTGTGTTATTCAATGATACACCACCGAATTGTGAAATATATGAAAATAAAAGGAATTTTCTTTTTTTCTTTTTTTTTTTAAGAATTTACTTATCAACTAGAACGCAATAATCAGTGAGATTATAACAACACGAAAGGCGAATAACAAATGAGAATATTTGTCTAGGTGTCGTGTACCTAAGAGAAATAATAAGCTAATGACTATGAATAATTTCCGGAACATTGAAACCTTTTGTCGTTTGTACGTAGAAAACACTCTGAAAAATTAACGAAGAAAAATCGGATCCTGCTGGCGCTGCTGCCTTTCCCGTATAGTTCCAGGTGTAACAGACCGGTCCACGTTCAGGATAATCGTACGAACTGCACGCAATAGTCTTCAATCCGTATCTGTAGAAGGTCGACACCTCCTGCCACGTGGTTTCGACCTCCTCTTCCTCCCAAACCATATCCGATAGTTCGATTCGGTCGACTCACTGATACGAACAACATTATACGATCGTTGACAATACGATTCGAATGTGAAAGACGATACAATGTCAAGTAAATGACACCATAAACTGGATATTTTTGCGGGACTCTGCGTGAAAGAATTGGATCGGGTTGTTAACGAAAACGTGTTATTAGAATGTCGATTTAGTTTGATGATCAAAAATTAAGCAGCTACTAATATTAGCTGATCGTTAATGGAGTATGTATAGCACGTGAATGATCAGTGTAATTATTATTTGCAATAGTTTGGCAGAGTATTATATCGAATATTTTCAAAAATTGCAGAACATTCATATTGAAGGAATATCGTGTGTATTGCGTGGATGGCGGGTGGTTGAGAATTCGATCGTGAAAGATCGACGAAAAATTAGAATTAATTTCCAAGTCACTGCATTATCTCCGGCTAACGATCAACTGATTCACAAGCCGAGGAAGCTAAGAGGATTTTAAATCACTCGGAATTGTTTGGAAGGACTGGGTCGTTTAAATATATCCAGGTGTATCGATCGAATCGAATCTAATTAGGTAGAACAAACGCCATAAAGTTGATGCGTAATGTGAATCGATTAATCCATCTTCACTATTGCGATTCTCCGCACCTTTGTAGGTTTATTATTTCGTACTTCCACTTTATTTTAATCGAATCGAATTAATTTGCATAATTTAATGGGATTAAAAACGCGAATGTCGCGCGGGAAGATGAAACAGCGGATGAGAGAAGAACACGAGAAAGAAGAGGACACTTTCGAAGCACAAACTCTCCACCAGATAAACTACATCTAATTCTGTTTCTACGCGATCTCGACTTATCTCGATAGAAAAAAAGAAAAAAAAAAAAAAAGATTCTTTTCGAACGTAATTTAATTTAATTTAATTCGATGCAACGCGAGTTAAACGGGACCATTTTAAAAACGTCCATTCGAATTTACTCGTTCGCCCACGAAAAGCTTCCCTCGGTATTTTCACGTTGTTTCGATAGACGAAAATGACTTAAAATTCCAGCATTCGATAAAAATCCCAGTTGATAAATAAGATTTTCATACCATCTGTTCGAAAACAATGTATCGTTTATTGCGTATTTTCACGTCTGGCTCTGATCTTCCATTTTCCACACGCACTGTATCCCTCGCACCGGATTTTTACCAATCTACCGTGTAAAAATAGAATTCGATGTGTGTTACGTAATAAATTAGCAAACGAATAAATTAGCGATCGATTAATCAAATTCGCAATTATTCCGTTGCGAGAGAGCAATGGAATTTCGTGTCTCGATATTGTCGATGAGGATCCTCGAAAGGGTGTGCGAAATATCTCGTCGAAACGCGAAGACGAGAAAACGTGTAAATGTTTTTTCTTTTCTATTTTCTTTTTTTTTCTTTTTTTTTTTCTCTCTAAAGCCAATGAACATAAACGAAGATAATACGTTCTAAAGTCGTGGCAGGAGAAGGACCGACCGAACGAGTTACACCGTAAGAAATCGTCTGGATTTCGTCTCCCCTTTAGAAATCCTCGTTACAGTAGAGTTGCTTCCAACGCGAGAAAACGTTATCCCGATATCGCTTCCAGCTGGATCACGACGTTTAATCGACTTCTCGAGGGCACATCTCTGGCGCGACTGACGATGAAACGGGCATCGCTTCGCGAGCAGACGATGCCAGCCCGGGAGACCTTCTTTTTTTCCAGAACACCTACCGTCGGACTTTATATCATGCAGTGGTCGCCTCGTGTCTAATAAATCTTTCTATCTCTGTCACACCGACCCCACCGTACGTATACGGTTTGCTTTCGAGTTTCCCGTGTCATCTAATTACGCGCTCGTACATCAGAACGCATCTCACCCTTTAATCGAGATAAGAAAATAGTACAAGAGCTTAGAGTACACAAATGGTAGAAAAATCGAGACAGCTTGATCGACGCTATTTTATTATCCTCATTGGTAAAGTAAGTTATTCGCAATTTTTTAATTTCCAGAAGAAGAGAAAGTATTTTTTTTTTTTTTTTTAATGACAGATTGCTCTTCGCCTTTGCGATGCGTAAAGAGTACGTTCAAGAGGAATACCGAAGAAAGGGGAGCTTGGTATATTTCTAGTGCTCTTAACGAGAGATCCTCCGACAAAAGCAAATCCTTCGAGTAAGAATGTTCTCTTTTACGAAAATCTTCCATTATATATTTATTGCAATATTTTCTGCAACAGGTTCTTTCACTATCAGTGACGAATGACGGCAAAGTTTCACGAAGCTCAATTTTGAACGAAGTAACACGAATTCTACACGATTTTGCTAAATTAGAAAATCAACAAACTTGTCGCTATAAATATCTTATCTTCGATATCGTGACCAAATGTTGTCAGTTCTTTCGAAGGATACGCGTTGTTCTTTAAATACATTTGTAGCAGCACGTGAGTTACAGGACGATGCGCATCGTGTTATTATTTCGCCTCGTGATATCGAAACCTTCTTGAAGTACAAAACGTAACGATAAGAAAACTGCGGGCAAAACAATGCCACTGCCACGGGCAACAGTTAACCGAAGTTGAATTTAAACTTTTCGGTACTCGCTTGACCAGTAAAAATAAACGAACACGATCGTTAAGACAATCGGTTGATTAGTATCGAGCAGTCTTTTAGCGATTAACGCTAGAACTACCGCACCAGTTAAATCGACTGGTTTTACAATTTTATTTTCAAATTCCTACTTCGCGTTATATTTTTCTCCACGATGATGTAATGACATTCGCAACGATAACTAAAAGAATAATATAACGAATTTTATTTTGTTTTTTACGTGTTCAAACTGGAAATAATTTCGTATCGAGGCTGCTTATACCAACACCAGACAAAACGACTGGTACCTGTCAAAGCGTAAAAGGGTGCTGCGATCTGTTTATCGAACCCCAATTAACCAGTTTCCTCGTTTTCTGCAACTTGCCACGCGTTTTTCAAATTTTTACCGCGTATCGTACGATACGACGATATCAGTTATCAGGAAAATCGCGGATCGATCGCTAGATCGCCGGATGCTAACGTTAGAAAAACCACAGCACGAAAACGACTGGTTCTACGATTTTATAAATTTGTCGACCCTCGTTTAAGGATCATGGTCCTAGATGGATTGATAATACCAAAAATGTAGTACGTAATAAATCAATAAACATAAAAATATTCAATTGTTAGGTATTTTTTAAAGACCAGTCATTTTCACTGGTTTTGATAGAAATAGCTTCCTGTTAACTATCGGTAGTTCTAGTGTTAATAATAAATTTGTGTACGCATATCGAGCAACTACGCTAAGTATCAACTTGTCTCGTTACCAACACGTTTTGATAATCGTCCTCCACGCGTTTAATATTACGCACCGGTGTTGAACTTAATAAACGTTTAATCGCGTAAGATTAGATGCAGATATGCAAAAGCGATTTACCTTGGTCCATTGCTTAACCTTCGACCGATGTTGTACATTGTAAATTGCTTGTAACACGAGAAATATGATTGGTTCTTGGCAATACGAACCTTAATAAATCCAATCTTAATGAGACGTAGAGAATCTGGCAATAGAGTCGTATTTTTAGATCGAATGGATATTTATACATTTCGAATCTTTTATAAACCAGTGACTCTGCCCACTGTAAATTCATTGTATCTTCATATTACGTTTAAACTAAAAGAAAATTAAGCAACTTACAGCCACCCATAAACTCCCCATCGAAATGCCATTTTTCTTCAAATAAAATGCTATAAAATTTTACACAGAAACCTAATTGGACATATTCATTTTCGTCTCATCAATTTGATCATAATTATCTATACAGGGTGGTTGGTAACTGGTGGTACAAGCGGAAAGGGGGTGAGAAAAAGAAGTCGAAAATATAGAATAAAAATTTTTCGTTTTTTTTTCAGCAATTTTTGTAATAACAAACTTTACGATTGCTTCATATTATTTCGATATTAATTCCTAATTTTCCGTTACGTCAAAAAAAAAATTTAAACTGCGATGATGTCCACTTTATAACGAGGCGCGATAAGGTGGACGCGTACCGACCGAAAATTCAAAGTCGATTTTCTCGAAAACGAAGCCTCGAACGAAAAATGTTTATTCTATATTTTCGACTTCTTTTTTCGCGTAGAATCACCCCCTTTCCGCTTGTATCACCAATTACCAACCACCCTGTATATAGCATACTTAACGCTCTGCTGCATTCTAAGTCATTTTCGAGCCAATCGTAGTTTCACGTTATTAACAAATCTTCTCAGTTTTCGCTCGTTACAAGTTTGAATAATAAGAAAATTTCTACTAAAAATTCCTAGCTAAATCATCGAATCTTTCCTCTCGTTGAAACAAGAAGAAAACTCGGATATCGAAAAATTGAAGAATTACAACGTTATTAAATACAAATTAAAAGCTTGTGGTCTAATATTTAATAAAAATGATCTCTATCAAATTTGTTATGGATGGCTGTGTATATTCGTGCGATCAGACTCATGTAGCAGCTATTCCATCCACTTATATCACTTCGATTTAAACGTTCGACACGCTTCGTCCACTTTGATATTTTTACGTTGTCCAACGAAACGGGTCATTTGCGCAGACGGTTACATAATTCTTTATTATGTGGAAGGAATCGCGGAATTCTTAAGATAGAAGAGAGTGGAATTTGGCGCGTAATATCATTCCCTTCCACCGGCTCGCTGTTTCCACTTTGCGCGGGGAAAATCGTCGAGCAAGGGGGTACGAGATCGGCCGATTCGTACGCGTTAAACGCGCGCCAAAGGTAACACGAATCGCACGAGAAATCCGAGTGCGAGCGTCTTGATTAATTGCAAAGCACCGCGATACGTTGAATTTACACGACGTTAAGTTACTCACGCGCGTTTAAATCGCACGAAATGTTGCAAAGATATCGACGCGGGAACGACATCCGCGAGAAGCAAGGAAATTGATCACCGAACTTAATACGTTGCTGATTAACAACATCGATATATCTAATCACACGCGTTCTTTGTAATGGTATTTTATATCCGACACATCGCACCGTGCGTAGGCGCGTGTTTCCGTCTGTGAGACGAACGAACATTTCGAAGGAAAATTTCGCTCGACCAATTCGTTTGGCTGATTTTAAAAAATTGTTGCTCCGCGACGAATGCAGTTTGTGTTATTTGATTATCGAACCGTCGTAGCCGATCTTTCTCCAAAATTGAGATTTTATTTTACGCTCGACAGAGACGCAGGACGCTTGTGGCAGTGAAAATTGCTATTTTGTAAGCGTTTTAGCCGATTGTCATCATCGAGCTACGAGAAATTTAAAGATGCAAAATTCCACATAATACAAAAAGATATATAAAATATCCGAAGTACAGTACTTTTTATAATATTCGATAGGAAAAAGAGGAAATTCTCTACATTTTTTTAATTATATTCTGAAACGCGTAAATTTACGTAAATGAATGAGAATGGAGGAGAAGGAGAAAAGATATTTCCAAGATTTCCATCGTTCTAGTTAAAGATTTTGAAACTCGGTCTTCGATTTTTGGGCCAATGACGAATCCGTACATCCGGAGTCACTTAATCATCCAGTATTAATATCACCGCCTCGCTTCCGACACTAGCGTCGACATATCTCTCTCTTTCTCTTTCTCTCTCTCTCTCTCTCTCTCTCTCTCTCTCTCTCTGTCTCTCTCTATTTCAGTGTGTACGTGAACGAAGAAGAACAAGATGAGTGGTGCTACAACTTGTGTTTATCGTTTCACTCGTCCTGTCTACGATCAACGTTGCAACTTTGATTGTACGTAACAACACGTTGCAAGTTGTTCCCGATGATTTTGTTATTCATTTGTACTTTTCATCTTCAATTTCATCGAATCGTCTGCTACGATTTTGAAAATTACAAAATGAAGAACATTTGCACTTTCTTCGGTCCAATCTTCTCGGTCGCATAACAAACTACCATATTTAAGCGTATTGGAATAATCACATCCGACGAAGATAACACTAGGCGTGTTAATTGTAATTATTCAGAAATTGTAATTATCTTCATGGACCAAGATTATCGCAACGTTTCAATCAATACCATGCAACTCGTCAATAAATCGTCATCGACCTTTCTAAATAACTATTATCGATATTTAATCGTTGATGCTATTATTTGTCAATGTTATTTATTAGTAAAATAATAAGCGAAGATCCATTCGTAAATCGTCTCTCGATTATTATTTGTGTACTCGATCACCTAATCGTCAGGAATGCTTTGAATAAGAAAAATACTTTTATTCGTTTTGCAGCTACGTGTATCGTTTTTAATCGGTTTAATCTCGATGCTGGATTAATGAAAATTCTTTTTGTATAATCCGAGAAGCATCGAAGTAGAAACGTGTTGGAATTCTCTATATCTTGCCAAGAAACCTAAATACCATCGTTTACGATGATATTGGTCGGTTAGCGCGCTTAAAACACTGCACCTATTGTTTGAGGGATCTATAGGATCAAAAATATATTATCCTTGAACAAATTCCAATAATGATAGTGAGATAAACGACGGATAAACTCTGTTCGTAATTACGGTTTTGTTCGTGCGTGAAATTTTGTCCACCGAAAACTAAACGAATATAGAAATACCTTCTTCGTATATAAAAATTGTTTGGAAATCTTTTCGCAGTGAATTCTAACTTTATTTAATATACAACGCGATACTTTCGCCGTTAATGAATATAATGTTGCTCATAGGACGAAAAAACATCGACAATTTATATATTTTGCATTGTAGTTACGAATATTTTATCGAATATCGTTTTCCTAAAAGATATTAACTTTTCTAATTTATCATACACATAGAATCTACGAACGCAGCAAACGTATTATGTTTATTATAATAAACTGTATACAGTTGCTATCGTTTATGTTACATACAACGCGCAAATTTAAAAAGAAAGTAAATTTTGATGAAAAAATGAATTCCTCGTTACCATCGTTCACACCGTCCGTGGCACAAAATTCCAAAGAAAATACACATCGTCGTAATAAATGAGAATTACCCTTTGTAAAGTCAAATAAATAAACTTATTGCACATTACGCGTCGACTATGTTTAGCCGAAAAAGAAATTCGACGAGCGCATTGAAATCGTTTGTGAATTCTGGAAAATTGTTAGCAATTGTTACTTACATGTTACGGTGCCGTCTAACAGCGGTAAAAGGATGTTATTCAATCGGACCTCGTTGAAATTCTTCCTCGTAGAAACACTGGAGCTTTCTTGGACGGTAGAACTGTGCTGTTTTACAACGTGTTGCTCCTGCTTCTGCCTAGTCCTCTTGGCTCTGTGAGTCTTGTGCGTGCTATGCTCTCGATATTCCTCTGAGGCCTGGAACAATGTTTTAAAAACGCCTTGTAATACCCAATCTCGCGTATAGATCTTTCTACAACACAGAATTATTTAAATAAGAAGAAAATAATGTCGTTCGTTCGGTAGACAGTGTTTCGTAAATCTGAGATACATCGTCGAATGTAATAGCGCGGAACAGAGAATTTGACATTTTTTCAAGTACCCATTTTCGATGGGTTTCCAGGATATTTGTGTTACACGCTTACGTTTCTTTTCGAAGAAATGGCATTATAAATATGGGTCGATATGTCAAGATAAATGACGAAATTACAAGGGGACTTTTGAAATGAGGCGATAGTACTTGTTACAGGTCATTACGATAGAATCTACGTATTTCGAGACTGGTGCCAAGCCAAAGCCCGCTATGTGTATATAATTTATTATGTAACCGCGACGGAATTATTGCAAAACGTGTATCACGCGAAAAATTCATTAGAAAATCTTGTAAACACACCTGCAAAATTAAATCCTCTCGGCTTTTTCCGCTCGAAACGCGCAAGCTTTTAGTTTAATATGCGATTCGGTTGATCGTACGTATTGTACGAAAGAAAATCGATAGAATATTACGATCTTTTGCACAATAATACTTGGTAATCTTATTTTTAAAATATTCACTTTGTATATATAGTGCAACATCTTTATTCCTCGTATTCTACTTTCTTTCAGTCTACACTGTGCAAAAAATTAAAGGAACATGTACACTGCTTTATAATTCATATTTTTATTCTCCAACTATGCCAACATTCTAATAATTCGAGGAAATTGAAATTTTAATGATAATGTTTAAAATGATAAAAATTTCCTTTCCTTTATTCCTCGTATTCTACTTTCTTTCAGCCTGCACTGTGCAAAAAATTAAAGGAACATGTACACTGCTTTATAATTCATATTTTTATTCTCCAACTATGCCAACATTCTAATAATTCGAGGAAATTGAAATTTTAATGATAATGTTTAAAATGATAAAAATTTCCTTTCCTTTATTCCTCGTATTCTACTTTCTTTCAGTCTACACTGTGCAAAAAATTAAAGGAACATGTACACTGCTTTATAATTCATATTTTTATTCTTCAACTATGCCAATATTCTAATAATTCGAAGAAATTGAAATTTTAATGGAAAGGTTTAAAATGATAAAAATGATCCATTCTTTCTTTTATTCCTCGTATTCTACTTTCTTTCAGTCTATACTGTGCGAGGAATTAAAGGAACATGTTGTACGTCTGCTTTATAATTCATATTTTTGTTCTTCAACTATGCCAATATTCTAATAATTCGAGAAGATTGAAATTTTAATGGAAATGTTTAAAATGATAAAAATGATCCATTCTTTCCCTTATTCGCCTGTTACATTGTTATACTCGTTCGTTTTCCCAATTTATTCTTCTTATCAATTAAATCGATACAGTGATAATGAAGTGAACACGATGTCGATAGAAACAGCTAAATTTGCAACTTCTTTTATTGCAAATAGATAAACGAAATGCCCGTACAATCGTTCTGCACAAATTATAAAGCGATGCACCTAGTCATACTGTTTCTTCGCATCTTTTGATCGAATGCACGCAAATTTTACTCGTTGCGACGAAATGTATTCAAAATACAGGAAAAATTTCGCGTAAACGGAAGATAACTACGTTGATTCACTTTCTAACAAAATACAGGTGATTTCTATGAAATCGCCGGCGAAACTTTCCTTTACTCGATGTAAGAAAGATTTTTTACTCAAAGTACATACGCGTTTAAAGAATAAATCCAAAGCATCCAAACTATCATCAATCATCAACCTCCAGCTACAGGCGATTTTTATATCTCGCTACACAAAATGGACAACGAAAATTTTATGTTTTATGTACATTTGTCACAAAGAAACTTCTAATGTGCAATAGAAAAAAGAAACCAAAGTATCCGGAGAGAAAGGGAATATCTTTATTCGCAAACTTGCAATTTGGAAATAGCCCGCCGAAATGAACAGAACAGATAGAAAGGGATTTCTAACGTTGACCGCGACTTGAGGTCTAAATCCCTGACATGCATATACATATATACACATACACAAATGTAACTACCGTAGAAAACAAAATTTTTCTCTCCCTTTTACCTTCTTTTCTCTTCGTTCCTTTTATCTATCCACTTTAAATCATCTGGCCGATAGGATGCTTACCTTAAGATGCGCGTCAAAGCGTTTTCTTGCGGTATACAACGGCAGGAACCAGCCAGCACGATGGTCGTCACGGAACTCGTGCTAACTGAACGTAATTTCGGGCACAATGCTGTATTCGATGTTACCATAATAGCTGGCTAGCCCCCACTCACCCACGTCATAAAAGGGTAAAGGATAGTAATCGCATAAAATTACACGCTAGTACTTCTAATCGAAGAAATTCGAAATGTTCATTGCGGTATCGAACTCCTAACTTACTTGCGCATCCGATCTCTGATCTTCCATGTCGTTTAGTTTTCCAAAATAAAAAGCTTACTTCCTTCGAATGTGTTCTCTGTGCTAATTCGTAGCATCGTTCTACGGAATCTAACGTTTCTGTGTAAACACTTTGTTATATTCTATGTCAGAGGTGACGGTACGACAGAATTGCATTTATCCGAACTCTATTTATTGGAACAAAATATTCGATCCAAAAGTCAATTTACCAAATTTACTTATCCGAAGAATTATGAACCATTCCTTGAATTCCTGATAATCATTGTACGGATTCCAGTTACTTATACTCCTTGTCATCCGAACAGTTCAGATAAACGGACTTGTACTGTACCGATTACGTGTTTGAATTAGAATGTTTAGTGGAATTGTGGAAATTTCACTCGGTAAACGTAACTCGATGCGATTGCCAGTCTCGCGAACCACGCAATTCCAACTTACTGGAATTCTTGCAGATTAAATGAGAAATTCGTCGTAACCAGAAGAAGGAAGACTCGTCGCTCTGACTGAAAAGCAAAGTGACGTTAAATGTAAAACAAGCGAAATTATATCTTCGTATAATTTTGTAAAAACGGAAGATATTTTATCTTATTAAAGAAAAGAGAATCTATGAATCTGTCATCGCGAACGTACGTTTGCAACGATATTTTTCTGCAATTTCCCGTACTTTCAAACCGTCGGGCCTCGTTGTTAATATACAAAGATGAACTTTTCATATCATTTTATATGCACGTTGCTTCGATATAATGGCCGGTAAGCGACGCTGCAGACAAATACAGATACTTAATCTCCAACCTCTCGTATTAATTTAATTCTCGGCCCCCTCTTCCACCCACTGGTCCAAACGTTTCTGTTTATAAATTTGGGAAAGCCTGACTTGCACTCGAAATAGTCTAAGAGACCTCCACGGTGGACCAGATGCGTATTGAATTTCAAAGTAGATCAGCAATAGATTCGCATAAAACTCTTAAATAACTCGCACTGTATTCCCTGTAACCCTTCGATTATTGTTTATCGTTCAGCTTTTCCCTTTTCATCTCACCGATCGTTCTGTCGCTATTCTAACAAGCAGATGGCGATTTAAACGGGCGTCGTTTCATACTGATGCGAAATCGTTCCTCTACGAGCATACGTTATGCGTAATATTTCATGCTACCTTTATTAGTTTCGATAAAATGTTGATAAAATTATGGATAAACATTGTGTTACGTATAAATTGTTGAAAGCGTTAAATTTAGTATCGAATTGCTTTTCTTCTCACGTTACACCAAGCTTTGGCATTTATTTTATACTCTGGTCATATAGAGCATTTCTCTAGCTTCTCCTGGCTGCTTTTTCGTCTTTCAAAAGCAACTCAGAAAGTTTTGCCATGTGCAAGATCGTTGAGCAAGCTCTTTGCAGCGTTAATTCTATCGTACTGTCTTTCGTCTCCTCTGAATCACGTCATTTTTATTCTTCTTTGCTATTTATTTCTGTTCCAAACGTGTGAACATAGTTCAGCTAACTAACGTTCGGTACATTATCACAGAATAAATGCATATAGAGAACAAAAATAGCATTTATAAATATCATCAGAGTTCTAGGAACATGTAGTTCCCACCGGCGGCTTGATAAAAGCGATTCTTCAAAATATTTTCAAAAATCAAAAGCCTTTACCCTTAATGGGATTAAATGACATGATTAAATAACATTGTATATTTTATTTATATTCCTAGTTAATACACATAGAGGAATAATAATGCGCGTTTCTCCTGATTTATGGTGTAATACTTTTTACTTTGTTCTCCTGAGTAAGTTAAACACAAGCTTAGTTAAAAGAATAAAATAAAGAAATATTTTGTTACATATATATATTATATATATAGTAAGTTTAGTGCCATTGGTGGAAAATTTGCATATGTACGAGTTAACAGTCATATATTACAAGTCTGGAACGAAGACAACTGTTCCTCATTATATCAGCTTCGAGATAATTAACGAATTTGCCTGAGCAGTAAAGCAACGTGTTCTGACAAACTTCCAAGCGTTTATACTAACGACAGCTATATATTTGTAGACCGTTGTAGTCAATTTGATACGGAAGGTAGCAGAAAATAAATTTCAGAAAAACAGCGAACGATTCATGGAAGCGTTTCTGGCTATAAAAAGATTCTCGTCTTAAATATAGAAAAGAAGAAAAGATACGACAGTGAGCGATGAAAAATATGAATAAGATAAGTTGCGTAAAATAAGCTTGAAAATACCGAATACTATTTTCTACTACCAAACGGAACAACAACATATTTCAAGAATATTTTGATTAATTATTCCACTGTGAATTTTCCATTATTCGCAGAATTTTTCTGAAGCCGTTTGAACGATAACGTTTGCAAATAGAAAATATCCAAAAATTCCAAGGTGTTAAAGAATGAAGTTTCGAAGAAACGACGAGGATCTATTTGAAAGCTACATGCGTCTTTCGTTTAAAGTCTAGCTTTTTACTGAAATAACAAACGCTTAAACTGTTTCCTCGGCAGCAAGTATCATTGTGTCAGAATTGCTTACAATGATGGTATAGTTCGATTGGAAAACGCTCTTAGTTGGAATTTATCTTTACAGATGCGGCAATACACGGACAAAATTGTAAGAATTGAGCAGAGTCCAAAATAAATCAATCAAGATGGATAAATATGATAATTGAACGATCGGATGGTTGCATTGAAATTTCAATTGATCGTATAAAATAACTATATTTATAATGATAATTTATAAATAAAATAAATATATTTCATACGTTAAAGAGTAATCCACAAATGGTCCAAAATCTTTTATCTAAAAAATGTTATCATTGCTGGATATATTTTTACCTAAAATTGTCTTCAAACTTGCCTAAAATTTTGTTAATAACGTATAAATAACGCACCAATGAAAGAAGAGTAACGTTGTAAAAAGAAAGAAGAAAATATCTTCTTCTTGAATTTATAAAGAATTTCGTCTCGCATTCCTGGTTATTTCTGCTGTCTCGAGGAAGAAAATAGTTTACTGGAAAATATTTTATAGCGATATTTGTCAGAAAAAAAATAATTTTATTCGCCTCTAACGCGTCATCTAACTAAATCATATATTTTGTTACCTTCGATGAACGATCAGATTCTTCTTATTCCGTCTTTTGTTTAATATCTACTATAAATTTCCAACCTGCTATAAATTTATTATTTTCCAAGAGCTAACTGCTATTTTTATTACCGATACTCGTATAATAAGTTCAGTAAATAAAGTAAAAAATGTAAATGTAAATTCGGTTAATATATAAAAAAAAAACGTATGTAAATATCTTTCAAAAGTTATCCAATAAAAGTTAACGAATAAAATAAATGTACAAGTTTATGTTTTCTTCCTGACTAATGTAAAAGAGCGATTTCTTCGTTTAAAGAGATACGAATCGTGGAAGATGATCTCGAGATATTTGCCAAGTCAGCTGTCAAGAGGCAGTAAGATGTCTGGCCTCCTTTCTGAAAGCTGTTAAGTACTTACAAAGTTTCAGTAAGCTCGATACTATAACGCTTGATACGTTTCTAGCGAGAACGATACTACTCGATAATGCACTTGGACGGAACGTTAGACACTCCACATGGAACGAGTATAGGAGTAATGTCAAATTGACAGACACTATTCCAATGAACCCTCGAAGTGAACTGTTTCACTGGAGACTAAACTAAAGTCGACAATATATCCTGCAGTATATCTTGTCTCTATAGTTAGATGCCTGCCGCCCCACCCGTCCTTTAGCAAGATACCACGCATCTCCTTCATAAAAAATTAATGATACATAATGCAACTTTGTTGCACGATTGTTCGAGATGGCAGGTTCTACCATTTGGCATAAGTTCTATTCTGTCTTCAATTAACCACGCTGTTTTTCGTTGCAGAAAATAAGTACGCGGTCGAAGAGTCTGAAACACTCGAAGAACCTGTGCCATTCGATATTTTACATGTCATGTGTTAAAAAATACGTGAAATGCAAACTATAAGATTCCACTGAAGTCGATGATAGGAAGAATAATCGTCGTGATTGAAACTGAGCAATTATAATTAGAATTAGTTTTATCGATCGTCCCTTCAAAAAGGATAATAGAAGATTCGATCGATTTTGACTGGCAACGCGTAAGAATTTTAGCCATCTCAGGGACACGCGTTAGGATACCTTAGGGTACATCTCACACTCGCGATTATCTTATAGATTCGTTTATTTAGATCTACGAATAAAATTGCAAATCGTTCGACGCTTCACAACACTTTCGCTATCTAACTCCAGGCGATGAAGCGACGAAACGATAAAACTACATTTTATACTAGACGCAGAGTAAACTTCAAAACATTCTAAAGACAGAATACACAAACACATGATCCTTATTCTGTTGTAAGACCATCGAATAAAATCATGAAACATTCATTCGATTTCTAGCAATGAATTCGAGCTTTGCGGATTATTAAGCTCGCGTTGTTTATAGAAATTTGCGATGTAATTTAATTGGCTGTTATAAGGTTCTTTTATGTTTCTGTTGGATACAGGCACACCTGTCGTGCCTCTTGCATAGCAACGACAGTGTCGAGATATCTCACTTTATATGCGAGCGAAACTTAAACGATCGCTAATTCATAATTCTTCATGAAAGAAAATCAAACAACGGTACGCTTTAGCGAATCTTTTCGTGCAAAATTGTCCTCGTAAGACCGCCCATGCGTATTATGTTTTTACTAAACGAATCATTTTTTATGGTATATGATGTGAATATTATTATAGCCTTGTAGTAATGTGATTATGCGCATGAACATGTTTTGTATGCATAAGAGGTTCTAATCTGTAATCGTGTCAAATAAAAATAAGAATGAAATAATGAAAATTAATCGATTGGAAAACTGATGGAAATAGAAGAAGTAACGACTTACTGTGAACGTGTAAAATCCTTCAGGTATCGGTTGACCGCCAAACTTAATGCTGAGGGTGTAATCGCCAGCATCCGCCACGGTATAATAAATGTTCACCGTGCCATCGCCATTATCTTCGATATCAATGTCCACCACCTCGCTGAAAGATAGCATACGCAATAAAAAGAAGATTGCCACACGCGTTAAAATTAAGAGAACGTTTTTTAAATATCAATACTATTGTCTTTTTCTTCGTCGATTCATACCTATCGTTAAAAATATATCATGAGTTCTAACGAACAAAATTTTTATGAAACCAATTCAGTATACTTGTTCCTATTGTCGCTATAGGAACAGATTAATGATCGTGTGTGTAAATCAAGAATGACGAAAATAATGGTAAATTGACGAGATAGGCTAAAATCATAAAAAAAAAATTCCTGAGAAATGTTTGTCCCACATGATCGGCCGAATATAACTTTTCTACTATTTTTCACGGATTTCTACTTTAATCTTATCCTTTTCTCTCTCGTTATCTGTTACATTTCGCTAAAATAACTTGGACGTTCTAGCAGATTTTAAAAATTTCATCATGACCCCGATATTTATTTTTGAATCGTAAATTTATTGATGTTGAGTCTTTTGATACGGCTTACCAACTCCCCGTCTCGTTGGTATGTAAGCTATATTTATAGAGTCGCCAACGTTCCTTCTGATGCCTCGTAAAACGGCAGTAACACATGCAAAAAAGTTTTTCATGAACGAAATTTCCATTGTACACGAGTATTCGATACTACATTGCATTGTTCCTATGTCACGCTCTATATATATTTTTTATAATACACTCGAATTAACAGTCAAACTGTACGCGTTTGCTCATATTTCTTATCGCTAAAATGTTTATACAAGCATCCTGTAGCACCGTAGAGAAAATTAAGAAATTAAAATTTGAAGAATTTACTCGTTTGAACACTATCATGGGTGATACTTTGTTTTAATGTTATCGCCTTGTAATAAAATAAATAAAATAAAAGCAATACAGAACAAAGATAATGAGAAGAGATCTCCCTATTTATAATACATCGAACTTCCATTGAGATTCATTATATTTAGAATACATATATATATATATGTATATGTCGAAGAGAATTCTATAATTTTGATGTATAATCACGTACGCAATGTGCAAGACGGATTAATTCGAGATAGTGTTTATGTAAAACGTCAATAATGAAACGCGATATATTAATGTTTCTATTGGCAATTAGAGATGTCAAGACTGGCATTTCTGCTATTACTTTAAATGACACTAGCCACTACTTTGTGCCAAAACGTAAATCGTTTATTTACTAAGGCGATAGCATGTCGGATAAATGCCAATATTTCAAACACAAGGGATTCTTCGAGAGTTTCGTGACTGACTAATATTTACTCGCTGTCAACATCAAACGGATGATTAATGTTCGCTTAATAATAAATGCATCTACATGATTTCTATAAACTAAATATTAGCAAAAACAAACGAACGATTGTTAGAATTATCGTGTAGAAATGACGGAGTTCTTTTCAACGAACGATTCAGCCTCAACGCTCTTCGTTGATCGAGCCATTTATTTCGAAACTGGTGCAAGTCCATCTTCCTTTATTTCCACATATTCAATCGTTCGCGTTTTCATCAATTGAAAAGTCCACGTCTTTCTGTGCTTAAACATACGCCGCTTCTAAAATAAATGATCATACAGTTTAATTTATTAACGAATTTTCATTCAAATAAATAATTGCGATTAGAATTTGATCGAAACAAAGTTGCTTATAAATAAATTGCTTATAAATAAAAAGTTCGCGTGAATGTATGTATTACGTAAATTCCTCGTTTCCTGAATTTTTCCAAAAAATGGGCTTGCACCATTTCTAAAATAAACGATCCGATTGTTCCAAATGGAAATTCGCTTGCCTTCCAGAAGTAGATCGTATGCGACAGGTCACTGCACCACGTCCTGCATTTTCGGTATCCACGGTGATACAGTACTCTTCACCCTGAGCCAAAGTACGTTGAATACCCTCTTTGATTTTACATTTCTCAGCTTTGCCGGTGGACACGCTCTGAACGTTTATTGGGCATCCTGGTATTTCTTTGTCGCCGTATTTAACGTTGACCTTGTAACGGCCGCAATCATCGGGCAAATAGGTCGCCTTATATTTCCCGTCTCCAAGATCCTGAATTTCGACCTTACGAGGCACCTGATCTGGTCCCTAGACGCAATTTAATATTAAGATTCGAGAAAACTAATTGTCAGTTTAAATGTACTTCAAATTACACAGGTCGTTTTCTTTATTCGGGTGACTAAAATTGTCAAGAAAGCGTTCTTATATATTATAAAAATTGATATTTGGCTTAAATAATTTTTTTCTCGACAGGGTAGCGAAGGATATTTCAATGTAAAGTTAATTTTTCTTTAAACGAAACCTCGTATTTCCTTATTCATAAGACGATATATATTTTGTTGAAACTACTTCAAGATGTATAATTTTTCTGACGTCACCATGAAGCTATTGTACGTGGGATTGGACATCTCGTTTAAAAAGTTGTACTCAATTTACTTGTTCAAATTTGAGTATCCTTATACTCCATGTTATCACATCATTTTCTATATTATCTTTAAGAACCTTTCTTGAAAGCCTTAAAGAACAGCTATCATTGATTCTAAAATAAGGTAGTTCTAAGATAATAAGGTTTCGTAAGACTGTTAGATAAAATTAATTAACACGTTATTCACTCCATTCGTGGTCCCAATTTTGAATTACAAAAATGTGATTTAACGAAAACTGGAACAAAATGCAAATGTTATTAGAGAAGGCGCGTATGAAAAAGCTTGAACGTATTAAGCTAGTGATATGTGACGTAATATAAACTGTAAATGTAGATGTAATCGGAAGCTATGCACAGTGGAGAGGCATGGATAAAACAACAATAAACAACAATAAATAACACAGGCGGTATAACGTTGATTTGTTACTTACCAATACTTGAACCTCCAGATCACCGTAACCAGCTTCGGAGGTGTCTACTACGAAATCAACGGGAAAAGACGCGGTACAAACAGGTGCCACACCGAGTCCCGTGACAACAACCTTATTTGGCTCGACAGTGGGCAGAACTTTCGGTTTGAAAGGACTTCCTGGGATATCTTCTCCGTCGAAAATAACTCCAACTTGCAGATCACTGTCAGGAGATGGTGGTTGATATGTAACTTCGAATAAACCATTTCCACAATTTTTGATTATTGGTTTCTGAACTCGTCCTTTGTTGGTCTTCAGCGTGACATTCAGTTGCGCCGGATTGCACTTGGAGGTATTCACCATGAACTTCGTCGATATATTTTCTCTTACTACTTCCAAGCCTTCGCCGTAGGCAGTCACGTTGTTCGCTTGCATGTCATCCACGACTTGGACTTGGAAAGGAGATCCAGGAATGTGTTGTTCGGCAAATTTGATGGATATTTCGTAGTCACCCGGCGACGGTGGAAAATACTCCACTGTGCAATAGCCATCGTCGTTTCCTTTGCAAGTCACCTGCGCGTAGTCGTTGCCTTCCATTAATAGAGATAATCCGCCATTTCCAGCATCTAAACATTTACAAATCACTTTATGCTATCTAATTATATCGTTATAAATTAATTCGACTAGTATTAGTAGAGTCGAGAACTAATTTAGATATGACAAATTAATTCAACTAGCGAAGCAAGTAAGCAGAAGAGAGAATCGTGACAGAGATAAAAGACAATGTAGTTAGGAGATGTTTATCTTTGCTCGATTAAGTTATATAAATTTGGAAAATGTGTAAATGCAACTAATTAACTTCTATTGAAATTCCCTTCTATGTTCCAAAGACGGTATCATCGGACTATCACGGACAATCGATCAAGAACCGAGGAACAAATATTTTCGATCAAAATTAACTTCTTTCTGTATGAAGATGACATAAAGAAGCTTCCAAAGCTAATGTATCGACATTTACGTGTAAGTGCATAGACACAAAAGCGAGATTACTTTGTCACCAACTCGACGCTGCTCGTACAGGTAAATGAGTAAAATTTGCTCGTTTTATCCCTGAGAATTTTACCTTTCGTTTCTACGACGAACGTGTTGTACTTATTCACGAATCCTTTTTTCAAACCTGGTCCGTACGCTTTACATTTGCTAGGATCGCTGTGGTATTTAACGTTAACCGTGAAGGGCGAACCAGGAACTGGAATGTTGTCATAACGTATGTCTATAGTATGAGGTCCTTCTTCAAATGGCTTGTAACTGACGCAATAAGTTCCGTCCCTTTGTAAAGCAATCACTTTCTCAGTCGTATTGCCACTGGGATTGTTGATCATGCAGGAAAGTTTGTCATGATCGTTCTTCGCCTTTGGAAGCGCTCGAGCATCCACTGTGAACTCCGTTGCACGATTTACGCATGGACCTGAAATTTGTCAAAAATATATTATTACAATACGTCTATTTATTACGTATAATTTAACAGATTAAGAAAAGTTGCAGTTTTTGGAAACTTCGTGACAAACTATAAACTAAACTATAAACTAAACTTCGTGAACTATTTACACAAATGTGTAGGATAATTCGATACTTATAAAAATAAAAATGGATAATAGTAATCGGAAATATAGGCTTAAATAATTAGAAGCTATATTTATAGCTTCGTGTATGCGTCTTGAAACACGTGAAAGATAGAAAACTAAAATAACTTCCAAAAAAGATATTAACAACAAACGTGGCGCACTGAACAATGCACAGGTGTCCGCTGCTTTGTAACTTATAAACAGTGTCATTTTCTTTCTGCGCTACTAAAAATATTCAAAACTCGAATAGCAATCAAATGAATTTGGAAAAAACACTTGTCAAAGATATGATAGTAAGAAATACCGCAGGAGATGTTTTGTGGACAGTCCAACATATGGATAACGTAAGCGTAATTTGCTATTCGAGGATTAACAAAAATATATGAATATTTACTAGTTAACTGTCTGACAACGTCAGGATTGATTTAGAGAAAAAAATGACACGATTAAAAAGACTCGGTAGTATCATACATTCTAATAGAAGATTGACTCAAACTTATCGAATATGCGCATGAAAATTCAAAAGGAAATGGACACGATTGCCACAGACAGAATACTTATGTATAGAATGTTCGGGAGGAGATTTGGATCGAATTCGCAAACATAAAATAATCCTTTTTATTAGGATAGAAATCCTAAGCAATTACATATTCGTTTGCTATATTTTCGATGGAAAAGAATATCCTTGGTATTCGTATATGATTTACGTAATAAATTATAATTATAATTTATATAAACTCGATCTCAATATAATGAATTTTTCTAATAAGCAACAAAAAAAAAAAAAAAAAAAAAATTCAAAATACCACAAAGCATGCATACAGTGCACTTTTTCTATGTATCAAACTGTGTAATATGCATCTCTGTCATAAGTTGCAGCATAAACACTATGACAAAATCGATGAACAAACAAAAATACCCAAATTACGTTGGACAATAATTTGGATGAAATACATTTCGATGATTCACCTTTATCTTAGATAAAAGACGCACGAATTATTTGCGATTAATAATACTCTTGATTTGTTGTTATCGATTAAAAAAGACTGTTGTTTGGAAAAATGGTCGCAAATTTTCAAGGAAGGAGAAGAAGAAAACTGAGAAAGAAGCTACGTTCCTAAAAATGTAGGTAATACTATGTCTAATAACAACAGATTTAATAATAATGGAAAAGCTCGTTTAAAAATATATTCAGAAGCATCGGTAAATTTTCTACTTTAAGTTAATAAAATAGGCTTAAAAGAATTAAAACATCGATAAACATTGTTGCTTTGGTAAAAGAAAATTTCTTCGAAATATACTTCATCCGTCTCACCATCCACCTAATATGTACCTACGTTATAGCACACTACACACGCAAAAGAAAACACCCGGAACACTCCTACTGTTAATAAAAGCGGAACCTTGCAAAAGCACGACAAACGATACCGTTTGGTTGAATGCCGGTCCCAGTGACTTTTATCTTCGACACATCGACGTCTTTTACAACGATCGCCTGGAAGGGCGAGCCAGGAATATGCTTCTCGTTGAAGGTAATATTGATACCATAATCGCCAACTTCCGTAGGTAAATACGCAACGGAACACGTTCCATCGCCGTTATCTCGACAATTAATGGCAGCTTCGCAGGGACCTTCGACCGTCACACCGAGATTGCCTTGTCCAGCTCCGCGAGTATCGATCACGAACTCAGCCGGTTTGTTTATTATTCCATGGGTTAAACCCGGCCCAGAAGCTCGGACCTTTTCAGGATCCGAGCCATGCACGCAGGTCAATCGATACGGCTGGTTGGATATCGGCACTCCGCCGAAACTAATCCCCAACAGATATTCGCCTAGTTCTGTCGGCGTAAAATTCACGAGATAGCCTTCGCGAATTGGTATCACGTGTGCCTTGATACGGTTGCCCGAAGGTGCGGTTATCGTCACCTGAAAGTCCGCTGGCTTGCCCGCGTCCTGAGTTATCACGAGGAACTGCTGCAAGCTGTTCACTGGAGCCGCTGTGACATGGATTTAGTTTCGAATTGTTTAGTTTTCTTCCCATTTTCTGCTCTGCCTTTCAGCTTTCTTAATTACAAGTTTAAGCTCGCATGCACCTTCCAAAGTGGCTAGCGATCACGATGAGAGTAGTCAGTGGTGATAAAAACCAATATTCTTGAGGAAGGCCAGATCTCTTTTGCAAAATCTTGCTTTGTAGCGTGTTTTTTTTTTTCTTTTTGTGAATTCGTTAAGTCATGCTATGCTCTTTTCATACCGTACTTACTTGGAACAGATAATTAGCATGTGATTGATAGAGTTTCGTTTGGTTAAGTGGAAACAGACGACCCGCATAAACCGACGTAAACGTTACGATCGCTTACTAACTCGCTTAGATTTCTTATTCGACTCCCTCAGAGATTCTTCTCTAGTCTTTAAGAAATCTTAGATACGAGCATCGAATTCACGATATGAACATTTACAAAACTATAAAGATCAGTGTAGCTGAAAAAGATATGCGTGGCCTATGTCTGATATTCTATCATCCTGTGTTTAACTATGACACCCTCAATCTCCTGTGACGCTACTGTAAAACAATTCTCTTTCAACCAGAGTGCCTCTCGAATTTATTATTTATAATAAATAAGATTTAGAAACTTTGAGATTTTAGAGATTTTTTAACGGTATCGTGAAAGAATGGTTGCGTGTTTCGACAAACTGCTGTTCCAACGAACCAAACATCTAAAGACTAAAAAGCATACAATCGTAAGAATTTCATTACTTTGACGTATTGAGTTTCTCAGAGCACGCATCCACTGTAACCATAGCCTAAAAGCACTGGTATTTGACCGAACTATTACTAAAAAGAAAGTTTTGCAAGAAAAGTGTTGGAAAAATTTCTATAAGGATACATTTCAGTGCTTTCGTGTATATTTATCGTTTTGTTTTAATCTGACGATTTTGTCCTAAAAAATATTATCAATTTTCCCTATTCGGAGTATAATAAATTAGATTAATCGTAATATTCATAATTATTGAATTACAACGAATTAGACATAGGCACAATAATAGGCATGATAAATAGGTAATTTTATACTTACTTTGAGCAAGACCTTCCACTTTGACCTCGGAGATATCGATATGCGATTCAACGTTCACTTTAATCGGACACTGAGGTGCGTTCAAGCCTCCATAATTCAAATTTACGGTGCAAGTTCCTGGTTCTCGTGCTACGTAAGTGACAGTATGCGTGCCATCCTTGTTGTCCGAAAGTGAAAATGGAATTTCTTTGTTGTCAGAATCTTTTATGTTCACGCGAAGTTCACCTGGCCCAACTTCGCGACAATCGACGATAAAATGCGTTGGTATGTTCGACTTGACCCCTTTCTCGAGTCCGGGTCCATATGCTGATAGCATAGCGACGTTTAAGGGTTCTTCTACCTTTACTCGATAAGGAGAGTGTTTCGTAGCTACGCCACCGTAAATCACCTACGAATATTATCATATAATTATATAATATCAATTTTATTTATATTTTTGTGTTCTAAATATGTATATAATTTATATTATTCTTAACGCACAGATAGATATAACTGTACTTCTAAATATTTTCCAATATAACATTTATCATCGTCTTTATTCCCTGGTATTTGTTATTTCGTAAAATTCCGCCAATTTTTCAAGTTATAATTTGATATCGTAAAATCAGAGCGACGTATGAAATTCTTTATGAATCGGACCAATTTCGAAGAAATGTTTGGCCTTTTTCAAAGAACATTTAGCATCGATAAAGTACTAAAATAAACAAACGCAGTAGAATTAATCCGTATATCTCCTTTCCTATTTCAGTTTCATCCATCTACAGATCTCGTACGAAGCATTCTTCTGTATTTTCTGTAGTTTCCAAGATTATTCTTATCTTATCTCACGTATTAACTCGTCTTACGATTAAGCCATATTTTATAGAATATCGAAACGTTCATCTGTTGAAATTTTCAATGCCTCACCATGATAACGTGATTTGATGCAGACGTAGGAGTATAGTGACATTGCACTGTGCCATCGTGATTATCCTCCAATCGAACGGGTACATCCTTTCCTTGAACATCTTGAACAACGACTTCCAACGGTGCTTGCCCAGCTTTCTTTACGTCCACCGTAAAATTCGTCGGTTTCCCAACAGGAAGAGTCTCCGCTTGAATTCCCGGACCGTACACTTCAACCTGCAAATCATACTTTGTTAAATCACTCGTCGTTCATTCACTCGGTTCATCGAAATGATTTCAGGTGTGCACCGAGGAAGCGAACTACGATATTCAAGAGATGTCGGAACAAATAAGAATAGTTAGCAAAATTTTAATTAACCCTCAATTAGCATCGTTGTAATAAAAGAATTAACATAATCTTCGCTTCCTTAATCCCACACGTATATTCTGTATTTTAATTGACAAGGTTTATCAATGGCATTCAGCAACATATAGCGTATAAATTGAAATGAAATATTCCACAATTAAGAAACTTTAATCCAATGTAAACTGAATGGCCATCTACCCAGCAATACGAACGAACGACCGAACGAGCGTTGCTGGTGACTTTCTATGTCAAAGCAACGTTAAGATCGATTACAAAAAAGGAGTGCGATACTGTTATATTAGGACACGATCGAAAGCCGAAGGACCACGAATATATGAAAATCAGACCTTGTCAGGATCGAAGTCCCCTTTCGGCAAAATATTCACGATGTAGGGCGATTTCGGAATATCCTCGTTATCGCAACGAATGTGAACCGCGTACTGGCCTGGTGCGGTTGGTAAGTAGGATATGACGCCTGTTCCATCGCCGTTATCGTGACAGAAGATTTTCGCTTCCGAAGGTCCTTCGATCGCGAATCCAAGACCAGCGGTTTCCCTCTGTGTGTCTATAATGAACTTGGCTGTATGATCGACTATACCACCGTGAAGGCCAGGCCCATAAGCTCTGATCGCTGATTCCTTGTAAGGGCCAACGTTCACCTCGAACGGTGACTTGTAAATTTCTTTTCCACCGTATGTTATCATCACCACGTGTCGTCCCTCTTTTAGCGGTGTGTAATTGCACTTGTACGTTTTTTGGTCAGCTTTAACCACACTGAAAAAGAAATATATATATATATATAAGTGGTGCTTCGAAGTCCATAAATCGGCCAAAAGAATAAAAAAATAAAAAAATAAAAATCAAAAGAAAAAAGTCAGATTAAGTTAGATTAAATACATCTTCTGTATATCTTCTTCAAGATTTTATCAAGAGGATAAAATTGCTTACTGAACAGGTTGACTGACTCCTCCGGGACCAATAACTTTAACTGCAAGCACATCTTCACCGGCATCTTTTGTCGCGATAACGAAATCCACATCGTCGTGAACACGAACTCCATTCGGTAATAATCCTCGTCCATAAGCTCTACATTTCTTAGCATCTGTCGTCGAACCTACGTTAACATTGCAAGGACTGCCAGGTATCGATTTGCCAGCAAAAGACATGTTTATCTTGTGTAAACCAGTTTCGGTAGGGGTGTATTCGCACCTCCATACTTCTGGTAGAGTTTGACGTAATTTGAAAGATACGTTTGATCCCTATAAAACAGAATTCGTAACAGGTAGTTAGAATATGTAATAAAAATCGTTTAATTAACAGAAAAATAAACTAATTCATACAATGATAATGCATATCCTCGACTGTGTGTAAAAACTGTTGCTTATACTGCTAATTATTTTCATGGGCGATGTTAATTTAAATGTCGAATCCACAGTCCGTCCAACGAATGAGGAGTCAGTGAATGCAAACAAACGCACCTATCACCTTCTCTGTCCAACACCGCTCATACCCATACCTCTGCCCCACAGACTTGCCTTGTAGAAATTCTGATGCTTGTCCATAATCATTAATGACTAATTAACTAAATAGAAATTCATCTCCAATACTGTACAATAACACTATCTATTTACTATCACAGTGTCGGATAACCGAACAGTCGAATAATAGGAGTCCACTGGTTCTTGCTATCTTCGCTGCTTATCATTCGTGTAATCGAAATTAATTTTCGTATAACTGGATCTTGTTAAGCTAAAATTTATAAATACTAGGGCAAAAACCTTCGTTTGTATGAGCAGTGCGTCGCATGGCTATGGATAATAAGAGTTGAGGAACAGATTCGGTGAAAGTTGCTAGGGACCCATTCTTTGTTATACGACTCCAAGGCTGTACAAATTTATTCCAGAGATGAGGTAATTAGTGGATTAGACGTAATTTTTACGATTACGAAATTATTTATATCGTGTAATCGAATTCTACTGTGCAATATATGAAATTCTAAAGTGCTTTTGAACTCGATTCTATTAAATTCTATTTAGTAATTAATATTTCATTATTCCGTATTGATAACTATTGGCATTATATTAATTGCATTGTTAAGATGTCTGTTATTTAATAATATACCTGTTCGTCCAAGATTGTAACTACTGGCGCGCCACGTCCAGCAGTCTTCGTGAATATATCAAAGAAAGTAGGTTTGTTGACTGAGATTCCATCCGCCTGTAATCCTGGCCCACTTGCTATAATTTTGCTAGGATCAGCTGCTGGTGTTTCTACATTCACCACGTATGGACTTTTTGGAATTTCTCTTCCGGCGTACAGTATTTTTACTTTATGCGGTGATGGCGTCTTCGGAGTATATAACACGGAATAGGTGAGATTTTTGTCTTTGTTGAACTTGATATCAACCTTTAAGGAAGAAAAATTATTTAAATTAAATTAAATTAAATTAAGTTTGATTATCAAGATAAGATTAATAAATTTAATTGCAATTAAAATACCATTTAATTAGTTTTATAAATTAAAATTGAAATAATATTCATATTCATTCTTTTCAATGATACAACCCATTGGCACATCTTAACGGAATATTCCGGTCTAAAATACCATTATTTTGGATATTTTTGTAAATCTATCTCCAAAGGAGTCATAAGACTTTTTCTATCAATCTTTTGCATACAGATCTATCAGCGCTTTATTTAATAACACGTAACTTGCGGAATTCTGATTATTCTCATTTGAAAAATATCGATGAATATCCTCCGATCGTTTATAAATGTGTGTGGCAAAGATCGATAAAAAGAAGCTGAAGGTTTCTTTAGAAAAAAATCCCAAATACCTAAACAAGTAGCATCCTGAATCAGGATAGTTGCTTAAAGCATAATCCTATAAAATCACGGATTGAATTAAAAGCCTATTTTAATTTATAGACCTGTGAGTATTTATTGGAAAGCTGTAGTTGTTAGAAGTATAATTTATACGAATGCACATTTGTCCATGTTTCTCGTGTAGCGAAGCTTGTACGTGCCAACGTGTGATTGACTGACTAACAATTGAACTAATCGTGCCAAAATTAGAATCTCCATTCTATTCTTATTATCTTAATTGCTTGTATCTGAAACATTTCGCTGTATAAATTAAGCAACTCCCTCTTCCAATTTGACATGAAAACATATATTTTAAAGAATTCTTTCATTTCGCACGATATATCAGATTTATCACGAATAAGCGTGTTATATGAATTCTATTATTGTAAATCTATTTATTCGTCGTGTTATTAATAACTATGAAATCTAATCTAATGTAAGAGTATACTAAATCCTGTACCATTTAAAGTTCAAGTATTTATAGTATAAGTATTTGTATATTAAGTATTTGTATAATATCCTATATTGATTTTGTAGGCATAACCACGTGCCAACCCTCTTTTCAAGGCCGGAAGGCAGCAAAATAGAGTTATCTATTTACTAAATCATGCATAAAAATCGTGTTACATATTATTATATCAAATTTGTAATAAAATGAATTTAAATTAATTCGAGCACTGTAACTGTTGCAGAAAAGAAAAGGAATATAGAAAAGTAAGAATAAACGATTACATCACGTGTATCCTGGCTTGTAATCAATTTATGATTATGATACAAATGTAGCAATTTCCGGGATGGTGGTCAACCACATTATACATAGCAAGTAGATAAATGGGTACGTAACGTAGCAATCGTAGCGCACGTAGCGATTATAAATTATATAATATAAAAATATTTGGAAGTTTAGTTGTAGATTCTTTAAATTTCCCGATGAACTATAATTAAATTGGGAATTTTTTTGGAAACTTGTATTTTTATAAATGCACCTCAAGAAGTAGAAATGAAATACAGATTCGTTTCGTTTATTAAATCGTAACAAATATTCTATTTTAGGTATTTTATACATTTATGTAATAACACGCACTCTGTGCATTTTTAAATTTTTAATAAATGGATTAAAAACCATAGTCGAGCCATAGCCATAGATATAAGTGTTTTAGTGATCGAAAAATGTTTATGTTACGGAAAATTGTTCTCACCGGAAGTTTAGTTCCTTGGATATCTTCCACAATGACGTCGACATCTCCTTTACCGGCAGAAAATGTTTCTATAGTGAAACTAGCTGGTGCTCCGATGACTACACCACTTGGTTCAATACCAGGACCGTAAGCACGTACTCTGCAGGAAATAAAAAATTTAATTAATACACAAAAGATAAAGAATGAAAATAAAAAATAATAATATACAGAAAATAAAGAATCACATTGAAAGCTTACGTTCTAAATTAATTCTTTCTTTAAAAGAAAAACTTAGTTTATTATAATTAAAATAAGCAAGAAACAACAATAGCTTATATTTAAGCAGACTGGGGAAAAACTATTTGAGTACAGAATTTGTTATAGTAATTCGAAAGTTTTTACACTTCATTACGATAATAATTGTTCTGTATAAGAAGGATGCAATTTTATAATTTTCATTGCCTTAGAAAATAAATTTAGCTAATTGCGAATTTTAATTGACCGAATGATTTAAAGTGGTCTATCAGGGAAAAATAGAAAACAAAGTTGTTACAATCTTCGAATTGAATAGCCGGGAATTAATTGCGTCAAACTATGCATAACTATCATTTTATTATAAAAAAAAATATGAATGACTATGAAAGATGCAAGAAAACACGGTATTTACGTAACTTACCGCGGTAGCGGGATACTGCAACCGGAAAATAAAATAGATTTGTTAATTATACCACTTTGTGTCATTAAAACATTTACACTCTCTTTATTTATACGCGAGACTAAATATAGAAGAAATAATTTACATTTTTTCTTCTATATTCAGATGCCTACTCTACTGTAATTTATACTTCTTAATTATTTTTCAATTAAACATTTTGACATAAAAAGCTTCTTCGCGCGATACGATATGATAATAGTTGACTGTCATTTCATGAAATCCGGCTTTATCGTATAACAAATGATCGATGAGAGAATTTATTCATCGACTTACCTATTTCGATTGACACGTGGTCGAAGAGGTGCTCCTGGTTTTAGTTTTGCGTTAGGGTATTGACTCAAATATGTCATCATTGACATTTCATCTATATTTGGATTAATCATTTCCTCTGGCTTGATGAGCTATGTAAGAGAATGACAGAATTATATGGTAAAGTATTTAGTTTGCTTTTCTGTAATCGTTTCATTCGCTTTCGTGTCATGTCTCTCGTTGCAATTTAATATTGTTGCTATACTAATTTATTTAATTTCTAAAACTAATCCCATTGAACAAAATAAAATATTTACAATCTCTTTCTCATCGCTGCAAATAATCTTAGATTAGAACGAGAACGAATAAAACGACGAATGGTTTATAAAAATGAACTTCTCATTATTTTATCACGTAGCTGTATGAAACTATTATTTAACAGCGAAAATACGAAGCTATTAAACGTAAGAAAAGAAAGATAACATCTCAGAAAGAAGGAACAAAAGTCAGAATAAATGCAAGTAAATACGATAGATGACGGAGATAGAGAAGCGTAAAAAATTTTACGATATATATTTTTACAAATTTTCCTTAAACAACATAACAAGCATTATAGCATCTACCTGAGGTATATTCAGCCAATCATCCGCTAATTGCATTGCTTCCGATGCATTTTGAATTGCGTCATTTTTATTCCAATCATGCCAATCAGGGCAAAGACCAGACGCAACTCCATCTACCAAAGCGCCGATAGCACGGCCATCGTTCCAATCAGTAGTGAAATTACCGATTGTCAATTCTGGTACTTTGTTCTTGATCCACTTGATGAGTCTTTGTTTTGGTCCCTCTGCTTGAGAACCCTCTTCTCCATTCCAGAGAGGCATCGATATCGAATAGTGTAAAATTAGGGTCCATATTAAACCCAGGATTAACTTGAGCTTAGAATCGACGATGTCCGTTGAATCTGTAAAATCATTTTGAAATACTAGATGCAGTGGAATAATGACGAATGCGATTTAGAAAATTAATTCACAATAGATGCAGCTTTTTAATTTTAAGCCAAGAAAAAGTATAGATAAATGTCCACTATTATTATAATTATTATTGAAAATGACAACGCGAGTTCGCGCCCGCCATCCATGTGCACATGCGCTAGTTACAATAAATAGTAACTAGAAGATAGTTCTAGATATAATCGATAGATTTAATCGATAGGTTTAAGACGTTCTTTTGTTTTTTTATCCCTAGTCCATGTAAGAAAGTGCAAGAAAGGTTATTCAGCTCGGAACGGTGTGATAGATTTAGAAGAATCGACGAATAAACTAATAGCTATTGTGATCCTACCTCTAAATACAGAAATAACAACAATTATCTTCATAGATTGTAACGTTGGAAATAAAACTACGTTTTCGACAAATATTTGATTAAAGTTGGATCAATGAGACTGTAAATCATAAAACTAGAAATAATCTTTGAAATACAGACTGTAATTTCATTTTCACTGGGATAAATTTTCATACCATTTATGGATTAATTTGAAATCAAGAAAAGAGAGAAGATAAGTCTGTTAGATAAGAAGAAAGAAATAGTTGTTCTCTATATCAATATTGGCTCAAGAGAGAAACTACCGAGCTCTTATCACGGTCAGGGACGGTAGCTAATACCACTATATACACACGATCAGTGTAAATATAATCTACGATTAATTTAACATATTATTTTTCTATTTCGAGATTAGTATGTAACAAAACATTGATTTCTTAATAAAGCATTCACCGATGAAACTATTCAACTTGTAAATAATTTTTTGTAAACAAATGAGAGAATTCTAATAATAAAGTATGTATCTTTATTAGTCGGGAACCTGATAATTAACGAAATATTCTGTCTCGTTCTTTAAGACATTTTCTTCTATGTATTTATATGTAAGAGAAATAAACGGTATTCTATTTATTTCGATTTTATTAAATCCATCTCTTCGTTTTCATATTTGAAGATACAAAATTTATGTTTAATTGAAAACCTGCTTTAAAGAGCATTTTACGAACAGATATAAAATACGTGCCGACATATTTCTGACATTTCCGGCCAGAAATAGCCATACAGTGATACAATGGCTAAGAAATGACGCTTACACATCAAAATGAATCAACGCTAGTTCTGCGAAAGAAAGTAATTGCATTTGATGCGAAGTACAGCTAAAAGAAAAATAGTTATATGTTATATTCACCATACTTTATATTATCTATTATTTATTTTATTTAAGATCACGTCAGCCATGATTCACTGTACTTTATTACAAGATATACCACGTTGATTAGACAACGTCAACTTCAATATTTTTTTAAAGGGATTGTGTCACCTGGTATGTCCATAAATATATATATTATGCGCACGCTATGTCATAATAGCTTGTTAGACGTAATCAATATTCGCGATTACACAGTTCGCAAAATTTTTTTAATCACGCTCTAATTTTATCTTCGGCGATGAGTCATATGAATTTCTATCGCTTCAAACTTTACAACCTTTAGATTTTGATTGCAATGCCAACATAGAGAACAGCTCGTAAGCATATTTATTACAATTTCCAATTGACACTGAATAAATGTATTTTGCAAGCAAAAATATGGACGAATCAGAGTTGATATTCTTAGCACGACAGTGCTGCCGTACAAATAACAAAGGAGCAAATGGAAGACTATATATTATGATAATGACTGGTGCAAAATATTTTAGGCGACTGCATCCTCTTTCTCATATTAGAAATGAGACAACTATAGAGTACCATTTGAATCAATATCACGGTAATTGCATTCGCTTTAATCAATTTTGGCAACTTCGCGGTAACCTGAGTATCTGACAAATTTATTTTCAGGAAAATACGTTCGCAACCTTGTCGGTTCGATTAAAATTAGATAAGAGTTTTCTACGTCGCCGAATGTGATATACAGCAATTGACGAAAACCATGAACTGTATAACAAAGAAATAATCCTAATTCCTCAAATTTGAATGCAACATTCTGGTATTTGAATGTTCAAAGGACTTGGAATACCTTTTTTCTCTTCACAAATATATCTATTTAAACGTTGACCTAATTAAAATAAACAAGAAAAAGATCGTCAAATATAACAGAACAAATTATAAACGTGAGAATTATGCTTTGTACACAATAGTCTTCTGTTTCGAAAGAAACTTCTCTATTCATACTATACACAATAGAGTATCTCGTGTTACGTGGTTGCTATTTACACAGATCCGGTATAATGACAAGTATATTTCGAGAAATTATATCAAATGTAGTTCGTATCTGTGTACAGTGTGTTAGGACTATCCAATAAACTGTAGAACATGGAGGAACGTACTATACACATACGTGTTAGTACACTTAGAATTCGCTTCGATCTCAAATTTCATAACGCAAGAAAACTGATTCCAGTTTACATAAATAGTACACGAAGACCATCATAAATAGCATATAAAAAATCGTGGCGACAATTGTGGTTTAATTCAATCCTCATTATTCACTTGTTGGCTCGGTGTTTCATCCAAATTTTCATCCAACTCCCAAGTTCTCCCGTTATTATTTGGTAATTATAAATTATTTGACATCAAATGTTTATGCGTTTATGGAAAATTTAGATAATGTGCAAAAATTCACATGACGACTATAACAAACGACGATAACAAATGTCTGCTTTTATCCTATTTCTTCAGTTGTAGATCATACAAATCTGAACTTCTATAGGCAGTCTAGAATTAAAATCTAATTACTCATTTTTAGCAATTATGTTTGACAGGCGTAAGATGAAGTAATGGACGGAGTCAGCGATGCTTGGAAATCGTCTCCTGCACGAGCTCCTAATGCGCGTTCAATCCATGACGTAACCGGTTAGCCACCAATGACGTCATCGTCTAAACTCGCCGCGGAATACGGTCGAGGAAAACGTCATGGGCACTCGAGAAGAAGCGTGATCGACAACTCAATACATATAAACAGTGGATTTTTTAACGAATTTCTACGTTTGTACAGAAGATAAGATAATAATACTAATATCTTGCATGTACGCTAATTCTTTCATACATATACAAATTCATTTCACAAAAAAATTCTAAACTCGCACAAGGAAATACTTTTATGTGATAAAAATATTACTCGTTCGTTTATTTTTATAAAATTCTTTCAAGTAATTAGAAAGAGCAAGTTTTTATTTTCTACTTCATCGTAAAGGGTAGATGATAAATTTATCTACATCGCAAAGTACAACAGTTATAGATAAACTATTACTATATATATATATACGTAGGTAAAACAAAAGAATAAAAAGAAGAAATCCAGCGCAATGAAAAAACGTAAATAAGAAGTTTCATTAACAAAAGATTGTCTTCTTTAATATCGTACGATAAAGATAATTATCGCAATGAACAAAATAATTAGTTAAAATGATGTCACAGCAGATACACTACGACAAATAAAATTTAAAACGAATGACTTCGGTACAAACGCGTATTATACATGAAGCTAAGCGGGTAAAACATTCCATGCCGTGATAACCAGTTGTATTTTAAATTAAGAACGTATTGATAAGTTATAAGACGGAAAAGAATGCCATTATCATTTATCCTCGTGACAGTTATTGTTATGTTTCCACTAAATTAACACACTGTACAATTACAACGAACGAAAAGATTTGTTTTCTGATTTCATTTTTAGTCGATAATTTATAAATATACGCACACACACGACTAAAACATAATTGGTTTAGAATTAAAATGAATTACGTGGACAAGAAGTTTGAAGAGTATCTCTCTGGAAATTTTTTTAATTTTAAGAAAAGGCTATCTTATCGGGAGAAAGAGTTTGGCATAGGTGTACGCAAACTGAAAGCAAAGATGACGTCCCTTGTACCTGAGCAAATATGACCTTCACCTCATCGTGCGCCTACCTACCTGCCTTCCCGCCTACTTTCCATGTCTCCCTCTCACTCCCTCTTCCCGCTTCCCAAAATCACTTTCAAGAGCAAACTATTTATAGTTTTTAGAATTATTTAGATATATAAAATAATTTACGTACATGAATATACTAATAAATATGTATGGCTTGATATCTACATATATTAAATCCTTTTATATCTTATAAATATTTAGAAGAGATTAGTCCTTGAGAGAAATTAAAGATTCCCGACTATCATAAAGAATGGATGGAGCACGTTTTATATAATTGCCAATTCTCAGAAATATTTAGTGGGTACAGGTAACAAAACTATCGCTATATTCTTATCCTACAAATTTTGAAATATTTCAATAAAGTATCATCGATTCGAGGATCTTTTATTATTCCGTGTAATTATCTCTATTTTATTTTTATTTTAATTAGTATATCTTGTTCTACAAAAACTCTTCCATTGAAAAATTTCAATATTCATGTGAACTTTCCTTTCTCTTATGGAACTAGCCGTCACAACCGTGAAACTTCTGTATAAATGCTATTCAAGCCACCCGTTAGAGAAACTAAGTCAAATAGAAGCGCAGCTTCATAAAGCGCGAAAGCGTTTTTTTACTTCCTTGCAATGAGTCATATTACAAGAAATGTAAATTATATTTTTACGTTATCTCTGTTCATTAATAATTTAAAGTATTTCACAGAAAATACGTACGTATATTTATCTAACGTGAAATGACCCCCCCCCCTAACCTGATCCCAACCTAACCCCAATTAGAAATTAATTTACAATTGGTTTTGCTAAACGTTGTTACACCAGAGAAAAAAGAAAATGATGACATTTGATAGAGTTAAACAGAACTTGAGATATTCTTTACAATTTCGTCGATAACAATATCTGTACTATAATAACATTGTCCTCGTTCAAACTTTTATATAAAAAACCATTTTACTTTCTCCTGCAACACAATTCTCTCTGTGTGTCAAAAGCATATACGAAACACGAAACTATTGTATTTCTTAATATTTTACGTCGATTATTATTTTGACGCGCACAAAATTTTGTAATGACCTGAACAAACCACCGATCACGTAAAAATATTTCTTTTCGTGTTATCACTTCATCGCCAGTCACGTAAGGAGATACGTTTTTTCTACGTTATTAATCGCTGGTCACGTACGACTTCTTTTTAAGAATCTAACTGAATTTCCAGTTACAATAGCTTTTCGAAAGTGAAACTTTTAGATCGAAGTACAAGTTGACAGATGCGACGCGAGATATCTACATATATCGACGAAGTCTCAACTCAAAATTCAAAACAAAATGGAACAGTTCACACGGTATTTTATGACATAAAATTAGAAAACTGCAACATCGTACGGCCCGGAACGAGGTTCTAAGCCCTTATGCCCTCCAAAATGTCTCAAATTATTTGTTTCGATCCTCGAGATATGTAAACTTGAACTCCTAACCGATTTTACGACCTCACTATACTATACCTACCTACTTACATCTTGTTTGGTATCATGATTGTAATCGTATATTTCTATCCGCACATATTTGCAACGGAAGAATAATATATTATTTAATATGTACAAAATCCATCTCCAATATAGTCCAATATAGTAATATTCAACATTAAAAATTAAATGTGGGAAATGAATAAAATTTATACTACCGTCGAACAAAATAAATTTGTTAAGAAGACAAACGATAATTACATCCGCTTAATTACACCGAGATATACATAACAATAATAGTTTAAGTACTGTCAAATATGCTTTACATGTATACTAGTAAGAATCACTGTATATGTATATTTACACAATGAAAGAAAACTACGTATCACATGTACTCGTTAATTTGATCTATCTTATTTTCTTATTCCTAATTCTTTTTCTTTGCTTTCTTTCCTCTCCGTTCGAAAGGGAAGGAAGAGAAGAGAATGACTCAAACGAATGATATGAACGGAGAAAAAAGCTGAATAAAGGGAAGCCTAAATGGGACAACAAAACACAAATGTCAGCCACTCACCGATATTAACGATTCTTATTCCCTCGTCGTCCAAAAACTTCAACGCCACCGAAACATTTTCCAATTTCTGTGACCTAAAGACGGGCTTCTGGCTATGCTTCGGAAGCTTCTTCTGCGCGAGCACCTCGATCAAACTAATGAGTAGAAGACCGTTGGACAAATCACACTCCAAATCATCGATCTGCCTGTTCACCGTTTTCAGCTTCTCGTTCGCCCATCTCGTAAACGTGTTTTGCTGCGTTCGTTTCCACTGGGCATCCTCCAGCAAATCTTGTTCGAACATGTCGTCGTCCTCTTCCTCTGCGTTCTCGCACTTGACTGACTTATCGTTCTCGCACATTTTATCGGCCGGTTCGCTCCTACGGGATGACATTGGTAATGGTGAGAACGATGGTGGGGAGAAAAGTAGAAAACCTTGTGTGTGTGTTCACACGTTGCTGCTCCGTTCACTGTAATCTCCCCTCTCCTCTTAAACCGAGATGAGCTCGCTATACGCTCTACACCGTGTGTCTTACTCACTTTCTCTCATTTTACTGTATCTTCTCTTACGCATACACATACTACTTACAACAGCAAAAGTATCGGCGTTACCCATAGCCTTACTTTTCAATGAAGCGTTCTTTTTTTATCAACATCTCAATTTTATTTTTATAGTATCAAGTTTATATGTAGTTATACGAAAGTAATTCTGAACTGTATAAAATTTACTATCGATTAGTATGTATATGGTAGAATAAATGCAATAGCGTATCAATAATATCATATAATAGAGAGAAAGAGAGAGTAGAAATTTGTAAATCTGTAATACGTTTCGTTTTGCATGATAATTCCTTAATCAACCTTTGATACTTCGATCATTCAGTTTCTGATTATACATCATTTAAAAGATATGTAAATTAAAAGCCAAATCGTAAATTATAGATATTATTATAGCGTTATATAGATAGTATTAGCACAAAATAAGTGCAATATAATAATGTTCGTATTGCCTACACGCAAAATATCTTTATCTTAATCTACAAAATTGTACTTCTTAAAATTCGATTTCTTTTGGTCTCCTTACAAGGAACTCCTTTAGAATTTTGTAAAAAATGACTCGCATCAGAATTATTTTAATGAATATGCAATTTAAATAAATGAATTTAATGAATAACGAATATAAAATAATTTATTACAAACTACTAGAAAATTGTTATGAAATAATGGATATATCTACATATTTCCAACATCTGTGTCGGGGGGTCAAAAAATTATTGCCACCGTGTTGTGAGATTCTTGCAACCGTGCAACTTTGGTAAGCAATATTTCTGCTTATTACTTAAAATAACAAAGATATTTTAGATAAATAGAAGTGGTAAATCATTCCATATATCGCACAGGAACACTGTAAAATTTAATCAATACAAATGCCAATTATCCCCATAAAGACACAAGGCCGAATGAAATATTTGTTATAATTTATTATTAGATGTTCAGCCACGTAATACGAATTACTATCTAATTCCACATTATATCACGTTAGCGAACTAACAATTAAATAACAATTGCACTGTATATAATTTTCCGCTCGATGCAATTTTTAAACTTTAAGTTTATCCTTGTTAAAGTTACAAAATTAAATAATAAAATTTGGCGTCCAACGAAATATCTATCATACGTAAAACTCGACCCTGATAGTATAATAAAGATAATAATATATAAGATATATAAGGTATATAAGATGTATAAGATATGTGTATTTAACTGTATCTGAATGACCAAAAAGAAACTTGAAATTGTGTCGCTAGCGAACAACATCCTATATAGTAAGTATTACAACACAAAGTCCTTTTGTGGAATAGTCACCTTCTTCTTCCTTTTCGGAAACCATTCCAGTTTTAGCAGCGGACCTTACGTTCCTTTTCAGCCGACTTACAATCAAGAGTTAGGTCAGTGATTTAACCGCCAAAAAAAAAAAAAAAATGATAATAAATTGATATACATATCCCGTTCAAAATACGAGGTTATAGTGAATGTATTATTTAAAGCAGGAATCGAAGTAAATAGCTTCTTTCGTTCTTTTTTTTTTTTTTAAATTCTGTTGATGTTTCGTTTAAGAAAATATCTTTTCCTGTGGAATCTTTATGGAAAGAAATATCACCCTTAGAAACTTTTTTATAAAGTGTTCTCGTGCAACAGATACTTAAGAATGTATAGAATGAAATTTTCATGAGAACAAGTCATCTTAGAACGTGTATTAAAAAAGATTTCAAAGGTACCAAATCATTAAACACTAATTTTACTTAACAATGTAACGCCATATCATTCATATGCTCAGTGAATAGAAGATATGAAAATCATAGCATGATTAATTCATAGTTTCATAAGTATTGGCCAGAAAAGAGAACTTGTCAAGAATAATACTTGGGTAACATTTTTTTTCAACTTAAATACACAAAAATACATAGCAGTTCTACCATAAAATGTACAAATAATATTGTATATATAAATGTCATATATCCTGACTGTTCTTTTCAAACAAGCCTTGAATTGTGAATTACCTACATAAATATTACAAATAAATAACATATTCGGAATATCGATTTAACTCTAACAATAATCTAATATTATTATAGTACTATTCATTAAATAGTATTTGGTATTCAATAAGATATACAATAAGGACTTTCTTGATATTACTGAACAAAATATCTGTTCTCATTGGAACTTATAAGGACGTTCTCCAAAAAAGTTTCACAGTGCATATTTTAAGTATAACCTATTAAAAGGTTCCGTAACATTTCCTATCCCTGATTTAAAGACTTATATGTATTTATAATTGTATGACAACATTGATTAATGCATTAATTAATGGATTAATCTTTTAGATTGCAGTATATTTTCATCTAAGACGTCTGCTAGTGGATACACATCTTTTACTATGCGGAGAACTGTTTTTAAACTGAACATCATTTGATTGTCGCAAATCAAGAGATAACGAAAAATAATAAATTTTCTCGTTTTCTCGTTCGTGGTCGACTTCAAAATTTCCGATTCTAATGCATATTTCATCGGCTGTATGAGGTGACCGCTCGCTCCGACTAGTTTTACCGTGGTAGAAATAATGGCATATAAGTTTCGAAATTTGGCAAGCGAACATCTTCCGAAATACTACTGCATATGATATTGCGAGAGATTATTATACCACCCTATCCTGTTGTCGTTATTAAAAGAAATTCAGCAATTAAAATGACGCATATTACATATTTTGTGTTGATATAAAACGTATAAATAATTCTTTATAATGGCCGATTTTATAGTATGCATGTATTTGGTATTCGAATTGAATGTTTATCAGTAAGAACAAAACTCTTACTCCTGATCCATATTTAACTCTCGTGATTCAATGTCTAAGTAACTGTGACTCATCACACGTTAGTGACGGACCTGTTTGTGTAGCCGCGAAATGACGAATGCATAATTGTTAAGAACAGATCTTCGACGAATAAAATAGTTGCTTGTAACATTTGACATCTACGAAATATATTAATTAGATCGATAAAATCATTTACTTAATCGTCAGGTGTGTGATGTTTGAAAAAATGATAAATTTGTTACGAATATTTTGATGGAAACCGCCATATTAAAACGTACATGAACGTACGAATTTGATATTTTACGTACGCTATGTTACCTATGAGAAAGAATTACAGACGCGTGAAAATGGAATCTATCTCGTCGATTTCAATGATCTTGAAATATTTTATGAAGGTCAATGTTCTGAGTAATCTTACACAGAACATCCCACGCAACTAGGACAGCTACATCTTTACGAAGACACGTTGTTAAGTTCCTTAAACATGAATGACAGAAAGAATGAAACACCAAAGATTATAAAAAGACACATAACTAGTGTATTAAATAACGTAAGGAAAGTATGGGGAAATATTTCAAGTGCTATGGAGAAAATAATTTTGTAAATTCCAAACTCTAACATCTTTTAAATCGATAGTTTAAACGAATTGTGTATAAAATATAATACTTCCAATTGAACTATACTTTCTCTCTCTCTCCCTCTCTCTCTCTCTCTCTCTCTCTCTCTCTCTCTCTCTCTCTCTCATGTATCATATGTAAAAATACATGCAATTTTATAAACATCTTGCAATTTCGTTTTAGTTCCGTTCAAAGTAAATAAGCTAAATTCAATGATTCATTTATTTAATCGCTAGCAAAGCTTGTATTATAAAATATACACTCTATAGTATACACACACATAACTTGTAAACGGTATGTAACTTACAAGAACGATTAGGATTTCAAATAATTAAAATGTCAATACTATGAAAATATGCATAGTGTACTATATGTACATGTATATTGTATACGTGTACGTAATACGAGGTTAGGCATTGTTTCAAAGTTTTGCCGTTAGGTTCTAGATAATTGTCAACTAGGTAATCTGATCAGTGTAATAGGAAATTAATCAATTCCATGCTAAATTACGATGTGCCTCTTGCAAGTCAGAGCCAAGGTATTTTTAGAGTACGTAGACATACGTGTCTTTTTTCCAAGGTCTAATCTTGTGTGTGTGCAAAAGATAAATTTTATCGTGCGAAATACTGTTCAAGTTAAAAAGTACACAATGTGAGTACATATTTCATCAAAGTTCACTGCATAGAACAGAAAAAAATGAATAGAGAAATGACGTGCATAGACAGTGGCTATAGAAACACAATCACTGTTCTACGATTAGATAAGACAAATTTTACTGACACTAGTTCCGATTAATAAAAATTAGAAATTGATTAATGGTATTTACTTGTACTAATAATCGTTTAACTAAAATGCTTCTGTAAAGTTTTAGAAAAATGTTGGTAAGTGACGAGTTATTTAAAATTATTGCACGAAAGATTAGCAATAAACCAAGAGGAATAGGAAAAGAAGAAATTATTACAACACATTCGCAGATTATACAGTATGAAATAAAGTTTACCACGACGCTACATAATCTTGCTTCGTAATTTAAATTGAATCAATCGTTAAAAAATTATACTTTCCAATATCTATTATCTTGCTATTTGTAACGTCAACGAACTTAAAAACCACTGTACGCATTTGTCGCATGTTAATTCTCAATTGTTTCACTCACGTGGCATGCATATCGTTTCATATAATTATCTGAAGCATAAATTGCCATTCATGTAATCACTGATTAACAGCGTTTATTAAAACACATAGATAAGAATCTTATTTGCAATCTCAAAATCGTCAGTTTTGATTAAAAGTATCAAATTATGTAGCAAACAAGTAAACACTGGCGTGATAAAGAATGCATCTTCTCCCGTAAATGTAAAAAGCTTTTTAATTGTGACAAAATTTCTTAAAATTATAGAAGAAGAAAATGTATAGAATAAAAGCTAACGACCGTTTTTCTTTTCTAAACGATAAACATTGTTAGAAAAATACTTTACACGCTACCTTATTTACAGGATAAAATGGATCTATTAATAAGGTATATATTCGCACTAGTAATTCCCTTTCAAATATGATTCACACTTTTACACTTTTAATATACATTAAAACACAAGCACAATTTACATTTGAACGATGTAATAAAGAGAAGAAACTCTTTGCACTGTTCGATACGATTTAGAAAGGTTTACTGACGTTTACCGCCACCGAATTTGGAAGAGAGGGAAAATATACCGAACAAACTCCGAGAATAGCTATCCCCTCGTCTTCAACCCTCCCACTCTGGCTAGCAAACTATATATACACACGCCGATCTGTCTGTTTCTCTCGCTATCCCTTTTCCCAATTCCTATTGTCCATTGAAACTTTACCATTTTATTTAAACCTTCTATTCTTACTACAATGTCCGTCAAACTTTAATTCAGTCTAATGGCATCATCAATATTTAATAAATACTTATAGAGTAGTCGTCCTCTTTCTAACGATAAGAACATTCTTCCATCAGATATAACAAATTTTGAAGTAGAGATATAAAAAACTACATATGTTATAATCATAAAAGACATGTTTAATGATTCTTATAAAATTATAAAACAATATAAAATTAGCTTACTTTAAAAGCATCTATATAAATATATTCCATTTATTTATTTATTGAAAATGTATAAAATATATGCAATTATAGATTAATAATACTTGTTTAAGGATATTAATAAATAAATTAATAAGACTATTTATTAACGAGAACAGAGAAAACACCTATAACAAAAGGAATACGATATAATAATGAAGGGAAAACAATATTTTGGTACTAATAATAATAAAATATTTAATTCAGTCATTGACAAAATAAACCACTCGTTTCACGAAAACGTAAAAAATACAAATTAAAAGATTACTTAAATAATTTACAAGCAATAAACTAAAATAAACGATATTATTTTAAAAAAGAAAAAGAAAAGGTAGTCTTTGATGTGTTGATATTATCTAGATATGTACTTGAAGCAAAAATTCCCAGTCTTAATAGACTTAATACACAAGAATGTTACCAAACTTATGTTTTTGCTGAAGAAACTGCTTTTTTTGCAGCCTCATCTAAATCATTTGCTGTAACAATTGATAACTTGCTCTCTGCAAGAAGTTTCTTTGCTTCTGTTACATTAGTACCTATTTTAAAAACATAGTGAACGTTATTAAATCATATATCAATAAAAATAAATAAATAGATAAATAAATAATATTCTATAACTTCTGTAACAAAATTACAAAGTAAATAATAAAGGAAATAATTACCTTCTAGTCTAACAACTAATGGAATTTTAAGCTTTAAATTATGAGATGCCGCAATAATTCCTTTTGCTATTGTAGCACAATTTACAATACCTCCAAATACATTTACAAGAATAGCTTTTACTTTTGGATCTAGAGATATCAAACAGAATATTTAAAGTTATTTTTTTCGAAAATATGTGAATATAATTCACAGAGATAATATATCTGATAAAATCATTAATTAAATTTCTTAAAGAAATATAATAAAATCATGGAAACAAATCAATCATTACACAAATCACATTCACAAGTTTAAGAAATCTATTCAGGCCATTATGTTACATATATAAAAAGCAGGAAAACTTCAATTTTTTCGATTTTTGTCGATTTTTCGATTTTCCTACGAATCTTTATTATATAATACTTAATTATAGTACATACATACCTTCACTAAGAATTCTAAATGCTTGATAAACCTGATCCTCTTTAACACTTCCACCCACATCCAGAAAATTTGCTGGAGATCCACCATTTAATTTAATTATATCCATAGTAGCCATTGCCAAACCAGCACCATTGACTAGATATAATATATAATTTTGAATGTTATGTTAATTAAGAAGAATAATAATATTCTGTTCAAAATACTTTACATAAATTTTTATGAATTAAAAATTAAACAATGATTATTTCAAAAATTATTCCTTTCTTTTATATATATAATATAGTAATATATAATATATAGTATAGCAAATATTATTACCATATTATTAAACATACCCAAACATCCTATGTTACCATCCATACCAATATAATTCAAATTGAAACGTGATGCATCTGCTTCTCTAGGATCTTTTGTACCACTGTCTTCTAAAGCAAATAAATCTTGTTGTCTAAATTCAGCATTATCATCAAATGCTATTTTTGCATCTACTGCTATAACTTGCTTATCTGTAGTTTCAACCAATGGATTAATTTCAACTTGTAAAGCATCAATATCTACAAATAGTTTCCACAAATTTTTTAATTCAAATATTGCTTTCTGTTGTATTTCTGAATCCACAAAACCAAGAAATATGCTAACATCTTTGGCTATCTCATCATCAATGCCATAGTATATGTCAAGAGGTACTGTTTTTATTAATTCTGGATTCTTTTCAGCAACTGTTTCTATATCCATACCACCTGCTGGTGAAGCTATTAATACAGGACCATTGTGTTGTCTGTCCATAAGAATACAAATGTATGTTTCACGTGCAATATTTACAGATTCTGCTATCATAATTTTTTGTACCAATATACCATCTTTTGAAGTTTGTTTTGTAATAAGACGGTGACCTAACATATTTCTCACAACATCTATGACAGCTTTATGACTGTTAAAAAATATGCAATAATAAGTAATACACATACTTTTGTAATATATATCATACTATATATACTTACTCTTTTGTAAGATGTACACCCCCTTTGAAACCATTATCAAACCATCCTTTCCCACGACCACCAGCTAATACCTGAGCTTTTATAACATACTCATCCGCACCTATAAAAGTAAATCAAATTGCAGCAGCTTCGTTTAAAAACAGAAAGTATAAAACATGTAACTAATAATAATAGACTGTTATACTATGTAACTAATAATAATAGACTGTTATAAGATTGAACTAATAAAGAATTACATTTTGATAAATTAAAATACTATAATCAAATCTGTATCAATAATTTATTATACCTTTATACAAATGATAATTAAATAAACAAGTAAATTAGAAATAGGGAAAAATACCAACTTATTTTTTGTAAAGCAGAATTCGCTTTAGTTAGATCATCCACAATAGCAAAATTTTGCACAGAAACTCCACAATCTCTTAGGAGTTCCTTACTCTGATATTCGAGTAGATTCAAACTTCTCGTTTGTTTAGTATTAAATTTTAAAATTTTATTCAACACTTGACTTGGACATAACTTTCGGTTTGTAAATCGTAACATGTTTAACTTTAAAAATATGACTTTATAAAATAACAGTGAAAAATGTTCTTTATGAAATCCTCAAGACTGTTCACGATTCTCAGACACCGGCATTAATTCAAGCGGCGATAATACAATTTATCTTTGCAGAATATGTTTACAACAATTCTTTACAAAATAGGAGTTATCATTTGTATCTTAAGAGTAATCATCGGTTTCTAAAATTAAACTATATGGGCATTATCTCGAGTATAACTACAATTATCTCTTATAACCTCTTTATTAAACTAAATCTGTTGTATCGACAATAAACTGATATCTACTACCAGACTACTTTATCTGCTACTACGTATGTATATGTATGTATATGTATACGTATGTATATATATATCTATCCAAAATATTTTATAAAAAATGAAATACGTGATATTTAAATAATAAAATATAAACTTTTTATTATTTTAATCCTCGCAATATATGTAATATTTTTAATATTCAGATTAATCAATTCAAATATTAAATTTAAACTAGCTAATTATCTTTTTAATAAACCATATAAAATAATTCTAACTTTTTTATTTGAATTTTATTTCGAAGTCTTTAGAATCATTAGTGATTTATACTTATACTTTTAATTTAAAGATGTACATATATAGTTCTAATTATAGAAAATATTCTTCACAATTTTAATTTTAGTCCGGTTATTAACAAAGGATAAGGAGTAAACTGATTTTTCTTGTAAAAAACATATATAAGATTTTATTTATTATTAATGTATTAGTATAAAAAGGTATGTATCCTATTTTCACGAATTAAACATTCTTACATCAATAAGTTATAGCTACCAAAATTTATTATTTTGTATAATTTTAATTTTCCGAGTTAAGTAGGATTATACAAATAATAAACTTTTTACATAATTGAGTAACAAATTTTTATGCATTATGAGATTTTTTAACGAAGATTTTTATTATTGTCTATACAAGAATATAATATTAAAAAATATTAATATGATAATTATTATTTACACATTATTTGGATATTTATTCATGGACGGATAAACATGATTTCTTGTATAAAAAAATTCTTAAAAAATCATTTGTTTATAATATCATAAAGTCTAAATAATTTAGAAAAACAATATTAATTTATATAAAAGTTTGTATGTTATATTTTTATAATAAATTATTTTCAAGAGAAAAGTGGCAAACTCTTCTTTTTTGCAAAAATAACATTGATTCGTATAGGCACCCTTGTCTACAAAATGGTTCTGCTTAGTATTTAAGTACTTCCAGTACTTATTTTATTTTTCTAATAAAATGTATTTGTACCACTTTTCCATTAAGCTTTCCATTACTTCTATTCTTAAAAGAACAAGTACTTGTTAAAAGCATTGAGATTTCACTTTATATTTCACATTCATATTCATATCAGCATTATCATACCAATGTCATAAATATTTTATGAAAATCATCTACTGTCCATTTAATGTAAAACTTACTAATTATTACAATAAACAGTATTTTGTTCAAGTGAGCTCTTTAACTTTAATGTGTTACGTAAAAGTTTTGGATATGATTAATATTGTCTAGCAATGTTAGATCTGGTTAGAAAATAATTAAATAATAATGGTATCATAATTTGCACAAATATTTCTCAACAAATTAATGATTTGAAAACAGCAAATTATACTGGTCTATTTCTATCTTTTCATAAAAATATTTCATACACACGCACGCGCATACACACATACGTATTCTCTCTCTCTCTCTCTCTTTCTCTTGTGTTCAATTTCTTACTAACAGTTTAGTAAATCTGTGATATATCAAAAGTATATACTCATACTATATACTTATACTCATACTATATGTATTCATAAATTCTCAATAATAATAACAATGATATACCTAAAGCAGCATCCAAAATTTTATTACCAGCACTGCTTCTGAAAGCAGCTGCGTCGCCCATTTGAAATGTATGAGTTGGACTCGACATTCGTCCATCTCCTCCATTGCTAAATGCAAGTACACGTAAATGGTATGCCTTTCCAGGACTGAGATTTGTGATATAAGCTTCTAATTTCGAGCCACCTGGAATAATAGTATCATTCGCGGTGCTCATATCTTGGTCTAGCTCCCAAACACGTATTTTATAGCCTATTAATGGTTCTTCTTCTAAACTTGGTTGTACATAACGCCAAACAACCCGAACTGTTGAAGGATTTACTCCATATACATTGACAGAAGATGGTGGTTTTTGCGGTGCTTTACGGAAAGTTCTTTCTAAATATCGTTCACTTTCAGGGCCCTCTCCAGCAGAATTATACGCCATGACTTTAACATAATAATAAGTATCAGGTTGCAAACCAACTACAAGAGCCCAAGGTCTTGCACTTCGAGATAAGTAATATACTGCATCTTCCTCTTTATTACTTTCTTTCCAATACTTTATTCTATGGCCTATTAATTTGCCCCGTATCCTTTCACGTGTCTGTTCAATTGGCAACCAACTAACTTTTAAGCTAGTACTATTGTAGCCATGTGCTATAACTTGCTGTGGAGCTACTTGGGGCATATCTTCAGCACTAAATATCGTAACTGCATTAGAAATCGGTCCAAAACCTAATGCATTAGCAGCTTGGACTTTAACTTCGTATTCTGTGTAATAATATTGTTGTTGTATCTGAACAACACTTCTCCCAGCATTACCATAGTCTTTCAAAGATAATGACTGAAACTCGGTTTCGTGATACTTTTGACGCCAGAAAACTTTGTAGTAGATTCCTGGACCATTTTGTTCAGATGATGGTAAAGGATCCCATGTTATTGTAAGATCTCCGATTTTACCTCCTCCTCCGCCTATGTTGGTTGGAACTTTTGTTGGTTTATCAGATGGTGTACTGTACTGTGGGGAGGGTGATGACGGTAAACTGTATCCTAATTCATTAAAAGCAGATACACAGAATTCATATGTAGTATAAGGATTTAAAACATTCTCCAAATAAGCCTCTTTTCTACCATTATATCTATCTACTTCAACAGCAGTTATATCTGAAATAACATTTACATTATGTACGTTTTTATTGAGAAAATCTATGTGATCAAAAATCATAAATAATTTTATTATACATACTTTCTATGATATTAGACCATGTGTGATTCCAATTTGTTCTTGCGCTTACAGTATACATAGTAATGGGTTTGCCATTAAAAGCACCATCAGTCCAACGTAAAGTTGTAGAAGTTTTTACAATATTTACAACTTGTACACCACCAGGTGGTCCTGGTGGTCCCTCTATTGTAACTGTCGTTTTACTAGAAATTTCGCCTACTGCACTTTTAATTATGCATTGATATTCTCCTGCTTCTGCGAATGTAGCGTTTATTATATTAAGTTCTTCTCCGTCAATATGCAATCTCGGATTATTTATTAAATCCTCGTCTCTGATACGTAAACCATTATGTTTCCAAATATAAGCTACATCTAGCATTTCATCAACTACTTCCCCCATGCAACGCAGTGTTTGATTTTGCATCACAGCACTTGTAACGTGTTGTGGTAACTTTTCAATAAATTGTGGACCACCTTTGATTTAATAAAAATCGATATCTTAAATAAAATTCTGTAAAACTATAATTGTATCGAATGTTCGTGAAATCGTGAAATCCCGCTATCAGAAAGGAGGATGATTCTTCACGCAAATATAAGTTTAAAATATAAAGTAACATTTTTTTATTTCGAGCTCTATTTCCGAAAAAATTGATTTTGAATATTCGTCAAGTATGTATTTAATCTACGTTCGATTTCATGAACACTCGTATGTAATAAAGTATATTGCCTTACGTAATACTATTAATCGTCCACGAGTGTCATCACTTCCATATTGATTTGTTGCAGTGCAAATGTATGTGCCTTCATCATCCCTTGATACTGGGCTAATTATTAGATTACCAGTTTCTAAAATTCTACGTCTACCACCAGAACCAATCACATTTCCATCTTTCTTCCAGACAAATTTTGGTCTAGGTGCAGCTTCAGGATTACAGAATATTGTGACATTACCTCTTTCTGCTGCGTAAGTCTCGGGTTCCATAGGCCGTTTTTTAAAAGATGGTTTTAATGCTAAAATTTCAGAATGATATTTAAAAATAATAATTTTTGAATGGGTCTTTTTTTAAAAGTTACACACACATTTCATTTCTATTGAAACTATATATCTAAATAACAACTTACATAAAATTCGAAGTTGTGCAGATGAATACTTTGTTTTTAACTGATTTCTTGCACGACATTGATACATAGCTTGATCTCGCTCTGGGTCTAAATATTTTATACTTAAGACATTATCTTGTATAAAATATCGATCTCTATCTTGTGAAGGAAGTGTTCCCATATTTAACATTTCACCATTTCTAAACCAACTATAAGAAACATCTGGTATTCCAAATGCTTCACAAGTCCAAGTTAACTCTCCCCTATTATCCATATGTTTATCTACTAATGGAATTGTAAAATTCGGAGCTGCTTGAATAGTTAGTCTTACAGAATTTTCAATTGCTGATCTGTCATTATAAACTCTACAAGTGTACTCTCCTTGATCATCAACATGTACTTTTGGAATTATTAGTACTCGATTATAACTAGTTGTGTATGATCCACGTGGCAGTGATGCACCTCTTCTTGTCCAATTGTATGATGGAATTGGGCTGTGTTAAATTAAAAAAATGTATTATGTAATAAAATTATATACTATTTCACACAATAATAACAATTTACTAACTTAAATATTCTAAATTACCGGATAATATAGTAAATTTATTTTGAGATACAATTAAACTTACTATCCAAATGCAACACATTCAAGTCTAACTTCCTCTCCTGCAATTGGAGCATCTGGAAATGCCTTTGGAAAATTACCAGCGAACTTTAATTGTTGGAAGGAGGCTGAAAATAAAGAGATTCATCAAAATATAAAATACTGACTGAAAAAATGAAGATAATTAAAGGAATATAATTACAATGTGGGTCAACCCTCAAAGGGAAAAATGGCCCATTACGACCAGTATCAGAAGCAACACTTTGAACATTACAAGAATAATTGCCACGATCAATCATTTCCAATGCAGAAAAATAAAGTGCTCCATCATGAGAAACAAAAACACGTTTATCTTCTTCCACAAAATTGGGGAAATAGTCACGTGCCCAATAATATTTGACTCCTGGAAAATGTTGTGGTGGATCACAATATACAACTTTACCCCAATTTTGTTCTCCACGTTCTTCTGAACGTTTTAAATTAAATTCCAATATATACCCAAATGACAGTTCCACGCTTTCAGATATAATTGTACCAAATTTATTGGTTGCTTTACAGTGGTATGAACCTCTGTCTTCTGTCTAAAAACAATACATTAGTGTTGTGTAAATAACATTTTCTTTTAGTATATAATGATTATAATCTAAGATATTATTTACCTGATCAGGTTCATAAATAATTAAAGTGCCACCACTGACTGTATATCTATTATTATTTAGTGGATCTATTTTTGTTGCAATGAGTATGTCATTCTCATAATCTTCTTTGAACCATTCATATGTTGGTGCAGGATAACCACCTGCTAAGCAACTCAGTGCAACATCATTGTTTATTTTTCTTTTTGACAGATCAAATACTTTATCAGTAGGTTGCTTGATAAAATATGGTCCTCTGGGAATTTCACGAGGATTATCAATTTCAATACCATATTGATAAGTACGATCATCATCTACTAAGTTATGCAAATTAGAAATTGGTGCTTCACAAATGTATAAGAACCTATCTCTACCAGTTACTTTTTCCAGTCCCCATCGTTGTAAATTATTATGATAAGAATACACTAAATAATCTCCTCCAAGTGTATTATCAAATGGTTCAGGTAAAAATGCATTTTCCATATTTAATAATTGAGTATTATCAGCTTCATTTATCCAATTTCCATTCTGATATTTTATACCAGTATACCATTTACGGTGTTGTGGATCTTGCCATAATAAATGATATAATATGAATCCATGTTCCTCTAAGGAATTAATTGTAATAAGATCACTTTGATAAGCTTCACAATTTTTTTTAGCTTCTTGTCTGTCCCTAATAGGACTCTTTATGAAACGGTAACATGATTCTTGAAATTTTATCCAATGTTGTGGACACTGATATTGTTCTCCATATAAGACGTTTTGTGCAAATGTATAACTTGTTACGATAAGAATGTATGTTATAATCTCTGATACACAATACATTATTACTTCAATATAATTGAAGATTATAAATTTATCAAATTAATAGTAATCTGAAAAAAACATTACATATTATATTATAAATAAAAACATTACATATTCTTTTTAAGATCGAATGTAACAAATGATTAAGTGATTAAACATAATATATCTGTCAATCAAATGACTTTTGTAATATTTGATTTTTTTTATGATAAATACAAATACTAATTTATATTAATTATGAAAAAAATAATATAAATAATTTAAGAAAGAAATTAGCCGTTTAAAGCATATTATATTTGACCATATAAGCTAGGGAGTGGCACTATAATCTTAAAGTAATTTAATATAACACTTAATGTAGTTTAGACCTTTGCCCTTTAAAACTGTATTACTATTAACTATTTATCACCTTTAATTAATTTCTATTTACGTATGAAACACTATGAATTGTTATTTAATAATTGTAGAAATTAGCGTCTTTACTGTTGACACAACACATGAATAAATGTAAACCTTAATACAATAGATACATGATGTCAAAATTATGTTCCAGAAAATTACCATAAAATTGTAATTTAAAATATAAAATTAAAATGATACAAAATAAAACGATTTATTACATAAACTTTAATATAATAAATATTTTGTTACACATATATAATTAATTCATACAACACAATAATAGATATCCTATTTTGCTGAGAACAAACCTTTAGTACATACGCTTCGATCCATTACTAATAAGGGTGGGGTCCTTTATCAAAGATGAGCAAGTCTATTGCCAATGCAATGTTAAAAAGATCAGCAAAAAAATGGATACAAAGAATAAGAGTCTCCAGCGGCCAACGGTTGAACTATACGCACATTTTTTCTCGAGTACTCTTTGTAGAAGAAATGTACATACGCACGGTGAGCAGGGAAATATTTCAGTTATTGGCGAAGGAAATTTTTCTAAATAGAGATAACATCAAATTGTCAAAATTGTGTCACCACCTCTAATCACTTTCTCTGTTATGTTCTCTTAATAAAACATCCAAATTTTGGCGAGAAATTCCTCCGAGAAACAGAAAATTTTAATTTTCAAAATCCTGGGAATCTGATGTCAGTTTCTCTAAAGTTATGTTCTCCTGATAAAAAAAAACCGCTATTTTTATTTTTATATTCCGCTAAGGAATGCCTCCTTATTTTAAAAGATTTAAATGCTTTGTTTATTTATAAAATAAGATTGTATTATTCATTTCAATTCGCAAGTTTACAATATTTCAAAACGAACCTATTTCCCTCTTACCTCGATGCCGTGTTTATGCAAGTTTCTCTCAGCAAAAGCACCGGTGGAGAAATGTGTGTATAGTTCGGCTATTTAACCACTAGAGGCAGTAATTCATGGAGCGTACTTTTGGCTGAGTTTCTCCCATGCACATTGGCAATCTCCCTACTCTTCTCTGGTTTGACACTAATTTACACAGTTGCGCCCCATTCTACTTACATGCTACCGAAGAACAGTATTGTTTGTTTATAGACAAGATTCTTCATGTTGTTTTGTTCCTCTCTTTACTAACACTTCAGGGATCTTTTATGCATTTTACAATCACGTATTTTCTCTTTTCATATTTAATTGACACACGCTACATTCAATTATTTAAACCATATTTTCTAACCAAGCTTAATACATTTCAAATTTTCCATTTCGCAGTACAAGACTCGTATAACACGTAACTAATAATATGTTATTGGTTTTCTCAAACAGGTACCAGAAGCTTATTTTACTTGTGAGTAAAGCTTAAAAAATATTATTCTAATGCTTCAAGGAAGATAAATTACACACGGTTCTTTTCTTTTCCATGCGTTTCGTAGTAACATTTTTTTCGATTTAGGATACACTTTTTCACTGCTTAAGATGTATTCTTTTATTAGGATAAAAAATTGATTTCATTGATGAAACATTGATGGTATTGGTTTCATTTTAGATAATAATAATAAAGCAAAAAGAAAAAAGAACAATGCAGCGAGAACGGAAATAAAGATATGATTTTTTTAGAAATACATTTATTTATAGAAATTTGAAACATATACAAGCAATTAAAATATTTATTTCTATAAAGTTACTATTTTTGCGTATAGTAAACGGTACCATATATATTGCAGTGTACATATTTAAGTCATACGAATCTACGAAAGGTTTAAAAAGGAAACTCAGGATGATTTCTTACTCCCTCAAAAAATTCAAAACCACAAATTCTGCCAGATTCACCAAGATCAAGATTTTTTAATTTCTGCATGTCCTCTGGTTTAAGCTTCCAATCGAATAGTTCTTTATTTTCCTTAATTCTTTGAGGGTTTGTACTTTTAGGAATAACTACGATTCCGTTTTGTACAATGAATCGTAATAAAATTTGTGCAGGTGATTTCTTGTACTCTTTTGCTATTTCTAGTACTACATTGTTTTGTAACATATCTGGGACCTTCTCCGTTTTATTTAGTAATTTAACAAGACCGCGCGAACCAAGCGGCGAATAGGCTGTTATAAAGATGTTTTCCTCTTTACAATACTTTACCTGTAAAATATAATTTTATTTCATGTTAAATAATTTCGTAATAAAAAAAAAATGCGTTTAAAGAAAAAGTTACCAGTTCTTTCTGTTGGAAAAAAACATGTAATTCAATTTGCAGCATTGATACTTTTACTTTCGCATTTTTTAAAATTCGTTTGATTTGAGGGATATTAAAATTTGATAGCCCAATTGCTTTAGCTCGTCCACATTCTACTTGTTTCTCCATTTCAGCCCAAACTTTTACATGATCTGTACTAAGATCAAGTAACATTTGTCCATTTTCATCCTTAGGATGTAACTCTTCTCCAACTTTCTTGAAAGTGAATGGAGTGTGAACCAAATATAGATCTACATATTCTAACTGCAAATCTTTTAAAGATTTTTTTATCCATGTTTCAACATCTTCTGGTCTATTTCCGACAACAGGGAGCTACAAGCGTAAAAAATAATTTTTGCTGATCCTTTGTATCTCAATGTTATTTTTAACAATTTCGTTAATATTTTCTCGATCCAATTATATTACAATAAACATTTTCAAGTAAATATGACTTTGAATATATAGCTGATATTACCTTCGTAACAATGAAAATGTCAGATCGTTTAATTCTTCCAGAATCAAACCATTTTTTAAGAACGCGACCAATTACTTTTTCATTTTCATATACTGGTGCTGTATCGATATGTCTGTATCCTGCCTCTAAAGCAATGTTCAGTGCGTCCTGTAATTCTTCTTCACTTGCCTAAAACATTATAACATGCTTAAAACAATATAACCTTGTAGTAGAAGTATTTTTTTATTAATTAAATTATATATAACATTTAAGTGTGATAATACCTAAGATGTAGAAATAACTATTTATCAAGAACTGAATCCCACTTGTGAGATAGAAATTCGTTAATAATTATTTTCCTTTCCCGTAATAACTGTTTAAATGAAATTATACAATTTGAAAAAAAGATAACTAAAACAATATTGATGTATTTATGTTCAATTTACATTTTAAAATATAGTCAAAAGAACTAAAGGTAGTATGTTCTTATACATAATTATTATTAAAGATACTGAATGTTGAAACTACTTATAAATATGATCTCAAAGGTTTGTATGCTATTACGTTACGGTTGAATGTTTCTAGACAATCGCTATTGCATATAGTATGTACCACGGCTATGTACATAAAAAGATATGTATATAGTATTCCATATAAAAAACTAAACGTTACCTTCGTTTTTCAGAGAAACATTACAAATATAAGGAGTTGTATATGTATTATTGTATTGATTTTAAAATACTGTAAAACCTTTTTCTCTATCATTTTTTGTACATATTTGTAAAAAAACGCTAGTAGTAATACGAATATCCTGTGTATGAGTAAATATTTTATATTGTTTTTAAGTCCTTGTAATAATTTGTTTATTAAAAGATCGGAATATAGTATATGTTTGTATCTATCTCCTCGACAGTTTTCAGTCAACGCAAATGTACGGTCAATTTAATTAAAATAAAACATCAAATCGGTATTTAGATAAATAATTTGAATAATTTATGTATTTTGATAATGTGATCATCATGAAAATGATGTTCGACAAAGCTGTATCATGCATGCGCACAACTATCAGTTGTGTTCAATCTAGTGTTCTGTCATACATGTATGACTAAACTAAATATTTCCTGTAAAAGTTATGTTCTTGTATTTTATTTAAATTTTATGTAAAAAGTGATCTTTCTTTCTTTCTAAGACATGAGCTAATCAAGATTATAACTGTGTAAAAGAAATATGTAACCTGTTACTAGGTATAGTATTATTACGTATTACTTATTCTTTTAACAAAATTAATATAAATATTAGTATACTATGTTTATAGCTTATTCTAACTATTGCTATAAAAATATTGGAGATTAAGAGAAATAAAGTTTTTAAAATTGAATGTATAAATTAGCGATACTTGTGCTATAGAATGTGAGGTTAGAAACTATACTAATTATATGTATATATAAAATATGAGCACTTTTATTGAAGTTTCTACAGTGTAATAAGTTGAAATTATGTAGTTATTAATAATAAATATTTAATAAAAACTATATGTTACTGGTCTTAATTTTAAATTAAATCTATGCATATGAACATACTATAACATATGAGATTATTTAATTGCATGGCAATATATATATATGTTTTATTTTAATTAAAGTCGTATGTATAGCTATTTGTATTCTATCTTTCTTAAGGTATTTGTGAATATAATTTTGATATTCCTTTTTTAATCAAAGATATGTGGGACATAAAAAAGATATAAAATATTCAGTAACCCAAATAATTTTGTCAAGATACATGTGTAAATCAATTCTTCATTCTTTTGTTATATATATTGATATGACATATTAAAAATTTATGATTGTATTAGAAATTTTTATTACCATATTAGGATAATGATATATTTTGATCTACATTTTACTATTATAATTAGATTACCAGATTAGATAACCAGATTACTATTATATCATTGAAAAAAGACATTACACTTTAAATCAAGCAAGTTGATACATGTTAAATCTTCATTTACAAATTAATTTATATAATACCACAATATACATATACAGTCATGAATACACAGTAAAATATTGTATCTTTGTTATTGTAATTCTTGATACAATAATAATGTGACATAGGTACTATTCGAATTAATAGTTTCCATAATTTTGAAATTAAAACTTCATATATGTAATTTGTAATCAAACTTTTCTCACTCAAAGAATAGCAGATTTTATAAAATTTCATATTAAATAGAAATAAAATTACTTAACTAAATTAGAATTAAATAGAAATTAAATTTACAGACTGTAAAAGAAGTATTTCATTAAGAAGAAGATTATATACAACGTTTAAAAATTAATCGTAGCGAATGGTACGAAAGTGTATCTGTACATTTTAATATTTGATACATTAACGTTTGTGTTTGAGTATTTAACGATAGTATTATATTAAAAATAATTTTCTTTATAAAAACTTTTTATTTTACAACAACTTTTTATTTAGTTTACCTGCCATGTACCAAAACCGACTATTGGTATTAAGTGTCCATTCGGAAGCAAAATAGTGTCGTTCTCCATTGCTTGTGTACAGTAGCAACTTTGTAGAATAACTGAATAACTGTAATACCGATTCCAGTTTCTTAAAACTAACTTGACTTTCTCTTTAAGCATGAGCACACAATCATATTCAACCTTGGTCAGGTAGGCATACAATAATTACAGCATTTTCCGTTTTTTATTAGTCAGATAAAACGACCATCAAGAACTTTCAAGGTTAATTATTTATGTAATCATTCTTAAAATAATTATATTCGTATTTTTACATATACATCGAACATTGTATGTATAATTAATTCTAATAATGATGAAACAATATAAGGCAGAGAATATTTATTTAACAATAAATATAACGAATAATTGAGAAAACAGTGAAATTCGACTTCTTTTCTCTTTTTTCTCTTATTAATAAAAATTATCCAGATTTGAAGTTCATGACAAAAATAATGTAATGTTATGAATTTTAGGTAATGTCTGTTTACTGCAGATGATCTGGAAATATTACAGAACAAAACATAAATTAAAACGATAAGTGATTTTATAATGTATCGATGTGTAAATTGTGGAGCTGAGGTGGAAGAGCTTTATAGGAGATACTGTCCAAGTGTTCTAAAGCTTTTAAAATGTGTATGTCATATATTATATAAATTTATTTTTTATAGAAATTAAAAATTAGTTTCATTTCTCGAAATAATTGCATACGAAAATTGTTTTATAAACAAATGAATGAATATAGTAATCAATTTTTTAATTTATGTGTTTTTTTTATTATGTTTCAATCAATGTTTTTATCATTTACAAATAATTATACACAGTTTTACAGAATAATGTTCCAAAATAAGATTTATGTAAGAAAACTACAATTGCATTTATGCTTAAATGACATAAGAATAAATAATGAAACATTTAAAGTTGCAAAATATCTAAATTTCAAAACTCATTTTACTGTCAAATGTACTATTAATCATATCCCCTGATAATCGCGGACCCCTTTACATGGAAGGACAACGCGCATTTTTTTAGAGTAGCCATGTCAACTGGATCAAGTAAAACCATATGATGTCTGGTACGGGTTTCTATATCCGTGGTTAATTGAGTTTCACCATTTCACAGCCAATAAATTAATACAACCTATGCTTACATTTAATTGCATTTATTTTCTCGCTTAGTTTACTTGTATTCTAAGCAACAAAGACAATTATTCCTATAACAAATATTCCTTATGTTCTTTATCACTACGTTAGTTTCTATTATTGTTCGTATGATTGTACTCTTTATAAGAACTTTTTTTTTAATTTCGGTTTATTTAGTTTATTCAAACGAATAGAATTGGATGTACTGCTTCGGCGATTCGACCTCAGACAAAGGTATTAGACGATGAGCAGTTTTTTCGTAATTATATATAGTCATCGATATGTGATACTTAACGGAACTTCTGCAATCTAAGATTTAAAGTGCATCTACAAGACTCATGGACGTGGCTGGCTAAACCAATTGATTGCTTAATATATTAACTCATAATGTACTGCAAAGAAGCGCAGCGTTAGTTGACCGGTAGCTTGCAGTAACATCTGACCAACTGTCAAAGGAGATAGAATTCTAGGAAAAGCCGAGTATTTTTCTTCTTCGTTAAGTGAGAACGAGATACAGATACCTGACACGAAATATCGAGGTTAAAATAAATATGTTGGGTGCCTCTCTACGGAGTCACTTCCAAGAACTGATAGAGATAGTGGCCATCAGCTAACACGGCAAACTCTCAGTCAGCTAACGCGGCACTACTACATATCATTCCTATGAAGTATGTAAGTACTCATATAACGTGCAATAGGTTTTGAGCGGATACGAAGTGAACGAAACACCCGGAAAAATTATGCTTTGGCGAAGAATTAACATCAAGTGATAACAAGAATAAAATTTGTTGAACTTTCAGTCACTGCAGTTATAGATAACTTGATAGTTCGTGATGACATCCCCTTCTGGTAATAACACAAGCATAGCAGATCGGCTAGATATTCTAGAAAAATTAGAAGATGGCATGACTGTGAGTAGTATTGCCTGTGAATATGGACTCAGTAACAGGACAATACGACGTTACCGACAGCACTCGAAGGCGATTCGCAACTTTGCGGCGAATCCAAAGTACCGAGAAATGAAGAGGCAACGGATACCAATATATACCGATTTGGAATCTAAATTGTATCGTTGGTTTCAGCAAAGGAAGTTGTTAGGAGACTGTTTAACAGATAATATTTTAATAAATAAAGCTAAAGAAATAGAAACAGAGTTTCCCAGTACATCGAATTTTAAAGCAAGTCGGGGCTGGCTCCAGAACTGGAAGAAAAAATATGATATTGGCAAGAACACGACAGATCCGAATGAAATCGCCGCGAATAATTTTATACGTGAATTTTTACAAATACTAGTAAAAGAAGATATAAACGAAGAAGATGTGTATAACATGGACGAGACTAGTTTACTTTGGAAGGCACTTCCGTGGAAGACATTAGTTCATGAGGAAAAATATCTGATCATAAAAGGAGAAAACAGAAAAACAGACATAGTGACTGTGGCATTTTGTGCAAACACTAGTGGTACACACAAATTACCATTACTTTTTGTAAATAAATTCGCAAATCCCCGAGCATTGAAACATTGTAAGGATACATTACCGGTGGTATATAAAAGTCATTGTAATGCCTGTGTTAACGAAGATATTTTTCGAGAATGGTATAATAATTATTTTAAGCAAAGTGTGAAAGAGCGCCAATTACAGGAACAACGTAAAGGAAAAGTAATATTGCTCGTTGACAATTTCAAGGCACACAAACTTGAAAAAAAGGAATTGGATGATGGCCACTTTATGTTAATATTTTTACCACCGAATACGTCCTCGTTGATCCAACCTATGGATCGAGGCATAATTACTCAATGTAAAAAGATATTTCGGCTTGAACTACTTCATCGGGTATGTTGTACGTTTAATACTTCCTTTAAAATAATATTTATAATAATGCAATTTTCTCATATACATTTCTTCTTCATAGGTACTCCAGTATAACGACGGACTTACACAGTTTTATGCTGATTACGATATTAAGGATTGTATCGATTACATTAGCGAAGCATGGAATAATGTTACACCACAAAACATTCGTAGTTCTTGGGTGAAAATTCTTAACAGACAGTTTGAATTTAATAATATTAAAACAGAGAATTCCACGGTCACTGATGAACAGAATGCAGAGCAATCGATCGACGTGATGTCTGCTGAGGAAATAACAGAGTGGATTTCCGGATGCGAACAGGCGGAAATCATTCCGGAGGAAACTGCTATTTTGAAACAAATTTGCAAATTTGAATCATCTTCTTCTCTGATAGAAGACGAAGAAATTGATCGTCTATTGTATAATTTAAGAATGTTGAGTAAAATCGAACCAGAAATTGAAGCCGATGCAAAACGAATAATAGATCATTTTAATAAAAAGCAAGGAAGATAATATTGTCCCTGTTATGGTTATTGTTATCATTATTTTTACACCAGCGATGTACCATTTAAATCGTACGTAATACATGGCCTATCGTCAGAAGGCTACTTCGATATAACTATTGTTATAAACGTTTAATCATAGCTTACAAATTTCCAAGCTATGTGACATATTATGATATTATAATATATACATAACATAAAAGTATGTTTTTTGTATTCGAGTATCATATTTGTATCATATTTGTAGATATTTAGTAAGCAAATACCAAATAATTTTAGTATTCGTGATAATTTACGTTATTACTTATTCCTGTTGCCATGTTTTCTTCACTTTTATTTTTAGACCTTTACATTTGTTTCTATGTCTTTTTTGTATTTTGTTATTGATTTCGTAATAAAGTGTTCATAATAAAATTACATATAACATTCTTTTCTTATTATAACTTGACAAATAAACCTCATCAGACATTTGTGTACATGAACTTTTCTTATTGGTTTAATGTTCAAAATCAATACTCCAAGTTTTTCTACAGTTACTATTTTGGAACTTTATACTGTAAAATAACTTCTATTATAAAAAAGAATTATTTCTTGCTTCTAAATGGTTAATAATTTATTTTTATTCATTTCAGGGAACATGTGATCTCTTGGCAGATAAATACATTGAATACGATCCAGTAATAATCTTGGTTGACTTAATATTGCTTAAAAGACAAGCATACAGGCATTTACTTCACAATTGCGATATAACGCCGTGTTGGAAACTAGTAACAATTTTGTGGCTTATTGAATCTTTCCGAAATTTCTTTCTATGTAACAATAGCAATCAGTATGTTCAATATTGGAAGATATTTCAACCTAATTTTAATGGACAATGTAGTGTCTATCTAATATTATTCAACACTGCTTTTGCTCTCGCTACTTTCGTCTTCACCGTAATTTTCTGTACTAAAGTGAAGTGGTATTTTTACCCAACTAATTCAAACAAATGTAGTGTGATACAGTTAATGAAAGCTTTAATCATTGGTGGATCTGGAAAATTATTAGGACTGTTAGAAATTACTTGGGGACATATTTTTCTAACGCCCCATTACTTGCTTATATTGGGATATACTCTTCTTTGCTTACTTACAACCTATTCAGGTAAGAAATTTCATATAGTTTATATTATAATTTATTTATTTGTACATACGAATCTTCTAGAATGTAGTGTTTAAGTTAAAACACCTTTCGGTGCTAAGCTGATGAATGCTTCATGCATATAGCGGTTAAACTCATCCTATTACTATAATCGTATAACCGTACTTATAATTAGAATAAATTATTTATAGTTATTATTAATATATCTATATGTTATATAATTTCAGTGGCGACCAACAATAGAAGACTGGAATCTTTAATAATTTTGGGAATAGGCATAGTGGTTTACAATTGCACACCTAATTTTTCCTTCACGACGTTTGAAGTTTTAAAATTAGTTTAATTATTTATTTTTAATTGAATTTGATTTTGTAATCCTGTTTGGTATAATATAACATTAAACTAAACTAAATAAGTGTATTTGTAATATACATATATTTAACATTCCTTAAGAGGTATGATACTCCATCCAAGGACTAATCTATCAAAACCACAAGAGAATAAGTTACAAACCCCGCTATCTTCAGCCCAGGCTACAGACGAGACCATTCTCTGGTGACCCTGAAATCAATTGAAGTCAATTTCAAAATCAAATTTAAAGTATTTTTATTTTTATATTCCGAGTATAAAATACAAATTCTTTTTTTATATTCACTGTGAAATTTTAAGTCTAAATTATCACAAGATAAGCAAAGAAAGATTAAAGTAACGATATTATAGAACATAAGGTGAAATTTTTACTTACCTGTCTGCTAGTTCTAGGCAATCTAGCTAATCGTTGACCGTTAAGATCAAATAATCTAATTTGTCTATTATCATGTGGAATTGCAACGATGCCAGTACTTGATACGGCTAATCGGTTAGCGGCACTGTCACCTCGAATTGTAGCTAAAGGACTTCGTATATTTCGTAATTCCCATACTTTTACACTTCGATCATCTGAGCCGGAAACGATTTTATCTTCACGCGTGAAGACAGCTGATGTGACAGTCCTGTATTTTGAAAAATGTAATGTTTAAGAACATTTCATTTTATACCATGATTCATCAGTTTTAACAAATTCATCATCAATTATTACTTACTCGGTATGTGCTTGGAAAACAGAAACCGAATGAATGGGCTCTCTAAAATCCCACAGACGAAAAGTACTGTCCTTACTCGAAGTAACGCAAAGTCGTTGCGTATGATGAGTTGATACATGAGAAAGTTCTTGATCGTGTCCACATAATGTGTGAATAATTTCTCCAGTTTCTACATCATAAAGATTTGCAGTTCTATCCCAAGAAGCAGTGACTATCTGCTCTGCATCAGGTAACCAATCTGCAGCCATCACGACGCCCGTATGTCCTAATAACTCTCGTATTGGAGTTCTGTAATATTTTACTAAGTATAAATATATACTGAAATGTGGATTTCCTATTTAGAACTATGTAAGAACAACTCTTTGTATTGTAACAACTTTCATTCATTAAAGTGCAATTTAGATTAAAAATTTAATTGAATGATAAGGAAATTTAAATTGGCTTAAGTATTACCATAAGTATTACCTTAGTGTAGGCGGTTCTTCTTGTTCCTCATTCAAAGTAATCACACCACTAAGATTTCTATCAGAACTCAACCCTGAAAGGTCTTCAGATGAATTCTGCCTTTTAGGTAAATCCCAATCTACAGCAGCTTGCCACACATGAGCAGAATTATCTCCACTTGACGTGAGTGCCAACTCTTTGGTAGGATGAAAACATACAGAGTTAACAGAGCCAGAATGACCTATAAATTAAATGAGAAATATTCTATTTATCAAATAACAGAATTATTATTTTATGTATAATGTGTACTTTATAGAACTTATTATACTATAAATATTTACTACCTAATGACAAAATCCTCAATCACTTAGTTGTCAACCCAATACTAATGGAAATATTTTTATGTGTAGTTTGCAAATGCTAATAAAATATATAAGAATACGTAAAACTGTAACTTAAAGAAAAACAAACCAATATACTGCAATAAACAACGCCCACTATCCATAGCCCAAACTCTAGCACTGTGATCAGCAGAAGCTGTAGCAATAATTTGACCTGCTCTTCCAACAGAAACTTCCCAAACACCATCCCGATGCCCAAAATATTCTCTTTGCATACTACATGTCATAGTTGGTGTTTTAAAACTGGAAACTATTTTACTAGTTTGTGCTTTTAACTTATTAGAAGTTGTTTTTGTTTTTGGTGCTGAATTCCCTGCCATAGCTGTAAACAACATATATATTTTTAATATTTGAACATAAATTAGAAAGAATGAGATAACTTTCCAATTCTCCCTTGCTCTTAATTATTTACATTCTTACATTTTTGTTTGGAAAGACTTTTTGTATCTGGAAAGTCTGCAACATCTCCAAGAGGTAAGCTCCGTTCTCCAGAACCATAACACTCTCTTTCAAGCCTCTCATTAAGAGTATCTATCTTCTCTTGTACTAAATTGAGATGTTTGGAAACATATATATTAATAAGATTATACTTTTTTTTTTAGTAACATAAAGTTAATAAGTAAAATTTACTAAAAATTATTTTAATCATCTTATTTGACATTGCTTATTTATATTCTTAAAAGCCTCAATTATAAAGATATTTTTTCATATTAATTATATAAAAAGTAATAGATAAAAGCTTTCTATATTTCATTATAAAAACTAATATTCATAGCATATAATATATAAAAATATCAATATTTTCATACATCCCAAATTTTCTGTGTAAAGAACTTCAAATTCTTTTTCTATTTGTTGAAATAATTCAAAAAGTCGACATCGTAAAGCTGGCGGAAGTATATTATCATCAGGGTCTGTACGAAAAGCTGCATAGTGAAGTGCAGTTGGTTGCAATGGAGTAGATCCACTTTGTGATTGCAATTCTGTATCTGTACTACTTTGTACTCTTGGAATAGAAATCCGTTTGATTTTCCCAGCACTTTTATTTCCACTAGTCATAGATGGTTCTCCAGGCATCTTTGACTCTGAAATATTACAAATTTAAAATGATGTACTTATGATGTATTATCTTTGTATTATGATGTATTATCTTTGTTTATATTATATGATTATAAGATTATAATTAATAGTTTTAGCTCTGCAGAGCACTATAGTTTAAATATTAAAATTTATTTTAAAATGTATAATATAATAAAATTGTAGGAATACGTGTGATATTTATAATATAATAGAATAATTTTCATTATTACACATACTAACCACTTAATAAGTACTCACTGTGCATATACATATATTATTTTCTTCCTCCTTATATTTATATTTATGTAAACATATATCACTGTATAATATAGTACAACAATTATATTTTTTACATCTATATTTCTTTAAGTACTTTAGATAGATTCGTTTAGAAATACAATAACAACAACAATGTATTTAACTAAATTACAATTAAGACATTGAAATTGAAATATATACATAACACATCATGTGTACATACATAAACACACATATTTCAAAGATTTGTGAATTTATTGGAAATAATTAAAATAGGATAAGTACTATCTTATATTTCAATTACAATAGTCTTAAAATAATAAATATTTATAACATCCAGATGGTTAACTGAATTTTTCTTACCATGGAATACTACTTCGCGGTTGTAGGGTTCGTTAGTGCTTGTTTAAAGATAATCTAAATTACAATGTCTAAACTAAAATATTTGGAAGCTATTACCAACTCTAATAAAAATATAGGAACACAATTTATACATAATGCAAAATAAAATTAAATGACAAATTTAGTTGTGAATTGATTTCGAGTATACCATACTTACATACGGTATACGGTCAATATATACAGAACAAATCTAAATATAATAAAACCACAACTAAATTAAAAAAGAATTTATTAGAATTAAAAAAGTAAAATAGGGAACTATACATAAATGCATAAATATAGCACTATGAGCTCAGCTGTATCAAGTTCAAATTACAGAAAAACTTTGTATATATAATTACTAATAATACTTTCTACTCGCATAATACACATATATAGAGCCGTAAAAATGTAAAGTGAATGTAAAATATAGAAAATTTTTAAAACTGTTACAAAGATGTACTAAAACAATCTTTTAACTTTTTGTTGGCTTGTTCTAGCAATTGTAACTCTAAACTTTTTGTTATGTATGATCAAAATGAAGTCACAGATTTTGAAATAGTAAAAGTATTTTAATTTTGTTTTTGTGAAAAATGTACGTTTTTATTACATCGCATAATGTTAAATTTCTTCGAACCGTTTAATATTTTACATATCTTTGTGTTAATACAGATGAAGTATTTTCGTGTTTTGTTAGCACTCAGAGGATTTGATATTTGTATTCGTATGTATGTACATATGTACAATTTGATATTCGTTTATATCGTGAGATTTATTGTATACTGAGATGTATTAAATACTAATTAAAATGATTTTTTCGTATATTTTATTGTAAATAAATGCGTTTATATTTTGTAAATCGAATTTTAGTATTTTTCTTTAATATATTCTCTCCTTTCATTTGAGGTTATATATCATTCTTTTACTTGAGGTTATATGTCATTTTTTAATTGATTGCATTAGACTTAGTAATAATATACATTTTGTAATTCTTCTAATATTTTGTTTTATATAATACTCATACTTTTTTTCTGGAATATCTTAAATAATGTAATTATAAACATAATAAATCTTTGTAAAAAATATGAATTGTATTCTTTAATAATCATATACTAAGTATTGTAATTTTTTTCTAACTTTTAATACATCTTCTAATAATATAATATTCGTTTCGTTATTATATAAAACTATAAAATTATGTCAAGTATGGGTAAAAAGAAAAAACAAGAAACTTTGGAGAAAGAAGAACTTCAGTTGCTCAGCAAGACGGTAAATATATTTAAATAAATATAATTAATAATATAAATAAATATATTTAAATAAATTATATCTGTTAATAATCTGATAAATAAACTATCAATCAATTAAACTACATATATTTTTCTTAGATTAGAATATGGAAATCTTATGATTACGTTGATTTTTTTATATCACTTCACTACTTTGCATTATGTTTTAATATTTAAGTCATAGTTAATAGTGACAAAAAATATACAATTCCTTGTTGAAATGAACCATTATAATAGTATATGGTATAAATATTTTATCCTAAGTAACATATTTTTGTTAGGAACTGATAGAAAAGATAATAAAATTGGAAGAAGAAAATAAACAACTGAAAGCAGCAAGAAATAAAATAAAAGAAAAATCAAAAAATAAAGATATTCATAAATCACAAAAACCATTTGATTTTTCAAAGTATGTAAAACTATAAAACTATAAAAATAAATATTATGATAAAGAAACTATTTATTTCAATATAAACTATTTTAATTTTAGGTGTAATAAGAGACATATTCTTTTAAAATTCTATTATCTTGGGTGGAATTATAATGGCTATGTTGTACAAGAAAGCACTGATAATACAATCGAGGAGCATTTGTTTGAAGCATTAATAAAAAGTTGTTGCATAGAGTCACGTGAAACATCAAATTATCATAGATGTGGGAGAACTGACAAAGGTGTCAGTTCATTTTCACAAGTGATTTCCATAGATTTAAGGAGTAAATTAAATCCAGAGGATCAATGTAAATTAGAAGATGAGCTTCCATATTGTAAAATATTAAATAGGCTGCTCCCTTCTAACATAAGATGTATCGCATGGTGCCCAGCGTCTAGTAATTTTTCAGCAAGATTTAACTGTAAATTTCGAACCTACAAGTACTTTTTCCCAAGAGGAAATTTAAATATAGATTCAATGGATAAAGCTGTTAAATATACTATAGGAGAGCATGATTTTCGAAATATTTGTAAAATGGATGTTGCCAATGGTGTTACTAATTATCAAAGAAAAGTTCTTGATGCAAAAGTATGTCTGTATCGTCGAGATTTTAGAAATATTTCAGGTAATTATTGCTTTTGATCTAATCATATGTAATTAAGTATTATACCTAGCAATATTGTATTTATTTATATATTTATAGTATATTAAGAATGCATTGAATCTAATTGTAAATTTCTTTTAAAATGACTTTACTATTAGTACAAATTTTTAGCATTAAATGTCGGAGTAATAAGTGTAACAATTACCATGTTTATTTTAAAAAAATATCCTTTTTCTATCTTTTGTACATAGATGTTATTTTGTTGTAATAGTGATTTTTATTTAAAAGATTTTTTAAAAATTATAAACAAAAATTTGTTCTATTGCGATTTTTTATAATATATTTATTTATTCGTTAGTGTACTACGTTTGTTTATGTATTGTAAAATATTGTATGTTATATGTTTCTTTGTAGGATATGACGTGTGTCAATTGATTATAACAAGTCAAGCATTTTTATGGCATCAAATTCGTTGTTTAATGGGTGTTTTGTTTCTTATTGGTCAAGGAAACGAGAAACCGGAAATTATTTTAGAGCTTCTAAATATTGAAAAATGTCCTAGGAAACCACAATATAATTTAGCTCATGAAATACCATTAAATCTTTGGTATTGTGAGTACGATACGATGGAGTGGTATATCGATAAGGATGAATTAATAAATACGATAAAATTTTTACAAAGAGATTGGACTTTGAACACAGTAAAGTACGTAGTAAAGCACTCTAATAAATTACGTACTTTAGTTTATTAAAGTACATAGATATGATCTTATAAACGTTCTCAGAAAAAATATAAGTTGCATCTGTTTTACCGCGTGAATTATATACGTCTCATTCCATTTAGACCAGATATTTTAAAATGTTTTATACAGTATTAATTTTTACTATGTATATCTTATTTTGAATGTTATTTATATTTTTTTTATGTCGATTTTTACAATCTTATATGTGCATATTATGATTCTAAAATCGTCGATATAAACAGAACGAAAGTGATTTCTCGTGTAAAATGAGATTCTCCCTCATTAAGAATGAAAACATTTATCTATATTTTAACCCGGAAAAGGTTACAAATAATTGCTCTGTCAATTTATATTTTTTTATAAATAAAAATAATGCAATTTCAATTTTAACAGATCAGTTATGATTGAAAATATGTTATCGGATTTGGAAGATACAACGGATTGTAAAGATATGCTTTTTCAAAGTGATTGCCTATTACTTGGTATACAACCTAGAGTGTATCAACGTTTAATGAAACGACCTACTTGTGGTTAGTACACAAATCCGTTAATATTCTTTTACCAATTTTTTGGAAGGAGATAATCATATTAAACGTACAATTGATTTTCAGAAAGCTTAGAAAGTAAAATAAAACATTATGAAAGCAAGAAAAAGAAGAAAGAAGACCCAGACAATAGCGACGATAAGTAAATGTATCAGTCCTTTTTTAACAATAAAAGATTTTAATTTTGTTAATTTATTATACATACTTTATGGCTCATAGTGACCTTCTTATATTTCCAGCCTTGTTCAATCCTTTCTCATCTCTAAACACGCATTGAACACACTAAACACACTAAAAATATGTACGAAATACAACCTGCTTGTGATATGCCTTAGGTTGTTCTAATACTGGCAGCACACTTTCATTCAAAGTAGATTAAAATGGCGGCAAAAAATTGTACATCAACTTTTAAGGCGTCACTGTAAACTAAACGCCTCAATTCCGTGATCAAATTCATATCGACTTATAAAAATGGATTTCAAGATGCAACGTCGTTCCGTATCAATGCCAAAATGGATCAAAGCTGTTATACAAATGCATTTTGTAGCTTAAAGACCTTAGTATCTTTAATTAGTTTCGTATAATTGCATTTCATCTATATATCATTAAAGTAAAGTTTTAGTTATTGTTCGATTAATTTCTCTTTAAAGCTTTTTCTCAAAATTATTTCTCAATTCATTTATCTGTACGCGGACTCCTATTGGCAGAATAAGAAATTTTTAGCCAAAATAAAAAAAATCTCAGTTCACGGACCCAGACAAATGCAATTTTACTGGAACTATTTTACGTTTAATACATTCCATTAAATCGTACAGATTCGATTCAATATTGTTTATCGTTAATTTACCCCGTGGTAGGAAGAATCTCCTATTTCTTCTTATATTTTATGAAATCAAAAGAATTAGAAACTAATATGCCTTCGATAAAAACCACAAAATCTATTTTACAAAATTGATCGCATCAGTCTGACTGCAGCTGTAGCTTTGTTTTGGTTTCTAGTTCGATCCATAGACCCGGAGGAACATGCGCTTTTGCGTCTCCCGGCTTCATACTTGCGCTCTTTAGTATCAGTCTGTCCGAGTTTGCGTTCTGTCGCTTCCTTGCTGCTTGCCTTTGGCATGGCCATGAAAAATAGAACGTGTAAACTAATGAAAGATCCGTAATTCGTTCTAAAATGGTTAGACGATCACGAAAATTAATTTGACGAGTGCTAGTTTATATGAGCTGCCGAACATTGACATCTAGAAAGGTATATCTCTTATTCTGTTTTATTTTGCCTGATTATTTCCTTATTTATTTACTAAGTTCAATGTTCTCCATGGTATATTGTCATTTTTATCGTTTGATATTCATTTTTTTATTTGCGTAAATCATTCTTTTTATGACGATACCACATACATTCATTTTCTATTGTTTGAAATTATTTAAGATTTTATACCAATGCACAACTGGATCTTCACTTTAGTTTTTCAAAATTGGTCTTGAACAATTTGTAAAAAGAAATTTTTATGTATATATATATATGCACAACCGCACTAAATTGATTAGTTTCTTTGTTTATTGAATACAGATGTTGTTAAACAAGCAGGTGGACCGTATATACATAGAGATCCTTTTTATCTTTTGTATGTCGAGTGTCATAAAATGCTATAGCGTACCATGTACGTTCAACACCATGTGTATGTGTTGGATTCAAGACGATGAAGATTTCACGAAGATGGATATCAATTGCATAGGAATACCATTTGCCAGATTTCCAGGTAGGTTTATCATATTTTACAAACTTAATTTTACTGAATCATCACGTTTGAAAGTTATAGAGATGGATGAATCTACGGGTATGGTATAACTATAATTATTTGACATACAACGAGGCAATAATCGTCAGCTTTGATAGCTTAAAAACTATGAAAGTACAGAACAAAAGAAAAATTTCCGTAATAAAAATTACATCGCACAGAAGCCATTGTCTTCTTCTTCTTTTAACGAAGAAACTATTTAATATTAATGAACGAAAGATATTTCTTAGATCTATTTTCATTTTTCAAGGTGCAATGCTATATTTCTTGCCTTATTCTTAAATATTAGCGCTTACGACGAATACGATAATTTATTCACTGGATCATTCAAGATTGGATGGTCCTTCGTGCTTTCGTATTTTACACACAAAATCCATATTTAAATTAAAAAAGATATATTTAATAATAGATGTCTCCGTAAGTTACGTGGCCCAGTTGGATGTAGTTGGATCTGGAATCCAGGCGTTGGACAACGACGCGCTCACGAGTTCGGTTGGTGTCGAAGCTTTGGGATTAATGAGCAATCGATTGTCCAACATTGGTGATAAATCCTTTTCGTAAGTTAGTATGACGGAAGATAATGGAATTACACATTTTCGATGTTTGTATTGTTTTGTTTCATCTGTTAAATGTAATATTTTGTAATAAGATAAGAGAATAACAATTTGTAAGTATCTAATTATTACACGTTCAAGAGGTGCATTTAATACTTCATTTAAGGGAATATATGTTATTAGAGGTATTGCGGATAGTTTACGTTCACTGGATCTCAGCTACAATGCCTTGGAGGAAGTGCCATTTAAGGTTTTTCGCGATCTGAAGAAACTAAACTGGCTCAACATGCACAGGTAAAAATGTAGAGGAAATTCGACAAAGGTTCTAATTAATTCAATAAAAGAATCAATCTATCAAATCATAAAACTATATAATTATAACAGAAAAGTTGTATTTCTAGCAATCATTTAACATCGCTGGATGGTGACTGGGGACACTCGAAGGATGCACTAACAAACGCCTTCTTCGGAGATAATTCAATCATCGAGATACCAAAAATATTCAACACGTTCGAATCCCTGGCTTGGTTGAATCTCGACAACAATAACATCGAGGAACTATTGGAAGACAGTCTACCTCCCAATGTACACACTCTAAGTCTCAATAGCAACCTTTTAAAATCCTTTCCATCCTCCTTGAAATCCTTGAGACATCTCACGTGGTTGTATCTGAGAGGCAACGACTTTAAAAGCCTTGAACTGCCCGATTTCCAAAGTTCAAATTTAGAACTGGTCGACGTCAGCGAAAATTGCATCGAATGGATTGGTACACTAAGCCTGACCAACCGAACCTTGAAGATTAAAGATTTCAATCTAGACAGCAATAAGCTAACATCCTTAACTGCTGGTATTTTTGATGGTCTCGAGACTAAAAGGATTCACTTGTCCTCGAATTCGATCAAAAACGTTGACGATGATGCTTTCCGAGGGCTCGAGGATATGCTGGAATATCTGAACCTGGAGAATAACGATCTCTCCAGTGTTCCTGCAGCAGTTAGTCGATTGAAGAAGTTGTCGTACCTGTATCTTGCTAATAACGACATAAGGAACATATCCGGCGATGCATTTTATGAGTTTGCTGAGAATTTGCGAGCGCTTTCGTTGGCTACGAATAGCTTGGATGCAGTACCAGTTGCGGCTGTAACCAGGTGCCTTGCTTCTTTAATTTGTGTGCGCACTTGACTGTTCGATGTTTAAAGTTCATCCTGTTTTGCGATTTGGTAGCAAGAATTGCTTAATATTGGAGAACTGAGAGATCGATGTACAGCTGTAAATAATCTTTACGCTATTTAATATCCATATTTAATGGTACAATGTTTTACGAAATAGGTGCCAGAGGTTGCTCCATCTTAATCTCGGTTACAACAAAATCTCTCATATTCAGCCGGGTGACTTCGAATGGGCAGAGGATCTTGAAATTCTCTTGCTTAGAAACAATATCTTGACGAAACTGAAAGACGAAACGTTCAAAGGAGCAAGTAAGCTTCAGTTTAGATCTTCTTCTGTCGCAACTATTTGGTTCATTACTATATATTACCATAAAATCATAGGATAAGTTGCCATATATGTGATTAATTAAAATACGATCTTATGTCAATAATTTTGGTCATGAGATTCAATGGTCAGTTCACTTTTACATTTAAATATATTTCTCACTTGTACTTGTTCTATTCTTTTATATAATATTTTACAGCTTGTTTATTTTATGGTAATACCGTACATAGAAAAAGATGAGTAAGGAGGAAATGCCAATCTCTCGATCATTTTCAGGGAAGCTGAAAGAGCTCAGTTTGTCTTTCAACCACTTAACGGAGCTCGACGACGATTGCTTCGTTGGTATAGAGGAGAGCCTCGACATTCTCGAGTTGAGCTTTGCTTTCGCGACCGACGTGTTTCCTCAACGGGCACTCAGGCCCCTTTCGAATTTACTGTGGCTCGTTTTGGATAACAACAACTTTCAGACAATCGAGGCGACCGCGTTTTATTCCTTCCAGCGATTACGCTACATCAACCTGGAATCGAATCGACTTCATTATCTGCCTGAACGAATATTTCTGTCCAGCGTCCATCCCGAGCTTCGAGATGTGAAGCTCGGTTACAATTTCCTCGAAGCCATCCCAGACTTCAGCTTTCACAATCTGACCGAATTGAGATCGCTGGATCTGACCGGGAATAGAATAAAGATTCTTAATTCCGATTCCATTATGGATTGCCCGGAATTGGTGACGCTATCGTTGGCTTACAATCGGATCACTAAAATGGAGAAAAATACATTTTACGGTCTGCCTAGCTTGCGTTTCCTTCATTTGGAGTTCAACAAATTGGTGATGCTAGATCTGGACGCGATCGCGGAAATCGGCGGACCAGATTTTGCTCTCAACGTTTCATATAACGCGATTTCGACCATAAATTCTGGAAGTTTCACGAATAATTTGACAAGATTGGATTTGAGTTTCAATAACATTAGCCATTTGCCGGCGGATACGTTTTATGGAACACCGGAGTTGAAAAGTTTGGATCTGCAGAGTAATTTCATCGTTGTTCTTGAATCAGGTAAAACAATATTTTACTATATCGTTATTATCCAGTTCCTTGACTATAATGAGACATCGTTAATACATCGTTGATTGGTCTTTTTGTTCTCTCTTTGTAATATGATGCATCTTACCAATAAAAATTTCATTAACTTTTTATTAACAGCAAATTTTTCTAGGCACCTTTACGCTGAGACACTTGGAAACGCTAAATTTGCGAAACAACAAGATAGAAAGTTTACGGAAACAGTCTTTCCACGGTTTAGAATTACTGCAACAGTTAGATTTAAGTGGAAATCAGATCACTCAACTATCCACCGAGCAATTCCGTAATCTAAAGAATTTACGAATCCTGAATTTGTCTGGCAATAAGATAAGATCCCTACCAAGAGACGTTTTCGAAGGGACAAAATTGGAGATTCTCGACCTAAGTAAAAATAAATTCACCGTGGTACCTTCGCCATCTTTTCTCGAGGTTGGCTATACCTTACGGGATCTTAATTTAGCGGACAATTTTGTGGATCATCTAGACTCTACTGCTTTTCCAACTTCGCAATTGGTTTCTTTAAATTTGGCGCATAACAGGCTAACCATCCTGCCAGACAATTCGTTTGTTTCTTTGGGAAAACTTCTAAGCCTCAATGTATCTCAAAATATTCTTCAAGCGAATTTTAAGGAACTCTTTCATTACTTGCCTGGATTAAGGCAGCTGTATTTGGCTAATTGCGGTCTTAGAGACATACCTCTTCTTCCACTGACGAATTTAAACGTCTTAGATCTGTCTTTTAATCATATACACTCAACGTCTGACAAGCAGTTCCAATATTTGAAGGATTTGAAGATCCTGTGGTTGGTGAATGATTCGTTGACTTCTATGCCCAATGTGAAATTAAGTCTGTTGAGAGAACTTGATGTATCTGGCAATCCAATAGAGGTGAGTTCTTTGATCGTATTTCTGTTGATTTATACAGTATTTTCATTTTCGTTTAAAAGTTTTGAAGAATAGCGAGAGATAATATCTTAAACTTTAAAACTTATTTTCTATGGACAAATAAAATGTTGTCTGCAGTCTTTATAACGAAATGAATGTGTTTTATGTGTTTAAAAAATTGTCAAAAAATATTCGCTAATGAAAATAAAAATTTAGGAACTGACGAAAGAGAGTTTCCTGGGTTACCCAAGGCTGGAGAAACTGAATCTAAGAAACCTGAATAAAACCAGATCGGTGGACAAAGATTGCCTTCGCGTTTTAAAATATCTGAAACATCTTCGGATTCAAACGTGGCCTGAAGCGGACGGATTTCATCTCCGACACCTGTTAACTGGATTACCATTAAGAACCGTGGAGATTCAAGTAACAGAACATTTGCTGAAACATCAGATACAAAACGCTTTCACAAAGCAACTGAGAGAATTGACTATTTCGGGAAGTGATCTCGAGGCAATTTCCTCAGAAGCGTTCTCTACTATCGAAGGTGGTGAATTGATATTAAGGATCAGGGATACTCGAGTCCGGAGACTGCAGTCCGATATGTTTCTTTCTTTGACGAAGAGACTCTCCCAATTGACTTTGGACTTGAGGAACAATCATATCAACGAACTTAGTCCTTCGGTTATTTATGGGAATCTTTCATGGGAGAGCGTTGGGACCAATATGGTTGCTGGTACGTAAAGCAGTTAAATTATTTAATATTTACGGCTTAAAAAACGCAGGCTGATCTTTGGTTCGCACAGTACGCTCATGTGTATTGTACTTGATACAAACAAATTTTGATCAACAAGTTTCTCTTTCCTGAAAATTATGCGACACATATGTAGCACACGCATATGTATATAATGAAGAAAATGTAATTGAAACTTTTATATTTAAAGAAAAAGAAAGCACAACTGTATCGTTGTTTTTCAGGCGGCTTACAGGTATCTGGAAATCCTCTTGAATGCGACTGCGAGATCGCTTGGCTCAGCTTATGGTTACGAAGATGGCTACGAGAGTCTCGTCAAATCCATACAGCTTCTCAATCGGATGCTCGACAGCTGAGAACGATCGCTGGAAGAGCCGTCTGTACCGAAACCACGCCGTCATATTCGTCTGACAAAGTTCTGTTAACCTTAGGGACCCCTCACACTGCCTGTCAGGCCTCTGCTCTTAGCTCTGGTAACTACGAAAGACTAGCTACCACTTGGTTGGCTATAGTGGACATCATTCTCCTAACGATAATCGCGCCTACCGAATCGTTTACTTTATATTAAAACGAAGAGGATATTATGGTTTTACCATCTCCCACATATTTTTTATTTCCACATGTACATTATAAGGGAATTGAATATATTTAATTCTTATATTTAAATAAATATAGGAATTAAAATATAGTTTTTTTCATAGTGGTTTTCGAATGATTTAAAATCATTGTCTTCAATGATAATTACAGAGGAGAAATTTATGAATGGCAGAGTGTTAAATTTGTATTTACAAAAATATGTAAATATGTTGTCTTAAATAATTTGATTTAATTTAACAGCGTCGATGAGACTTAAATATTAATGTAAGAAAATTATGCGCACAAATGATGTTACCTTTATTAGTGGTAAGTTTAATACTAGCTGTTTGTTTAACATGTTACTATTTATGTTTGAAAAATAAAGGATTTTTATAGTAAGACTGTATAGGTGGTTGTTACAAACTGATTTCATAATTTAATTTCAACTGCGAGACAACTAAGTTTTACGACTTAAACTAAACTTGTTATTATTGATGGTATCAATAATATTTCGGTTTTGGATTAGTGGTTATAATTGCAATGATTAAGGGTTAAACTTCGTGTTGCTACGTATTTATATCGTTGTTCTTATTGAGTTTGAAATGAAAATAGCAGGGATAAGCTTAAACCAAAGACAAAAGCCATACGAACAACAAATTATCTTCTTTTTATGTAAAGTTCTTCTTATGTAAAGTTACAAAATAAAACGAAATTACTAGTTAATATTACGTACAATTTACTTTCTTTCGCCGTTACAAGCGAGATATGAATTCTATTTTCGGAGAATCTCATTTCTTTTTATTTACAAAATGTATCTGTCACAGTAGTTGGACATAGTGCGCGGTTTATACACATGAGAAACGTATAGTTAGACAGAATCAATGGGAGATAGGAGGAGAATTTAAGGGAAAAAAGTAAAAGCTTTAAAGAGAGGGAAGAGGGGAAATTGGAGTAAGGAGAAGGAATAAAAATTCTCGAATAAAAAAAGATTTCTTGATAACAAAACTCCTCGTCGATTAACGATTATCGTGTTTCTGCTTTTTCTTTTTTCGACGAATTACGATCTTTTTTTTTTTAATTAACGTTACTATACTAATTAACGTCGTGTGAATGTTCTTCGCGTTTTACAGTATAATCGCGAGCCGCAGAAAAATATCCTTAAATAGATATTATCTTTGTTTCTTCCCATTCTTTTCTTTTTTTCCTTTTTTTTACACTGGTGGTGCCTGTGTGTGTTGTACGCATCCGTCAACGTTTTCAGGCCAATCGCAAACATTTTCGTTGGGATTAAATACCAGATTTACCGGACAGGGCATGTGATGCTTCCTTTCGCCCTCACACATGTAGTACATAGTACAGTCGTTCTTGTCAGGATGATAAGATATGTGGTTGTCTTCTTCATCACAGCTTACCTCATTCGCTGAAACGATTAACGAATTAAGTCATTCAGATCAATTTTTCGAGAATTGGTCAGTTGATCAGTTCTATGAAATTAATCGAACTAAGAATTAATCTCTATCAAATTGTGACAAGATAATAAATAATAAACACTTACGATCTTTGGTGGTGTACCTCCCATTCCTCAAATGAGATTCGTAAGGACCATCGTATTCCAATTTCACTTTATAATCTCGCAGCTCTTTCATCATAGCTTTGATTAATGGATACTTGCCAGCTCCGCAACTTCCTCTGAAGTCATCCATATCCACCGACCAGATCATTATACCTCCAAAGCCTTCTTCTTTGAGCCATTGCATCTAATGTAATAAACAAAAATTGTAAGTTAATTATATTAGTCGCAATACAAATTAACGCGCGTCTCTGATATTTTCGTTGACTTTCAAAAGAAATGTTGACATTAGCGTTTCTCTTACCTTATTTATAAGGCTTCTTTCGTCATCGAATCCAACCCACTGATCTTCTCTGTACGCGAAAGGAACTTGTTGCTCACTATCCCATACTAGCGTAGTGTTCTCTTCACTGAGGAAGGTACAAATCTATACATTCATTTAGTATTTCTGTTAATGCGACGTGTTGGACATGAGGTTAGTATACGCTGGTGTGCAATACCTCGTAAGACGAGAGGAATCCGGCTTCGTTGGTGAAATTGCCAGCTATTCCACCTCCCGAGGCTGGGGCTCCGATGTCGAATTTCTCTTTGTCCACTAATGTAAAGGATCTGCCATAAGTTGGCATACCGATCATTAATTTCTCCTTTGGAGCACCTTGTTTCACCCATTCCCTTGCACTGTAATCCTATAGTTTTTTCATATACATATGAGGTATTCTCATCTATTGAAAAATGTACGTTTTATGGTGCTGATCATTCACAGTGCCAAGTTATAGGATTTAACTGAGTATTTAAAATGGAATTTTCTTATAGAATTAGAATATTCGTTAAAAAAGAACATTACTTGTCAATTACATGAAAGAGTGAAACCATACTTAATAAAAATATAGGAGAAAAAATATACGTACCACTGTCAATTTTTTCTGGTAACTGGTAGCACTTTCCAAAGGATACAGAGGACTATTGTGACCGACTTGTCTCTCCCACTGGCCGTGAAAATCGTACGTCATCACGTTTATGAAGTCCAGATACTTAGATATTTCTGGTACATCGTACCTGAAATTAACGAACTAGCTGAAATGAAGAAGCTAGAAAAATAATCGCTAGTTGCGTTTCGAAGCCGTGCTCTTGATAGTAGCCACACGTTGTGAGATGTTGAAACTTGTTTTTGTTAAAGATAATTAATTAATTATTAAAGAAACTCAATAACTGGAATTTACCCTGCGGCAATAGCCTCAAAACTAGCTGGTACCGCGGCTGATAAGATTAATTTTGGTTGTCCAGAACTATTTGCTTCACCCTCGAATGCCAGTCGAAGTTCCTTCAAAAGATTCACATAGGCTGCTCGGTCGTCACCACCCCTAATGTAATAAATAAAAAGAAGAATATAAAACGAAGGAACGAGGGAACATTAAACGCGAAGAAATTATTTTTCGAAATTTACCGTGGATATTCCCAATCAACGTCTAGACCATCAAATTTGTATTCTCTGAGAAACTCGATGGCTTCATAAACGAATTGATTCATACGGAAAGTATTACTGGTCAGTTCTTTGAAGGGGGTTGATCCGAAGGCCCAACCACCGATCGCCAATAATATCTGAAAAATCATTAAGACGATCGATATATATCACGGTCCGCTTGATACGTATCAAAATACGTGTCAAATGTATCAATATCGATCAATATGCATGAAAAATAGGATTCAACCTTAATGTCAGGATTCTTATTTCGCAGAGCGATCAATCGTTCATACATCTCCGTGTCCTTCTCGCTTTCTTCTGCAAGCAAGTAATTTTTCAAGGTTGCAAACGAATAGACTATATGTGTGCAGAGAGTTGGATCGATATCTTCCGGTACAAATTTTCCAGCTCCAGGCCTTCTGTGCGACCAATTTGTTAGGTAGCACATTGATTGAGCTGCCCTTTCTACGAACAATGATTAAGTTATCTATAATGCGTTAACGCAAATCAAAAAATTCGAGGAGAAAAGTTTACCATTGGTAGGAGGACTAACGACGAGCTGCGTTGTCGGTTTTTGAAGTTTCTTCGCCTTGTTGATAACATCCGAGACCAATATCTTGTAAGGTTCTGGCTTCTTCAAGATGGTTTCAGATACGGTGCTAGCCACGGCGCTCCAATCGACGTCCTTGGCACTTGGACCTCTTGATATTCCGAGCAATTCCTCCCTCATCGCTCCGATTAAGGGGTACTTGACATTTCCGCCGCAAACTGTGCCGTTGAAGTCATCCATATCAACCGTCCACACCATGGCACCGCCGTAACCTTTGCTCTTCAGCCAGTCCATTTTCCCTCGAATAGATTTCTCGTCGTCGAAACCCACCCACTGCTCGTTCTGCACCAAGTATGGTACTTTCATCTCGTCGTCCCAGATATAAGCTGCACCGTTTTGTAACATCTCGCAGATCTATAGAAAATAGAAGAAAGGTATACTTATCGTTTGTACGAAAAAATTGCTCTTTTTTCTTCTTCAAATTCTCATTCAAAAGTTAATCAAACTTCAAAACCGTTCAAACATCTCTATACCGTGACTCACTAAACACATACTTGAACACTTACTCTGTAAAATTTTTGTAAATGCGCAGATATTGTATTAAACTTTTTGAAATGTTTTGTGTATTTATAGAAAATTTGTATCAGCGTTCAAATACTTTCGCGAGCCACTGTACCTACATTTACATTTTTCCTTAAAACCACCATTTTAACTATCCCTTTGAATCACGCAACCCAGTAATCGCCATTCTCACTTATCATTAGAATCAAACAGACAGCTAAATTGCTCATCCTTTAACTACTTTCAACTGGGAATAAAGCGATAATAAATTTCTAACCGCAAGAAATGGGGAAAGCATCTAGTCGATCGATTATCTAAGGACCTCGCGAGTTAAAAAAAATTTGATTTAAATTTACGATCCACGCAAGTTTTTCTGAGTAAAATGGCACTTTCGGTGAAGCAAGAGTTACGTTCAGAAGCAAGAGATCGCAGGTACCTCGTAATAGGCAAGAAAGCCGGATTCCTTGGTGTATTCGCCAGCCTTGCCACCGCCACTGGCAGGTGCATGAACACGGAAATTGGAGACGTTCGAGAGAGTGAAAGATCGGCCATAGGTCGGCATGCCGATGATCAGTTTCTCTTTAGGGGCACCCAAACGGACCCACATGGAGGCTGCGTTATCCACACTAAGCTGTTTCTGCCATTCGGAATCTAACGAAGAAGCGTACAAAGGTGCGTTGTGACCCGTTTCTCGTTCCCATTTCCCGTGGAAATCGTATGCCATCAGGTTGATGAAGTCTAGATAGCTAAGTAGATATAATGATTTTTATCAACCCATTGACAATGGAATTAATAAAATCGTCAAAACGACGAATTTTATATTTCTTCTTTTTACAATTGAAGATAGCTCCATTTTGCAATAATTTGTGTAACGATATAAAAACGTATAAGTTTTCTTATTTTATTTTATTATTAGATTTTATATATTTACCCTTCTATTAAATGAAGCGTAAAGCTAAGAAACTTTAATCTCGTTACGTCAATTTACCTAGCAACTGCTGGTACATCGTATCCACTTTTCACATTGTCAGGACCAACCGGCACAGCAGCTGTTAAAAGAAGTCTCGGCATTTTCTTCTCCTGAGCTTCAGCTTCGAACGCTTCTCGAAGCTCTATAGATGTAAATAAATGAAATAGTACAATTAAATAATTTGTGTGAAGTTTTACAATGTAGAAGTAGATTTTGTAAGTGAATTCTCTGGGAGTATATAAGCACGGGTAATGAGAATCCAATTAGCATTAATTTTGTATTTACCTTTCAACAGAAGAACGTAGTTCTTCTTGTCGTCTCCTCCTTTCGGATATTCCCAGTCGATGTCGAGGCCATCGAAATTTCGATCACGCAGATACGAAATGGCACTGTATATGAAGGTTTGCCTTGCGTACCTCGTCGAGGACATGTCTTTGAACTTTTGAGTGCCGAACGACCATCCACCTGATTAAAATTATCAACGATGACACTTTCATAAATCTTCGTACGCAGAAATTTTTAAAAACACTATTTAATGTTTTGATCGATTTTTTGACAAATAAATAGGTATACATTTTCTTCCTGACGTATTTGAATCTATTTATCTTCGAGGAAGACATATTCCCTAAGATACTCACCAATCGCAAGTAAAACTTTCAAAGAGGGACTAGCCTTCTTTAAATTCACGATTCGTTCGTATAGTCCAGTTTTTCCATCTTTCGTTTCGTCATTCGACTCGAAGCTGGTCAACTTGTTCTTCTTCAACCAGCCGAAGGCGAATATGATGTGCGTACACAAGTCCGGTTGTATGTCTTCGGGTAAAAATTTCCCAATTTTCGTCCGGTATTGAGACCAGTTTGTATAGTAACATACAAGCTGTACAAATTAAAACTACATTACGATCCCTTCGTTGCTTTTCGTCTCTCATTTGTTTCCTTAAGAAAGTAAATAACGAGGAAATAGCAAGTGGATATTTCTGATATTACGAAGATCGAAACATAAGTTTTTACGTCGAAGAGGATTATTTTTGTTTTTTAAAGTCACTTTCTCGTGAAAATTCGTTTCAAAATTATTATTCAATTATAAATCAAATTTTACTGTAAATTGTATCATAAATTACACCATATTTTGTAATATTCTATTTTCAAGGAATTCGTTTCTTGGAGTACAAGTAAGAAAGTTGTTGAAGCGTAAATGTAGATTTTTTTAATTGCTAATTATATGACACTGAGATAGTTGAATAGTTTCAGCGAATTGCATTATACCATTGTATATGTGACAATAATTATCATACCTACCTTGTAGTCCTCCGGTTTACCAGTCTGAATTTCATTCTTCTTGTTCTTATTATTGATACGATTTCGCGTGACCTTGAATCTGTTCACGCTTGCTGAGACTTCCTGATCGCTCGAGATCGATGGGGCGGCGGTTGCCGGTCTGCGAAATCTTTTTCTTGTACCTGTTTCACGCATTATTTTTATACTAACGCGTTGCGAATTGATGTTTCTTTTTGAAATAGAGACAGTAGATAGGTATGATATTAGCACCGCATGTTCAACTCTATTTGTTCTATTTATTTAATATTTATTCTGGAATTATTTATTCTGAAGATATTGTAAAAATTATTCAAAAGAATTAATTACTGCGAAAGGCGAAGAATTTTCGAAACAGCGATTACAAAGGCAATGAATAATACAATAAAGAAAGAAAAATAACCAACATAAAATACATACTGATCATTAATACAAAGGTACATACTGTTAAATTTGTCTTAGATTTTCGTACAAACTTTTCTGTGCAAATTTAGCGTAAAAAACATATCTAACATAGATACGTACGTTTATGCAAATGCTCTTAGAAGAGAAGTTACGTTTGTCCGAGAAAGTTTTTCGAAATATTAGTACCAGTTTACATAACTTTGATCATTTGAGAATATGTGGGCCATTCTTATATAATGACTCATGTTTGTAATGAAGGAACGAAAATGGAGATTAGCGCCTTTCGCTCATTCTACATAGTGCTTTGCTTCCGCAACCTTGTCTTTTGAAAAATAAAAATGGTTGTAGAAATAATTCAAACCGAATGATGAAATGTACGTTACATATGCTTTTACGATGAAATAATGTAAAATTGATGATTCGTTCAAAGCGATATCACATATTTATACACTGACCAGAAAAATATTTGTCTACAGTTGAAATATATGGAATAAAAGTTTCACTTTTAGAACGTCCACTTTTAGAACGTTAGAGAATTTGAAAGAAACATTTCTTGAATGAAACTAAATATAGACTGAGAAAATTTTGAAGTACAGTGAGTCGAACAGTCGATCGTATGTACTCGGATTCGAAACAAAATTATCTTCACAGGGAAACGAATTAACAGGAATAGGAAGACTGAAATTATTGATCGAATTATTTATCGCACTTCTCTCGTCAAGTTGAGTTAAAAATGCAAGATCTGAACAGGTCCAAAACTGAAGAAAAGGTTGACACATGGCAGACTAAATTACGGCTACTTTTCGAGCACCATCCGTTAATTTATACCGGTAACGCATTCACATCACATAATACATACGTAAGAGGTGACTTGGCACGCGATTAATTTTTAGAGACGCTATGTTTGCAAAAATAAACTCTGAAAGCGAGCTAATGTCACAATTATCAAATGATAATTAAATGTTTCCTACGTAAGAAGCAATATTTTACCATTTATCAATCTACAGGGACTTATCAATCCAAAAATCACTATACTAACTAAATTAAAATGAAAATAAGCTATCAGTAAATGCGTGAGTAAATTAGTAATTATTTATCTCATACCAATTTCCTAAAAAATTTACTTTCCTCGCTTGTATCGCTCTCTTAGCAAACCGTCGTCGATATGCAGTACCAATTACCCTAATATTTCGAAACGAGGGGAAACGAACTGGTATTACGTTAAGAAAGGAAAATAAGCGAAAGATTCATATCATTGGAAAGCTGGTAAGTGATTACCTTCTGCATTGTCGAGAGTTCCGAGAAGTACGATCAAGCAGACGAGCAGCAGCCAACAACAGGTCGTTCTGCTAGTCGACACCTGAAAAGAAAGTGAACGTGTTACTGATCCGTGGAACCTGTCGCTGCTATTACGCCTAAATCTTTGACCGGGAAACAGACGCGAAATATCGAAATATTTTCATGGATCTCGATCACCAGGAACCGATTCAGTCCGCCTCGGAGAGGCCATTTTCTTCTTTGTGCTCGTTCGGGTCGATAAACTAAGAAAAATGCGGTCACCGTTGAGGAAACGTTCAGATTTATACCGCGTGTTGCTCAAACCTATCAATCACCTAACTTAAACGTCGCATTTTTTCTTTTTTTAGAAAAACGTATTAGACAGGTGGAAGTTTAGTCGGTAGATGTTTAATTAGCTTCATGTAACGAGCAAGCGTTTGATTGTGGTAAGTTATTGTCGCATTACTATTCAGCAATGTGGACGACTTTCAACGAATGGAAAATTAAACATGCACGTGTACCATACGGTGGTACATGTACTTAATAGGAGAGAATTCTTAACGCAGAAAATATTATTCACTGATATATTTAATGATGCAGAAATTGTTAAACACGCAATAAATAACATACTTTACGAAGTGATAAAAATGTTGCAGCGTAATTGCCGTTATTTTGAATAATGCAACTATATAATTTACATGTGACTTTAAAGAGAACTTCGTTGAGAAATACAAAGTTGAAATTAGTTCGATAAAGTTTGATTAATCTCTGGAAGAATTGAAAACATAACTCTTTATTTCTTTCACGATTAAGCAGTCTCGTTCAATACGTAATACGTATACATAGTTGTTTCGCAGTATTATACAACTTTTGTTGAATAACTTGACGCTGTAAATAGAGACGAATCTTCTATTCCCATAGAACGAATAGTGAATATGTGAAATGAAATGGGAGGTATAGTGAAAATGTATTTCGTTAAAAATTACAAATATTATGAAGAGAATACAGAGAAATAGCTGGCCGTTTGATTTGTGAAATTTTTCTAGCGAATTATTCCTACATTTGAAGAAAGAAATGTGGGCTTACGATGAAATATTAGTCACGACAAACACCATTACAAAAACCAGAGAAAGTTATTTGCGGTTTCTACGATCAATTACCAAGACCTACTGAATTGAAAATTGAGAATCGTAAACTTCCCTATTTAAGCGAAATGGGGTATAATAGTCTGCGTGGGAAACGAGAAGCTGTTACATTGAAGAAAGGTTTTATGAAAAGTTTCGTTTCATTATAAACAATCGTAAAATTGTAATATCGTTTATTTGTTTAAACGTTTCCTGGCGCCTTGAACAATTTCTCCTATCGAGTTTCACATGCCATTAATAATTATGTTATCGAGACACTGAATGCTTTCTGCGATAAAAAGGCTGCATTTTAGAAATTTCATTTATATTTAGCACGAATAAAGAGCAACTAGAGAATACCGTTAATATGCTATGTATATCATTTTCTAAAGGAATGGAAACAACTTAAGAAATTAATTATCTTTTCAAATTAACATTATAATAGTAATAATAATAATGAAGTATAGTATTAATAATTAATTTTATAAATATTCTGTTATAATATTCCAAACGTTAAATCTTAAATAAGATCGTCCGAGTAAATCCCATTAAAAATTTCTAAAAAAAATCGATCCTTTCTTGTTTCTTCTTATTCTCAGAACAGGACGCCCACTTGTGAATTTATCGTATTTTTTATAAATTTTCAATCCCTTACTTAATCAACGTATCGCGATAAAAGAATATTGCGACATACGCGCTCTGAAATATCTCGTGAAAGCGTTTCCAATTGTAATACTGCATCTAAATAGAGTTCTGCTTCACAGAGCGTTCCAGAGTTGTTTCGGGATAAGAGAGGAACTGGTAACTGATTAAAAATCCGATTACATTCTCCGGCGAAGAGAACATTTTCACAATATTTTCACTCTATTGTCATTTGCGTGGCAATTAGCCGAGTCTTTATTAGGTTTGCAATTATTCCACGTTATACATTTTATGTTCATTATTCGCGTAGCTTAGCTAATTAGCACAATGCGCGTAGATTAAGGAACGCAACTAGGAACGGATGCTTTCAAAACCACTTTGTATGTACATTTGCAGACAAGTGCTTTTGTTTCCCTCTTATTTCCACATCATTCCCGATACAAGGATCGTAGACTAGTTTCATTGCGTAGAAAAATTTATATCTATTATTAAAAAACAAATAAATGGTTTTAACGTCATATTCTTAACGAATAACCGAGTGTCTTGACTTTGTACTTTATAGTAACAGTAATTTCAGTTTTCACACGATTCGTGTTACTTACGAGGATGACCTGCTACGAAAAAAATTACGGAAAGCAAAAAACGAAGCTATTAAGAAAATGTTACAGTCGGAAGCGGAGCAAAAGAAGCGATAGCCAAAATATTAATTGCTCCAAATTACATCGAAATACATAGCGTAACTTCGGCCTGAAATTTTATGATATTTCATTTTATTATAAAATCCCTTTTGTAGAATGTACGAAGATCTTTATGAGTGACTCTTTAGTCATAAAAATTTGCATCAACATAAAAATTTGCATAATTATCCATAGTCTAGCAACAACAAAACATTTTCTTCGTCTATGTAACACTTTTGAACAGCGCTGTAACGTTAATGCGAGTATGTATTTTGTTTAGGTCGTAGTAGCGAGTTAATTAGCGAAGAGAAAGAAAAGAAAAGAGAAGAAAAAGGAATTGGTTCGTCAGTGTCGCAGTTGGCTGACCAGCCAAGATCGACCATCCGTGAAAATTTCACTGGCGTTACAGATTTTCGAAAGCCAAGAGCCAACGTCGTATCGCTAACTGTCGCGAGGTAACGTTCGATCGTCGATTCTCCACGATCAGAGAAATCGATTCTCAAGATCGCCTATTAAGGGGAGAACGTAATTATTTCGTCGATTATACAGTTTGCCGATATCGGCCGCAGTACGCGCCATTCCCCTTTTTCTTTTGTCTTCTTCGCCGCCGCTATTTTCTTCTCTTCCCTCGTCGTGTTACATAAATCCTGTTATTTTACGAAATTTCGTAACTTTATCGTGGAACATATCGAAACACAGCACATATTAAAGATTATGTTAACTCGTAGCCATTATGTCCCTACTATTTTTCTCTTTAAGAGACTTTATGAACATACACAATATACATACGTGATTATTATTTATTTTTAACACTATTTATCAAAGAAATATATTATCTATTTCAGTACTATTCGTTAGCGCACATATTTTAATTGAAATTTCAATAAATTCAAGGAAAAAGCGCAATTTCGTTATTCTTTATCTCATGCTTGCATCGACTTTTGGCATTTTTATATCTTACTCTTCTTTCAGCGTTTTTCGTTTAATTAATCGTTAAAAATAAATTTCACGTCCTAGTACGAACACAAATGATGTTTAAGTGATACGAACACTGCTCGTTGTATGATATTTTTCTCTTGTATTTACTCACAGATCGTTAACAACATTATGCGAGTACAGTTTATATGTGACACCCCGTATATGATGCAAAAGCAAGGCACAAAACATTTCTGTACAATCTAAAGTGAAATCAGAGCGCGCATGTTCAGATGCTGAATAAGTTGCCAATAAAGATTCAAAAGTAAATCCATTGAATTTTCGGTTAATCAAATTTTAACAGTAGAAACGACGCGACGCTCAGCCATAATGTAATAAGTGTGTCATATTTCTCGATACTGTTCGAACGTGACCGAGCACAAGTGAAACGACACGGAAATGAGCGAACAGCCCAGCGAATGTAATTAGCGAGGCGGGAAGGAAAGGGACGAGAGCCATAAAAAGCGATTTTTCTCTTCGATCAATTCGTTTGTCGATGCGTGAAAAATTGCAGTAGCCGCGTAAAGCCGCGTTCGTGAAGTCTCATTCTACTGTAGCGTCTCATTCTACTTACGCCTGAAGGGTAAACACTCTTTATCATAGAGTTTATCGTATAGATATTTTTTATTATATGTTATATCAGGTTTTACATTATTAAGAAACGTTATTCTTCCTATAAATTTTACAAATCTTTGATTATAATTTTGTGTAAAAATTTTAAATATCGTATTTAATATTTTCTAACAATTTCGTATCAAATTTTAGTTATGTCAGAATCAAATGAAAAGTTCAATTAAATTCATTTGAATCAATCCGAGTTAATAATTGACACAAAAATTATACAAATTTTAGCTCCGTCAATACAAATAATTTGAAATTTCTTTATCAGGATACCTGTTATCTACTTCACTTGAAGTATTACTATATTTTACTATATTTTATATGTCTAGTAGTATGTTTACTCGTATTTCAGGCCCACAACCTATTGCAAAATCTATTACCATATATCTATTATCATTCATATATCTATCACATATACATTCCGTATAAATATTATTTATTATATATAAATTTCTACTTTTGTTTGTTCTTATTGGTCAAGTCACTTGACTTTGAATAAGTTGAAATTTCCGACTTGAATTTACTAGCAGTTTCATATTAGCGAAATGGTTTCAAGATCCTTGAACTGGATATGGGACACTTGCTGTCGAACGATTTGACTAATCTAAACGAGCCTTAAGGTTGGACCACACCGACCGAAGCTACTGGTCTAATGAGAAGAAAAGAAACGTTTTCTTGTCGGGAGAAAAGTAGCATAAAGTACCGTGAGAGACCGCGTTTAGCTTTCTTCCTCGCCATATTCCCCATTCTCAGTCGCGTTTACCCTTTTCACCTCCTTTCTCGCTCCCGTTTCGTTTCATTCCGTTTCATGGAAACGCAGCCAACGACTACCCGCGAAACCGCGATGCGAAAAATAGCTACGTTGTCCAGTTGAACACTGTAATCATATATCTGGATGAATTATAGGTGAAATTTCGTTTTTCTCTTTCTTTTGTTCATTTGTTTCTTTATTTTAACGAAATGATGGATGAAAGTTGTAACGCAGAAAGTTATTGAAAATTGTTGAATAATTTTGCCAAGGTTTATTAAAATAATAGAACAAACGCTACGTGGAAGTGATCTATGTAAACCGAAAACACGAAGAGATTTTCACGATTTGAAAAACACTGGCGCGTCGTATTATTATAAATTCTTCGATCTCTTCGTGCGTGGAAGAAGCAGCGATGGAAAAATGATTAAAAAATGAAATATCTTTAATGCAACGTTTAAATTCCGCACAAGCACAGGGCATTATTTTATATAATATTTTAACTATTATAATTCAGCGGTTCAAATTTTACAGATACAGAAATATAAAAGAATCTATTTAATTATAAAATTCAGTAGAGACACAGAAAATTGTAAGGACGCTTCTTAACTTGCATCGTACCGCGTTATGAACAGACTCGATGAAATATTTCTTCCGAGATGAAAAGAGGCAACGTGTATCGTAAACGATCATTTGGGTAATGGAATGTCGAGACAAGAACCTGTTCGAATAATAGGGAAATAATCGAATAACGAGATTTCAGGTTGCAGACCGTGCTTTATTGAAAGTAAAGTTGTGGCCTCTGTTAACGTTGTTTCCGTGGATTGGTCAGGGAAGCTTCAGATTCCGTACTTGTGCACCAGAGGACACAGCTTATTTTAATGCCATCGTCAAATTATTACGCGGTACATGTATTGGAAAGCAATTTGTGAAATTGATGCGGTGCTTCGATTGACGTTCGAACGGTTCTCAACTCATAGAAACGTAAACTAAAACCATCACGTCCAGTTCTTCGCTCGGAGTATAGCGTTCACCCTATCGAATCATGTTTGCGCGCTATTTGTCAGGTTTTGTAATTTTTATTTACTTAATTTTCAATTAATAGATCGTCTAATATGACGTTTAATAAATAAACGATAGTATAATTTATTCTATAACGTCTTCCTTTTCTTTAATTCCAATTTAAATATCTTCATAAATACGTGAAATGGATCTTAGGTTTAGACAGGACATACCGATACAACTACATACCGATGGAAGAGTGCAAGCTAGAAGAAATCAAGGAGAAAGCGTTAAAAAGAGCAGCAAGGTACGAAGAGAAAACCCTAGAATCGAAGAAGGAGCTGGTAAAAGAGTGCATAAAGGAAAGAGAGAGAAACTGGGGAAATGGCCAGGAAGGGAAAAGGGCAAGAAAAAGAAAGAAGGGACTAGAAGAGGTGAAAAATGGAGGGAGCAAGGGAAGAGCAAGAAAGGTGGACCGTAGACCAAATCATAGAAGAAAGAAGGAAGAGAGAAACAGAAGAGAGGAAGAAAAGGATAAGGGAATCCAAATATAACAGATCCTACAGAAATATAAACAAAGATGAGATACCAAAGTACTTGAAAGGGAGGATGAAGTGGAAGGAGAGGAAAATTATAGCCAGGTTCAGGTGTGGAAACGAGACGAAAACAAAGGAATATTGAAAAGAGGAGGGAGAAAAAAGGTGCGGACTATGTGAAAGGGAGGAGGAGGACCTGGAACATTTAATTGAAGAATGTGGGATAACGGGAGGACCAAATAAAATGGAAAAAATACTGAATGAGACTGGAGAAGGATTAATGGAATTAAAAGCAATAATAGAGAAGAGAAGGGCAAGGGCAATACAAGACGTGGAGGAATGACAAGAAGGTAGCACAGCAAGGAGACAAAAGACTAAAGTAGCGATAACGCGTAGTCGTAAGTGGCAATAGTTTATAGTCATTAGTTTAGCTGCTAGAGATAAGAATATGTTAAGGAGTGCAATACAATAAATGTAAGAAATGTAAATCGAAAGTTCGTCCAAAGCCGAAAGGCACGGACTAAATAAATAATAATAATAATATCTTCATAAATGTTTCTTGTGACNTGTGAATGTTCAAGCATATCGAACCAAAATTATGAGTTCACCTAAGTATGGCTATTTCTTCTTCTTTTGGCACATCATTCGTTTCATTAATTAATAAACTGTCGTTGCTACGCTTTTGTAGCCAATATATTCCATCTAAACGCGTATCTTCGTACAATGTCTTCCTTTTTCTTTATGCCAATTTAAATATCTTCATAAGTGTTTCTCGTGACTGTGAATGTTCAAGCATATCGAACCAAAATTATGAGTTCACCTAAGTATGGCTATTTCTTCTTCTTTTGGCACATCATTCGTTTCATTAATTAATAAACTGTCGTTGCTACGCTTTTGTAGCCAATATATTCCATCTAAACGCGTATCTTCGTACAATGTCTTCCTTTTCCTTTGTGCCAATTTAAATATCTTCATAAGCGTTTCTTGTGACTGTGAATGTTCAAGCATATCGAACCAAAATTATGAGTTCACCTAAGTATGGCTATTTCTTCTTCTTTTGGCACATCATTCGTTTCATTAATTAATAAACTGTCGTTGCTACGCTTTTGTAGCCAATATATTCCATCTAAACGCGTATCTTCGTACAATGTCTTCCTTTTTCTTTGTGCCAATTTAAATATCTTCATAAGTGTTTCTCGTGACTGTGAATGTTCAAGCATATCGAACCAAAATTATGAGTCAACATCAGTATGGCTATTTCTTCTTCTTTTGGCACATCATTCGTTTCATTAATTAACAAACTGTCGTTGCTACGCTTTTGTAGCCAATATATTCCATGTAAACGCGTATCTTCGTACAATGTCTTCCTTTTTCTTTATGCCAATTTAAATATCTTCATAAGTGTTTCTCGTGACTGTGAATGTTCAAGCATATCGAACCAAAATTATGAGTCCACCTAAATATGGCTATTTCTTCTTCTTTTGGCACATCATTCGTTTCATTAATTAATAAACTGTCGTTGCTACGCTTTTGTAGCCAATATATTCCACCTAAACGCGTATCTTCGTAACAAGGATCTTGATAAATGCTTGCCTTGTGCGACACATATTTAATCTAACGGACATGATCATCCAAGCAACTTCATAGGCTTGTTGCTTTATGATCTTCGAATTAATTAAAGTTTTATGAAAGCTCGGCAACGATCATTCCTATCGGACATCGAATCGTTTAGATTGAAACCTAATATAACGTTCGTCTGGAACGAACGAACTTAATTGCATGACATATTATCTATTATTTCTTATTTATTGCTTTATTACTATGGCATTTTTATTCAACAGATCCCTGTCATCCAAAAAAAATTTATCCAGATGTAGGATAGTGTTCGGGTGAATTAATTCCATTTTTTAATTCCATTCAGCAAGATACAGATTTACATAAATATTCATGCTTTACTGATTTATCGTGGAAATTTTCGAAGACACCTCATGGCGCGCGACATTGTATAATAAGGTCGCTTATTCGTGAAAGCTTTTAACACCACGAAGGTCGATGTTCTCCGTAATTAATTCGACCGGCATACATACGGCAACTTGATCTTGCAACATATTACAAATGAATCATCATTTCGTGTACATACGGCTCGTCCAACAATTTATATAACGATTTGTGTATCTCGTTTATCAACGTGGTAAATTAATTGTTATACTTTATTAAACAGGGAAATGTTTATTTGCGAAATGCTTGTAAACTTTTATAGACGCAATTCGAGGTTCGAACAGTGTAAGAAAGAAAGCTGACGGTTCAATTAGGAAGATGAAACAGCAAAAGATCGTAAATTACTCTTCCTAATTGGTTTCTTTTCGAAATCAAAATTCGCGCCATTTGTGGATCACGAAACACTAGCGTCGCGTAGCGACGAAAAGGTGCAACTAATTTCCATATCTATCCTTGTCGCACAATTGTGCGCTCCTTGTCTACGATCTATGCTACTACCATCTATTGAATTTGGCTGGAACTACGAAAAAGTAACAGGATCGTAGAATGTGCGAGGAGGTATCTCAGCTCCTGCTAGACAGGGAGCGCACTACTGTGCGACAAGGACGGACATACGTGACGTCACAGACAAGGAAAGCTATATTGTGGGACAAGGACAGACATACCTCTCCCTCTAATTTCACGATTATTCGTTAATTACGCTTTTTCCTGATAAAATTCATAAACTTTCAGGATCGTACGACAAAGGTAGAACCTCTGGCAAGATTCACATACCAATTTCGACCGGAATTTTCCTTTAATTAATTAGTTACTAACAATTTTCGTTGGAAGTGTCGCGGCTACCGCGGTACGGGCCTGCGATTTTTCATAAATATCGACCTTTCGCGGTATTAATTCGCTCTCTAAAGAATTTTAGAAGCTTCCTTAGATCCTACGCTAAGTTCTTCGTGCGTCAAAGTACGTAAATTAATTACGCGCGGCGAGAATTATGCGAAAATTCACGGCGTCGTCCCTGGGCGAGGAGGGTATGCCGTGGATAATTATTAAAAACTGAATAATTAGGCACAAATTCCGATCGAAAACGGTGCGAGAATGTTGTCAGGGATCCCCTCTATATTCTACGATTCCAAAAGTGCGGAAATTTGTCCCAGAAACGGAGCAATTAATGAAAATCCAATGAATTAGAAAGAGACGTATGTCTGTCCTTGTCGCACACTAGCACGTTCCTTGTCTAACAGGGGCTGAGTTACCTCCTCGCACGTTCTATGCTCCTGTTACTTTCCCGTAGTTTGAACCGTTTCCGATAGATAGCAGCTGTAATCGTAGACAAAGAGCGGACCACTGTGCGACAAGAACAGACATACGTCCCCCTCTGGAGTCCATCGAATACATTATATAGATTGTGCAGTTTTATGCATGGATGATAAATACGAAGGTGAGAAAGTTCATAAAATGCGCATAATACGACAGTGGTATATGAAACATACAAAGTGCTATGCTTTCCATAATTTTTGCTAGGTAAAACAATTTTTTCCCCGATATTCTATCTGTTTAATCACATTTCTCATTACATCTTGTACTTTTATATTTCTCAGAATTGCATAAAAATTCATCGAATCTAGTAACGACATTGTCATTGGTAAATAATACGTGAATTTTGTCGCCGGCCAATTAACAACCTTTTTCCGGTGTCTTACTACTTTCACCGAAATTTGAATTTCAAGCACGATCGACGATTTTTACATGGGACTTTTAAAACAGGCCTGCGAATTTTATTAACCGGTACAATTAACGCTTAACCTGGAATCAGGTGAAAGCAACCAGCGAGCCTTCTATTATTCTTCGGCTCGTTGTAGATCATGCTCGACGCCTTTGGCTCGTTCAACGTTCTCAACCGAGAAGAAATTCTCTCACGTTGATTTATGTAAAACGTAGGAACAAGAATTCTGTCCCATACGTTTCATCTATTTGCTTCCTTTCTGTCATTTCGTTCTTTGCCCTGCTACTTTCCTATCTTTTCCTTACTGTTACTATCCCTTCCTTCAGTTGACTCCATTTCCTGATTCTCAATTAATCGTGACACTAGGAACAAGTCGAATTCCTTTCTTCAAGCGTGTACCTCTCTTGCTATTTGATTTCGAAGCATGTACATTGCAACTTAAGAGTATGCCATCGATTGTAATTTAGCCTGTGGATTCTACAGAGATTTATATTTTTATGAAATTATTACCAATGCAAAATAATATTCGAGCGAAGCAGATATTTAAATGTGTTTAAATTTGAATGTAAAACTCACTATAAAATTTAAACCTCCGAGTCAGATTAAACAGATATTCATTTTACTTAAATATTATCTTGCTTTAATATTAGGTTGGCAACTAGGTGATTGCAGATTCTGTCATTAGGTGGTATTGCAACTGGAATTTATTTAGCTGGAGGATACATTAGCTCGTATTAGGTTGGCAACTAAGTGATTACGGATTTTGTCATTAGGTGGTATTGCAAAATCCGCAATTACTTAGTTGCTAACCTAATAAATAATAAGCTAGTGTATCCTCCCTCTAAATAAATTCCAATTAGATGAAATAATTGTGCTTAGAATTTACTAATTTATTATTTACTATTTAAATGAAAAATTGTATTGAACCTAACCTCAATCTAAGAACCTAACCTCAACCTAAGAATTACAATGTTGCTTGTTCTGAACCAACGAACTTTGTCTTGGCATAATTTCACAAAAAATGACAAAGATATCAAGAAAAACGAAAACCTGTACGAAAAATCTCGTACATATACATTTTTTTCCACATCAAGATATTCAAGTTCTCTTCTGAAACGATCAAACGTAACGAACGATCTCAAAGTTTTGAGCGATAGTGTATCTATTTACGAATCTACATGCGACAAAAGACGAATGTTCATTTTTATTTTTGCTGAAAGCAATGAACTCTTTTAATGGCCTGTGTATGCGTTCTTTTATTCGCTTTCACTTTCCTCGATTGACGAGAGAAGACACGATTAATTTTTTCTTTTGTAAGAAAGCGAAGCCTAGGTAGAAGCCGCGTGTGATCTTTAAGTCGAAGGACATCGAGAGACGTAAAGTTTTGGTCCGTCGTTTTAACTTGATATTAAATTACTTCATACGTGATATAGTATTCTGAACGCTGCGCGCTAATTATATCATATCACACGAGTTTCGTAATTGCGAAATATGAAGGAACTCCAACAGATTTGACATTGACTGCCTTAAGACACGCTTTAACGTCCAAACTTCCTAATTACGTTCCAGTTATAAAACAACTTATACAATTATGTCAGTTACGTAACTGTTTCCATTGTTACACCTGACGTATTCTAACAAACAAAATACCATGTAATACAAAATCACATAGCGTAATGTATCGAAATATTCGAATATAACAGGTTTCCCGCATTTTCTAACGAGCCATTCTTTTTATCAAGCCCTACGCTTCATTTTTATAGCGTCAAATCTTTTATACTCGTGCGAAAATAATGAATCAACCTGTAAGTAACGCGGTCGTTGATTTTCGTATTGCTAGATGAAAATAAACAATTACCTTTTGGTGAACAATCTTAGGAAATTTTCTATTTCAATTTTTTGAAACTCCGATAGTAACAACTTCCATTGTTTTCATCTTACTTTCTAGAAAAATCGCGTTTCGTATAATACGATGCAATACCACAGAATGATACAAAGTTTAATATACTTAGACTTGATTAGTCGATACTTTCTCTAGCCATTCTGGTTCGTAATATCTGTGAATCAAGTAGCATAATGTGACAAAGAACGAAGTATTCTAAAACAGGTGGTCCAACGAGTGTCCTACAGTTCGTTTCAAAGTTTCCTTCGTTCCTATTTCGTGGCGACCCATCCCGCCCCGTTCCATTTCATACGGTTCCCGCATAATTCATCGTGGCTCGCCTTCCGACGTTCGACAAACACGGTTTTCGAAAAAAGAAGTTCAATCTTCATGCGCCTCGTGGCCTGCCTTTCTTACGTATATAACGATAAAGAAGGCAATGACCGACTTTCGTGGCCTCGCTTCAATACGAGCACTTACGAAGAAAAAGTACGCGCAAGAAACGCGAAATCACGCGCGTATTTCTCGATTCTTCATTTCCAGACCCCCTGTGCCGACCAATTTGTACACGCGAAAGTTCAATCTCTGTTGAGATTATCCGAGTTGCTTGAGTTCGAGGCGGTTCAATTCGCTAACTTCGCTTCAAGTTCAACCTCCAGTCAAATCGTTCGACTGCACAGTAGAATTCTACTTATCTGGTCGGGAGACTCATATCTGAGCCGATTGGAATTTATAGAATAGGAGCTTACCAATTTTCACTATCGTCTACTATTTTTCCTTCGCGTAATAAGAACCCAAACGTTCGGATAAGTAAATTCTGCTAGCAACGGTTCAGTTCATCGGTTATTAACTAAAAGTTCGTTCGAACAAATAGAATTCTACTGTATGAATTTGTGTAACTTCATTGACTTATTAAGGACCGACCAAGCAGTGAAATAATACGCGTTAATGTATAGAAAAATATAAATAAAATAAGTCATCATCTTCGGTCAACGTATAACAATTTTTTTTGAATAATAGAGACATCGCACAAGTTCATTATCGATAGGAAAATAGGAAATTTGACGAACTTAATAAGAAAACGTTTACCTCTTGCGTCATAAGCAACAATCAAATTAATAATAATTTAGTTTTGCAGCTATGCGTAGACCTAACTTGTGTTGAAAGAGTCGTTCGAAGCGATGCGTAACGAAAGAAAATGGGGACGCTTCGTAGTGAAAGAGTTGGTGATGTTTTCTCGATATCTAACGTAATCATAAACCGATATGTTGCTCTGTTCTATCAAAAATACGTTTCAATAAACCAACCAGCATTCTTAACGCACATAATGCAAATATGTTATTAAGCTAAAAATTATAGAATTAATTTCAGACGAAACTTCGATTCGCAAATTTTTCTTCTTGCTCCTGTCGTATCCTGTCTTCGGTTCGTCTCGAATCTTCGACATTGCGATTAATAACAGACCCGTCGTATTGTTTCTAGCATTTACTATTTCCAGATATAGTGGCCGTGTATAATAGCGCGATAATCCCGCGAAAGGTAAATTCACATATAAATACATGCATACAGGCATATACGTAAATACAATGCACACCAAGTCACCGGTGAAACTTACATAAGGTGCAAGTTGCCGGACCTGTTGTCAGGTTGAAGCGAGTGTATTTTAACCTGAAAACTTTGCCGGCTTGCTAGGAGCAAAAACTTCAGACCCGAGCTCCGTTCAGGCTGGTTCATTCGTTGTGATCGCGCGAGTATTTCTTCTGACCGGAGCAACGTACCACCACTTATCGATTCGTATCGTTTTCAAGCCACGCACGTTTGCGGACCGTTTTCACTCGACTTCCGCCGGAGGGCCCCGTTCGGCCACCGCTTATGAAACTTTCAGCAGTTTCCTGCCGCTACGGGAAATCTATCGAATTTCTTCCATTTCCTTTCTTCCTTTTATCTACATCATCACATACCATGCAATACCGATGCCTTGCTTTTATGGCGATGGAGACATTCGGCCAACTGTTGCTTTGGTTCTCACGCGAGAGTTTTCCCATTTTTATACCGTGAACTCTCGTTAAAAGAATCGGAAGATGTCTTCTATTTTTGCTTTCATGACAGTGGCAGATTTTTGAGAATTGTTGATTTGATTCCTCTGCGAAGACCTACATTTTCTATACATACATATCCGATCAAAATTCCTGGACTGTCTTCTACTTTTAATCAAATTATACTATTTGATGTAGAGAATATAAACTTGCAATTTTATACATTTTACCTGATCAGTATTTTATTCGTGGTATTTAATATTTTCATATTTTATTAGTATTCGTCAAACGATACTCTCAATGCATTTAATCTGTTTGGATTAATTGAAAGATCATATTCTTCTCTGTTAGAAGAAATATAATTTTGTTAAAATAAAGATGGAAATACACTCGACTAATTACGGTTATAGAGTAGAGATTTATATTTTTGTGGGCACGTTCTTCGACTTCGTCTAATATTAACAAACTTGTTAATTTGAAACTCAATGTACAAGCATTTACAGTGAATGGTGAAAAATAGTTAGCGCTTTTAGGCATGCCACTTTACGCACTACTGTGTGGCTCAGATACCATGCTACATTCCTTTCACCAAAGTATGCAACTTTCAATGTCTGCGACTCGTAGAGAATGCATTCGCGAATCTGTGTTGGTAGAAAATGTTGCTATTGTTTGGTCAGTTGCTTCAAATATATCGTCCATACATATGTAGCTAATTATTTGAATCTTGAGACAGAAAACATTATTTGTAACAAATATCTGAAAAAAAAGTAATCAAACTACAAAATTAAAAATTTCTATTATAAAATTTTTAGATGAGGTTTATCAAATTATTTTCGAATTAATTAAGTAGATTAGAATTTAATCGAAATTGAAGGACGTTTAAGATAAATTAAAATTAATTAGTCTTAGAGGATATAAAAACTGTTTGATTCAGGATCAGCGTGGTACAAATAAACATTTGTGAATTTATAGATCGTAATTAAGAGCTAATTTAAAATGGATTCATAAATGTAATTAATTGTGATCATTGTGGAGAAAACTTTCAAAGTCAAGAATCGCAAAATTTTATATCGAGCTATGTTTACGATATTTTATTCGTATTGTTCATTTATATATATTTGAATCCGTAGACACATTAATTAGAATTTAAATGTTTTAGAAATTTACTGTTTGATACGTATGACATATAAGTTGAAGGTAACAAACCACGAATGATAAATTTCAAATTTTTTAAAATTTTATGCCTGTAGAAATCAATCTGTACGTGACCAAAATTTAGATGTAACACTATATACTCTAGAATTTATGAATGATTTATCTAAATGGTCAGTCAGTTAGCTCATTAAAGCAATTCTATGACTTTTTACAGCAGTAAGATCAGATTTGTAAATAGGATTAACACAATAGTAGATTGTAAAATATTCCCAGAAAGTCTGTTCCACGTATCAATCCCTTCTAACGTACACGCCGGCATCTTTGATGCTTGCTTTGATTATTCGTTTACATATCATTGACATAATCCCATTCCATTCGTTTGTTTTAGTCACAGAGATCTATTTCCATAAAAAGATGAGCGTATTTAGGAACGATATACGTAATTAAATTAATAATTATAGAATGAATTCAAGTCGATTTATCCATCATTCTAATATCATTAATTCTTCGCAAAAATGATGCGAAAATGATATCGTATTATGATAAAAAAGAATTTTTTCAAAATTGCACGAGTGAAAATTTAAAGAATGAATTTTTAGCCACACAAGGTAGACCAAACGATTCTAGTTTTCACGGCCGGCTGATTTTTACCAGGAATAGAAACTACGCTCGAAATCCTAAGAGATGTAGCGTTTACTTTTTAGAAAACGTCAACTGAGCAAACGTGCGCGTGCATTGCACCGTGGATGCGTGTTTATCGCGCTGGTAGAGGAACAAACACGGCGAGGACGGGATGGTATCGCGTGCTTCGATAGAAATTCCACCGGATTCCAACTGCTTTCTACCGAATTTTTTCCTGGTCACTTCTGCACGCATTTTTCCGCGTACGAACGAATTGCTAGATGAACGCGTTCTTTCTTGTCGATCCAATGTAAAGGCTCAAGAACTTGAGGCATGCGTGTAGGATAACAGAAATAGGATAACACTCATCAATTGGAAAGATACCACTAGATATTCAGGTTTTGCTGCATCAATATAAACTTAAAAATTTGAAAACGAAACGTTCCGTGTGATTTTGTTGAAAAATTGAAGTTATTCTTTATGGTTGGAATGGCGACAATAGCATGATAGTCGAAATTGTCATTTATTTTTGGAAGTATTTTACGAATTTATTGAGCAACTTTTCTGACAACTTTTGTTATTTGTTGTGTGTATTTATTATCATTATTACTTATGTGTATATGTAATTATTGGATTCATTTCTTCTTAGAAAAGCTACAATCAGATGTATATGTGTTATATTAGGGTAAATCATTTGGAAAATTGATAAACAATTTTCACGTTGCAACATATTGTAGAGTTCCTTTATCTATTACTAACCCTGTATCGCGCAATAATTTATTATTCATTTGCAATCATCATAAATTTGAAAGAGATCCAAATTTCTTATGTGTCAAAGGAAACGCAAATAGAGACACGGCCCCAACCACATATATTACGCTTCTTACAACTACAAATCACATATTAAGCTTCTTACAGCTACAAATCTTTCTTTATGGGGATGACTCACAACGTTTGAATCACCAATTCAAGCCTCAATGCAGTCTCGCGATTAATAAATCATGCACATTCTTTGACTACTTTCGTTATTTTATCTTTATTAATCTTTGTTAAATAGCATGTTGAACACAGGTATTTTCAACACCAATTTGTGTAAATTAACTGTAAAAATTGTGAACGCTTATTGCAGCTGTGTATCAAGAATTATTTGAACGATCGCTTGCCAAAAGCATGGCTAACGTGAAATTCATAAAGAGTGTAGTATATCTTACGTGGATTGCATAATCGACTATTTTTTAGACTTGTACGATTCTTCTCGAATGCCTGATCGACCGCAGACCGATAAAAATCGGCCTTCGGTTTCCTTAGCACCGTGTACGCATGCACAGGTAAACTCCGTTTATATCTTACATTACACCGTCTTGCAAATCATAAAACTGTTAATTAGATAACAAACAGATATAGGAATTATACATCAAATTAGTATTGTTCTTTCACCCAGAATTACACCGTTTAATTTTGGTATTTGAATTGTAAATACAATCTGCAAGACAATCTTTTAAGAATCATGAATTATGAATTTCTTTTGGCTAGCTTCATCATTTCATCGTCATTAATCTCCGTGAATTATCTTTTTTTTTTCGAATATTAAGATCTTCGTAGAATTGATATTCGTAAACATTAATATATTAACTAGGATTAACTAAATTGCCAATATTTGGCATTTTATAATTCATATATACACAAAAATCAAAGATTATCGGTAGATTATCTTGTTGATTTTAAATGACGTTGTATGTCTTTAAAAATTATGTATCTATATCTTTAAACCACTTCATGTACAAATGGACGAATTCATTAAGCAATTACAGTTGAGAAAAATAAATCAATTAACGTGCAAGTAAAATACATAGACTGCTGACTATAATCGGTTAATCCGCGTTTAATAATTCCTTGTTCAAAATGTTTCCTTTTACCTTTTCAAAATAAGATGTCTGATACGCCCACTATTTATTTTGTGACCATGATCTATATACAATACGATCATTTAAATTTAGCGATAATATATGTACGCATACTTCAAGAATTCATAATCTTGGTCCATTATGTGATACTTCAGTACTGAACAGAGTAAAAAATAAAGTCTATTTAATGTATATTCCAAAGATTATTTGTCATAAATTATTTGTCAATCAACGAATATATTTTATATTCAGGGTATGATTTTTACGTTTCGTCATACGTAGAAAACATTATTTGAATGATTATAAGCTGTGGCTAAGGTTGATCAATATTTCAAGATTTTATTCATGTGTGATATTTAAGAAATTATAAAATGAAGCGGTTACATAAAATTACATTATATAACGCGATTAGAAATTGCTCCAGTTAAATATCTAATTAGATAACAAAATTACATAGTGTAATAAAAGAAATAAAATTTAAAACAATCTTGAAACTGCACCCAATTTAACAAAATTCTACAACCGATTAAATTTTATTCGAATGTACTAGAATTGATAATTAATTTGCTTCCTAAATACATATTTCAATCGTTATGAACTTTCTACCGATCAACTGAAATTTTTTAGGACAGCTTATGTATGTTTAATTTTAAATGTTATAATGGAAACGTTGCTACTTAATTAATCAGCGAAAACCTGCAAATGGCGAATTCAGAGAGGCCAAAATTCCTGAGCGTGCTGACCTGTCGCGAACCAGGTTGTCGCAGGTTTCACCAATCGGTGTCATTGGATGTAGAAAGAACATTTCTCTTTTTCTTTACCGTTACGCGACTAGTCACGATTAGCGATTGCCAGGGACGACCATTAATAATTCAGCGCAATACGTTGCATCCGAGGATGACTACGAACGCTCTTTGTGTGGGTTGTTTGCGTCGAATTTTTCGCCTATACAAAAAACAAAATATATTCCGCAGAATGGAAATGTTTTGAACGATTTGCAAAATAATAAAATTTATCATGTGTGAATAACCTGTCTTGTTGCACGTTCTCCAACATTCAACGTAATAAACTGAACAGAAATATCGATCTACAGTGGGGTCCTTTAGATGGAAACATAAATACACACATACCAGGTAAATATTCAATATGAATTTCTTTTGGAATAAAACCTTGTATAACAATCATCTCGTAAATCATGAAAAATAGATATAACTTCAAAACTTTATGCGTATTATATGTTAACACAGATATAAAATGTCATCAAGCAAAAAATTCCATAATTGGAAACATTAAAAAAATGAGGAAGAAAAGTGATCAAAATGATTAAGCCTAGGGGATTCTAATGTAGCGTTAATGCAATGGAAAGGCAGCAATTTTCTTATTTACATACCCGTTACATCGCTGGCAAATGAAGGGACTCATTAGCTAAGCATTATGAACAAGCCGAATTTGCATTGCTTCACAATGCAACAAAGCATTCGTGTGAAAACGGGCTAGCAAACGTTATAACAAAAAAAAAAAAAAAAAAAAAGAAAAAAGAAGAAAAGAAAAATACAAGAGCGAGAGAGAAACGAAACGTTGGCAATTCAATTCTTTCGAAGAAGGATACCGTGTCAGTTTCCTTCTCTTCGTTTCGTAGACTTCGTAAATCAAGATCGAGAGTTCACTCAGCCGATCGACGTTTTCACCATAGTCCGGTGATTAATATCGCGTCTAGTCCGCACGTTTTAACGTCGAATTAAACCGCGCACGATCGTCGTTACAGGTGTTCACGAGCCATCTTCTTCGTGATTGCAAAAGATTCTCGCCTCCTATACAAGAAAATGAAGTTTATGATCCGTGCTAGGTAAATGTCAATGAAAGAGAAACAGTTTGAGATAGTGAGACGAAGGTGAAATCACCACAGTGGGCTCGAAATGATGGACAAAAACACAACAGGTGTCTTCTTTGATTATCGTTTAATTTATAAACTTTCTTTTGTGAATACATTATAAGTATTGATTTGAACGGAAAGTTTTTGCATATTTTATGGGATAAACACTAGTGATTTTAGAAATACATTACGAACAGAAAACAAGCGGTCGAGTGCATGTGAATTTTATAATTCAGGAAAGATATTGAAGAATTAAAATGTAAATATTCACTCGACGTAGCACCATATCGTAGCGATTTGCTAAATTTAGAAACAGGTATTTCAGTCTTAAAAAATCAAGAACTATCTAAAATGCTACGATGATATTGAATTCAAAGATGAACGACTGTATGAGATTTATCAGAGAAATTGTAAAAAAAGATGGCATATTACTTATTAAAGAGACAATCAGGTGTATTAAAGTATATGATTTCTTTATTTGCTTAAAAATCCATACGTATTTTCTGGTTAACTCAATACTCAAATTTCGTAAAAGTAATACGTATTATGTTCCTTTAACAATGCCTGTCAACGAACATTATACGTAGAATTGTCGTAACATTAATATTAATAAAATTAATTACTTGGAATTATAAATATCTTTTTATATCATATGAAAGTGAACGTGGAGACAAATTCAACCATGTTCGATACAGTATATGTATAATAGTCTGCAAGGTCAAAAAGAAACATTCTTTTATTACACTAACATCTTTATCTAACATTGATTTTCATAATTAAAATCATAACACGGAATCGTAGATTGGAACTGTCTATTTAGATGTATACATACGTTTTATCTGTTGACAAATATAATCAATATGCCTAAACAGTTATCTTTGTAACATGATAATTTTGAAAAAACGTTTGTTAACCATTAAGAACACCTATTCGTGACACAAATCTCTATTTCTACCTGTCTTCTCGATCGTGTGCCGTACTTTTTAACGCCCACCTTTCTCGAATCGCGATAGTCAGTTATACGGTCCCGTTCCTTTCGATCTCGCTTCGAATTTGTTCGATTATCAAAGTGCAGAATCGACACACGAGGTCGTCGCTCGACGAAAGTGAGAGGGCTCGAGTAACCCGGAAGGACAAAAACGAGTTCTTGATACTTGTTACGACGAAGGTCCACGGGAATCGCGTAGGCAGACAACTGTCACTGTTCCGCCGATTTACGAGATACATCCAGATATCGGTGAACTTTCCTCCTTCATTCACATTTCTGCCAGCTTCATTAACCTTGGCGCAAGACAATCCACGCGAAATGCTCTGCAAAACCTTGGCAATTATTCCGGAATAATTAAATTGTCCGTTTGACTGGATTATTCGCCTAGTCGAAATCAGCAATAACTCTCGTGGTATTTTTATGACGTCGTTTAAATGGTAATTTCCGAAATATTAATCGGATAAGGAAAATTCTCCTTAATATGTATATAAAAAATTGAACAGGATTCCATGTAACTTTTGTTTTATAGCAACCTAAGTATTTTTAATTGATTTTAATTAAGTGTGATTAAATACTTTATAGATTGCTTTATTCCGGACATAAAATACAATATATAGCCAGAAGGTTATATATTTATGCATCTATGTTTTATACTTTTTTCGCTTTCTGTTTTATCACTGTATTATTGTAATTTAATATTGCACTATTATACCGTCATCACCATATAGTCATTAAGTTTGCTCTTTTACTTCTAACTAACGAACTGAAACTTCGCCTAATATAAAACTTGGTAAAAGCAAAGTTTGTCAAAATTTACGACCGGCAAACTCTTTTAGTATTTTGCATACTGTACGCATATATAATTAAAATCACATGACACGCAATTACACACATATAATGAATATTATATTATCCTATTATTTAAATAGGATAGATAAAACCATTAATAGCTATTCTCTGTGTTTGAATATGAGAGTTGCGCGTACTTTCAAACGATCCATATGTATCATGATATCAAACACTTGCTAAAAATCTTCAAACAGAGACCACCAGATTTTAAATGTCCAAAAAATCATTCTACCATAGTTTGGTCCGGTCATTGATGCAAGAAGAAGAAGAAGAGAAAGAAGAAAGAATAACACAACTGCGTCGAGATCTCGATGTCTGTTTTAATCCTTTCCGAATCGATCTCTTTTCAGACCGGTTCCACGGTGGTCTTGCATGAATCCGCGCATGATGTAATATCGTTCGAATGAAAAATAAAACGAGTTTGAAAACGGAGCCGATTCGATCAGAGAAAAAGAACGAAGGAAAAGATTCTGCAAAAACATGAGCAATTTTTTCAAAAATCGCCTGCGAGACACCGTGAGCCTAATAGCCAATCACGATTTTTTTATTACTGATAAATGTGAATAAATTTATAAAAACTTGATTAAAAAGTCGATCCTTGTTCTAACAAGATAAAGTAAGAAGAACTTGGAATTCAACCTAATCTCTTGACAAACGTGAATCAATTTACAGAAATTGCTTTAGAAACTTGTACGTTAAAGTCTGATAGGATAAAATAAAACCTTCGTTAAAATTTACTATACTACAGAAAATCAATATCAATAGCATTATATAATTAACCAAAATAATTCTGTCAAACCTTCCACGAATTTTCTGCATACGATACGAGGTAGACCTGACGATTAATCACGATTTTGTTACTTTGGTGAATGTAAATAAACTTACAAAAGTTGATCGGATATCGACTGACTAATTTTTCTTAACAAAGTAAGTAACAGAATAAAACATTCTTGAAAAATTGCCATGTTATACAACATTGGTATCAGCGATACCAATTTACCAATTCTATTAAACTCTCTTTCTCCTTTTTCTTTATTCCCGTTTCCAAATGAACACGATAACAAACAGATTCGGAGCTCGCACGTTTCCACTTACCATGATTCGTCCAGTTTTTCCAGCCACGCGTGACGCTCCGAACGTGGAAAGTAGCACCAATATCGACGAGACACGAAGAAGGGGATGAGTAAAAACAAGACAAGGCGCGGTCGAACGAAACTATAGACGAGAAGAGCGTGTGTGAAACGCGGCGAAACTCAGTCCGTGAACGGAAGCGAATGATAGAAAAAGGAAAAACGTAATCGATACGAGAATCAGTGATCGAGGATCCACCGCCACATGATCGAGGAACTGTCACTGACAACAGTTCAGAAAGCACTGACCGTAGTGAACGAGTGCCTCCTGTCATTCTCTCCCTCCTCCCTTTCTTTCTCACTCTCTTGCTGTCTGTTTCTAGTCAGCTCGTTCCAACTCTCTTTTTCTTTCCCAACGGAGGAAGGAAGAACCCCCTTCCTCGAGGAATATTCACAATCACGATCAGGCTGTTTCGATAGAGGCTGCCCCCCACAACCCTTCCTTTCCATCGTTTTTGCACGCACGCGTTTTCAGCCCGGTATTCAGAAGCCACACGAAAATTTTCGCAACAGGGGCAGACGATATCGTAGACGAACATTGTCCTCGGTAGCCGCGGCGACAATTAAAGCCACCTTTCATTTTGTGTACAGTAAGTGACTATGCGTGCTCTAAGTATATACACATATATCTACACACATGTATATACCTATAAACACACATAGTATAATGTACGGAACGGTTTAGATTAGATATTGAAAGGAAATGTTTAACCCTTTGCGGTTGGCAGATTTTTCTGGTGGTACCGACTACTCGAAATGACAGATATTTACAGCGTGGAAACAAATTTTGGATACCGCGATATCCAACTTCAAAGGGTTAATATTTCATGAATGACTTAACTTGCTACTAATTGCGGTTTATGAGATTCTAGCAACTGTTATTTTTGTGACAGATTGGGAAAATATCTACCGTTAAGCGTCATACGTATCAGTGTTTATCATAATAATTATTCGGTTGGTATTAGATATAGATCAGTGTTGGATTGACAGGTAATTCTCGTTTATACTGGCAACGCATTGACGCTGACAACAGGGCTCAATCGGTTGCTCGGTAAATGGGAACGCGAGAGTGAAACGGCGATCCAGCGATCCACATCGGCCGACTAGAACAGCGTTTCCCAACCTATGCTACGTGAACCTTCCCTACGCTATTCAATCGAACACCACAAACGTAACTTATCCGTTCAAAGTCCTTTCCTTTTCCGACTTCCTTTTCGGGCATGAAAACGAGTGGCTGTCGTTCATATTATTATATGATCGATTTTAGAATCGTTTCCTCCTCACTCGTCATAAGAAAATTCGAAGTTACGTGATGGAATTGTGCGATATATTATGAAACGAAGTTTAATAATTTCGTATTTCATTAATTAATAATTTTGATAACTTTTATTTAATAACTATCTGTATAAAACTTACGAACTAGTTTGTTTCTTTGTAACAGTTCCAAACAATTGGAGTATCGAATTGTACTCTCCCCAAGTGACGAAATTCGAAAAGAATTATTGTCGAAAAGATAAGAAAAGGCTCCACCTGTTCTTTTGCTTATTATACTTTGAAACAAATCATTTCGATCAATTTAATGTTCACTTGGATGCTTTCACTTTCTTCATTTACAAATGAAAACGGTTGCAATTAAGTCTCTGAAGGATAGGAATGTCTCTATTTCTAATATAGCGATTAATCTATCATGAAACTATTCGTAAATCAGATTCAACTGCGCAAATCAGATTCTTGCTTCTAGTAAGAAGTGGACCGTAGAATTTGCGAACCGGTTTTCTTGATTGTGGAAATATATACGAATGACTCCTATAACTTTGAACTTTCTAGGACATGGATAAAGTTTAGGAAACCACCTAAAGATCTCTATTAACTTTTACCATCCCATGATTTTCACCTCTGTCAAAACTTCTCTTGCATATGGTTTAATTTACGACATAAATTATATCGTCACACGATTATATGTGCATAATTTTGTATGGTATCGTGCTTGAATGAAATATTATGACACTGTACGTCACATATCTTCTTTACTATAAATTTCGAGTAAAGTCAACATTTTTTTCAAATAAAGATAAATATTCATACGATTAACGATTCCAAAAATAGATTGATAAATGAACTATACAATTTTTATAACTTTGGTTAACAATATCTCTCCGACTATTGTATTAGTAAACTATAATTACGTGGCTTTTAATCTTTGCAATCAGAAAATGCCTCAGTTGCTAAAATCGTAGTAAGAAATGGCTCGTAGAATTTGCGAACCAGTTTTCTTGGTTGTAGAAATATAGACAAAAGACTCGTATAATTTCGAACTTTCTAGGACATGGATAAAATAAATTTGGGAAACCACCTAAAGATTTCTATTAATCGTTGCCATCCCATAATTTTCACCTCTGCCAAACTACTTGATTGCATTAAGGGAAAAGATACGACACGTGTTAAGGATAGAATCGTACAAAAGCGAACTTTAGTTTTCATCAGATTTAGAAGGAAAGACGCAATTTAACTCAATCTCGATCAACTCATTGTTAAACTTCGCGTTAAACAGTACTTTTTAATTCAACATTCCTTCGTGATGCAATACTTCGTAATCTGAAAAGACGTGTTGTTGCAACCAAGAAATATATACTTCCAGCATACCGAATGCAGGAACGCGCAGAGCGTAAACTTTTGCAGAGCGCATTCGTATAAAATCAGCAAACAGGCGATCAAGAAATAGCGACAGTTACAACAGAATTTCGCTCGGTCCCACATTATCTTTATGTTAAATCTTGGAAAGGATACGCTACATATGCACACGCGACGCAGGCACATGCACATACGTCGTTTCTGTCAAATATTCTCATTATTGTAAGAAGAAACAACTGGCGTACAAAATGCGAAAGAAATTGTTACCCGCTGTCATTCTCACTATTCAGTTGACTGTTTTGAAAAGAGGTCTCGTATTTAGCACGAATTTTCACTGTCCTCGTCTTTTTCTTCAAATTCTTTTGTCGCCTCATTCGCTGAAACACGTTGAAAGCTTATATGGGAATATCCTTAATCAAAAGAAAACATAATGCACCGTGTCCTCCACGAAAAGGAACGGCTCCAACGAGAAAGTGATTGTTCAACCTAGATGTCATCTTTACCTGTCACGTAGATGAAAAAGTACCTTTAATTAAACGGGTGTCTGAAGGCTTCCACGTCGTTACTTCATCAATATACATATTAGACATTTATGTCTATTTATATCCTTAGTAGAAAATAACAGTAAATACAAATATTTGAATTATTATAACATTGTTTGATATCTAAATATAATTACGTAGTTATATGTCATGATGTATGTTTGTCATTTTAGGTTCATATGTAAATTAATTTCCAAAACTTAATTGCAACGTTAGCGTTTAAAGCGTTAAAAAATTGTGATTTCAGTATCTGTTCTACAATAGAAATGTTGTTTGTTACTGTGGAAGCTTTATAAAATAATATAACTGTAATATTCGAGATATGTTTTATCCGAATGACAACCGTTTGAATGTTTCATAATAATATCAAATAACATCCTTATATCGCAATGTGCATAATGAAAAAATATAGAAAGTCAAGCTCTTGAATTTATGCTTAACAGTTGATTGCCATGAAAATATTCTAACACGCGTTGCAAAATGGCATTGCGGAGGAAATAGTATCAATTATCGATGTTAATCAATGATACAATAAGGTATACGATAAGCCTGCTTGGTACAATTCTATAGAAATTGACTGAGTAAAATGAAATTTTATCGCCATTGTCCTATGTTATTTATCAGACAATAAAAACTTAATTTCGTTTTTGAAAATGCTGCCATTCAAAACTTCCGAGTATACCTACAAAGTTTTCCTTCGGTAAATGAATGTATTATTTTAAATATTATTCTGTATTATGATAATGAAGATATGCATATTTAGTTATTCGTTTTCTTTTCTTTCAAGGAAGTCATTACATGTTCCTTTTTGTTAGAAAGCATTGTAAGTAATCCTTTTGACATTTATAATTATCTGATACCCGGACTTTGTTATAACTCTTGAAAATTACTAGTTAATAAGGAACCTACACAAGATTCATGACATATACATACAATTCAGAGAGATTCAAATCTAGAAATGGAGGCTGTTTAATTGGACTTTCCTACCACATTAATCTTTCACGAGAAATTTCCTTTAAATACGACCAAATCTACTATAAAGATGGAACATCGTTGCATATAAACTAGATGGACTATCACTAATTAAGACAAAATATTTTAAGCATAGCGGTAAAATAACCGGTCCCATGAGTTAATTACACAGAATTTCTGGATGTTTAATCCTCAGCCAGGTGCATAAGTTTGATAAATATTTGGTAATAGATCACGTACTAGGAACGTCTCAAAAAGCGTTAATTAAAGTTTGGAGATAAGATAATCGTTTGTCTTAATTATTTAAACCATTAAAACCGAGAAGTATTGTATGCGTATGTGTTTCATTCAAACGAGAAATAGATAGAGTATTAGATCTGAAATTCGTTTCTCATTTGTAAAGATTTTAGTGAAATTTCATGAATAATTCTTTAATTTTATGAATAAAAATGTATATTTTCATTACATTTATTTTTTGTTATGCGTCCAACATATAATACGATGAAAAACGAACAATTTGACTTATTTTGAAGAATTTGAATGATTTTAAATTACGTCTCAACAAATACACCTACAAACTGGAATATCCGATATACTTTTATCATCTTTTACGATTTTCTAATAATTTAACATATTAATATAGCGATTTAACACACTTTGATGCTATTAAGTGATCAATGATTCAACATTCAAAACAAGTATCTTCTTCCTCAATTATCTATTAGCAGTTCATTAATAAAAATTAACGAAGAAATATTTTCAGGCTTAAATTACGTATCACAATGTTCCTTCTTCGTATTCCAAGATAAGAAACTATGGTACCAATTAAAAAAGTACGTACACCGATAACAAACGAATCATAAAATATTTTATATTCGTTATCACTTATATTTCAATAGATATTAACCTTCGAACACATTTGCTAACAATAAATCTTTCTTTCCTCGTGCAAACGGATGGGCCACGTGATTTTTTCTTAACGTCCCCTACAGGTACAAACACGTAGAGAAATAATTATCGTGCATTCTCTAGGAAGAAACCTGCATCAGTTTTATTAATCACCCATATCGTCTAGAACGTTTCATGGAAGACGATATCGAAATAAAATACCGTGACCAAAGCATATCCCCGATAATTATTAATTGTTGGAAAGCCAAGCAGCTATCCATAAGGCTTCTTGCATGTAGTAAAAAGTGAAAGTAATTTTTCATTATGTTCCTCTTTTCATCCTTCACACGCGTTTTATTCGATGACACAACGATATAATTCGACATTGTACCCCAACGAAAATACAATCTCCTTCCTCGTTTTCTACCTTTTTTCTTCGTTCTCTTCTTCTCATCCATCATTTTTTCAAATACGTAGCTACATTGTTGTAAACACATTTCTGAAATGCAACACCTCCTCCAAAAGGAATCTCGGCCTCGTTCGCTAGACGTTTCAGGGCTGAAGATAAGTTTTCCTGCGCGAGCAAGCTTAAGAGGTTTGCTTGGTAATCGACAGTGGAAACGGTTGTTGAACAATGAACGCCAGAATCGATACAGAATATCGTGGGCGAAGAATCACGGGCCACGTCAATGGCCGTTCAGCAGAATCGCATCTCCACGGTGTATTCTTCGGCAGTTTCTTGTGATTTTGAACAACCCTCGAGAGAATTCGAGTTAGGCGTTTACGATACTTTATTTTTGTTTTATCTGTTTGTGGTACATACAGGATGGTCCCTGCAATGAAAATTGCTTTAATAACATTATAAATTCCGTTTACAAATTACAAAGGAAATTGGTACGAATTAATACTGTACACTGCACCGTGAAACGTGTTATTTTTAAGTTTTCTTTCTTATGATCTGTTTTAGGGTATAGACTTTATAATTATCCGCGTGTTTTGTTGTTAAGCATACATTTTGGCAGTCTTAGCTATGCAAAATTGTCATTCGTGGTACAATTAAATTGGAGGGAAAAGCAGTGGATCGTTTAAAGAAAAAGTTATTCAATGATATACTTCATTCTTTTTCAGGGAATTGAATTTAGAAATTACGGAGTATATCCGCAATCTTGCCTGATGTATTTATAAATATCGGTGTTGGTCTAATTTATTGATGGAGAAGTTTCGAACTTTTTAAGCTTATCGCTCTTGTTTTCTCTTGTTTTCTAAAATTAGTGACGATTGAGATTAATTAAAATAGAACATCATATAAAAATGATTTTTAGATTAATGTACATACGATGTTAATGAAATATGTATTAGGAATAAGAGTCTGTGAAATCATTTGTTTAAATACGCAAGATATTTCATTCGCCATAAATTCTTGAATATCTGCTAAAAATATGGAAAAATGTTTAACAATGAAATCGCACGGGTTAGATGATGAAACACGTATAATAATATCAAAATTATTATTTTATGAAAATTTTTTAATGAACAGCCATCTAATTTTGTTTCAGAGACTTTTCACATCTTCATAAATGTCAAAAATATTCAAGATATTCACGAACAATGAAACACCTTGCATTTACCTAACGCTATACTTATTTGAAGCAACGATATCTCTACCACAGTGATTAAAATAAACACGAGTTTAATCAAATAACCAACGAATACGATTAAACTTTACGATGACCATTTCGGAAACGTTGAATTAACTAACTTAATTAAAAGGTAGAAAACACTACCGTTCTTTTGCAAAATAAAAACGTTTCTATAAATTCTGAAGAAACGCTAGATTACGAAAGCACGCGACAGAAACTAATGCCCGATGTAAAGGAACAGGACGAAACAGCATACAATAATCTCCATTAAACGATGTGAATATATTATATTTTCGTAAGAAATTCGCAGAAATATGCATAGCGTATTAATCGTACGACATATGGTATAACGTGTGTACATATAATGACGTTAGATTACATTGTGTACTTAAGATAAATAATCCTTACACGATATAATGAACGATTCAAAAGAGTTTTCCGTGGTACTAGATTCGAATTGCACACGATGTGTATTACGACGCGTAACACGTGTCCGAGTCGAAACGGATTGGATCGAATCGAAACGAATTGAGTCGAATTGGAACTGATATTATTCAGAACTCATCCAAAACTCGGAACTCGAAACGACGACGAAGCGGAAGCGCGTACTCGTAGCGGAGCCCGTTTCAGAAGATCCGTTTGTTTTGCGCCGTTTCGCCCGCTCTCTCGTTTAGTCCTCTTAGATCGATTAAATTTTCACCATGTCCGTGCCTTTTCGTTCGTAGCCTTGCTTTTCTAAAATCCTCGGATAGATTAGATCGAGCTCACTCAGAGGGAATTCATTTATTCCGAGAGAAAGGGAGCGGCCCTTCGAAAAGAAGGAAACGAAGGATGAAGAGACTGAAGAGGAGAGAGAGAGAGAGAGAGAGAGAGAGAGAGAGAGAGAGAAATAGAGAGCGATAGACGCACGAGGTGAAAGTTTAACCAATTAATATCGATACACGATACTTTTCGCGTCTGGGTTCGCCGTCGTGCGAATCGATCGAAGCTTAGCCAGATCAAGGACCACGTCCTCAGAATAGCTCGAGTAGTCAATTCGAGAGCCGCGGAGATTAGAGAGACAAAGAAAGCCGGGCTGAAACGTGCCACTCGTTCGTTTGCATGCCAAACGAGAAAGTTACCGCGAACAGGTAACCGCGAGGAATTAGATTGTTGAATAATTTGCTCCGGCTACTTTGATTTCGCTTCGCGCCAGTCGTGCTCCTCCTTCCGAGACTTTGCTGCTTTCCTGGCACCTTCCTCTTCCAGGATTTCATCCAAATCGCTCCGCCAACGCCTGATTTCTCTTTCTCCTCTTGTCCTTCTTCTTTTGCTCATCGTAATTCCTTCCCATTCGTCATACGTCTTTCCTATCCTTTCTTTAACTCCTTCCTCATCTTACTTTCTGTCTTTTTTTTTTAACGTTTCTCTTCTTTTACGTGTATGTATTTCTCGTCTTTCTGTTTTTTTGTTTTTTTTTTATTTTAGTTTGTCTGCTTCGTTCTTTTGGTTTTATTATTCGTTTCGCTGGTTTAACTTGAAACGCGGCTAAAACGTTTTCCGCTTCTCCTGCTCGCTTCGGATGGTATTCGCTCAGATGCTTCCTCGCCTCTTCTCCTTCTCCTTCTCCCCTGCAGTTCTACGTCCTGATTACATGATTATGCATTTGCCTCTCTCGGCCCAGGGATTGTTCTTCTTGTCGGGCGCGTGTATCAGTGGGTCAGTCTTCTCGTTCTCTTCCACATACTCCCTCATCCTGGAAGCAAGCAGATCGTCTACTAGATCAAGTTTTCTTTTGATTCAGTTGTGTTCGTTCGGTTATATTTTCGACTATCGCTGAAGGTGGAATCTCTTACGAGAACGTTGAATGGTTCTAGGAATCGAAAAAACGAAATATTTATTAATGATTGAATGTACAAAATTAAAAACGAAAGAGCGTAAAATATCAACAATTTTCAACCTCTGATGGTATGGTTTCGAATAAAAAAAGCAAATGATGTTAAACTAAGCTAAATACAGAAGTTCAATACAGAAATTCTTACGAAGAAGTAAGAAATTAAAAAGAATCGATTGGAATTAGCTGCAGACAATTGTTTATACTAAAAAGTGTTACGATATATTATATATTTAATGATGATATTTCTAACATGTTTATGATTGTCGATTTATCTACCAATTACTTGTTGATTACGTACACGTTCAGTGATCAATGATATTCCCATATCACCATTACATAATTCTTACATTATCATTATGCAACAGTTACATTATCAATGCATATTGGTTACGACTCTACCTATTGATTGTATATCAATTTTAATAAATTTCGTTACGAACTATATCCTGAAAAATTACTAGTTTTGTAACTTCAATTTTAAAAGAAATTTCAATCAAAAGATTATATAAAACATTAATTCGAATATCTCATTCGAAATATATTTGATCTAATAAGTATTTAGAATATGTTCGATATTTTCAGGAAAGAACGAAATCCAAATGAATTTCCAGGTGCCTGAGGAGACACGTTGACGAGATATAATACAGGATCGTTGTAAACGTAACAAGGTTGCAAGCGATGCAAGGAAAAGTGCAGCGAGGAACGAATAGTTGGTCGTTTCGCCGAGAAGGCTCGGTGAAAGGGACTCGCGGCCAGTCTGGCCGATTTTGCGTTCAAGGAGAATTCTGTGTTCCGAAGGTTCGCGACTGCTCAATCGCGATCGACCAATTTTTCCGATTTTCTCGCTAAATACTTCTAGATAAAACAACTTCAAGAAATTCTGGTTCATTTCGTGCAACTATACTTTATGAAATCGGTCTAATCAATTCCCCTTAAAATAAAAAGAATCAGAGAAACATTAAGCCTTTGCAAAAAGCTAAAAAGTATTGTAGTAGGTAGATATCCAGAAATTGTAGCCTAGAACAATATAAACTGATTCTTATAGGAGCGTTACAAATATTAGTTTACAAATTATTTTTTAAATTTGTCTTTATTCAGAATTTATCTATCGCAACGATATCTTAGAAATTTTTCTTAAATTTCTGATAATGTCTTTTGCAATAGTTTCAGATTTCTTTGATTAAAATGAATTTATAGCACTTTCTATTGCGCTCTGTTGTTTGCACTGATCTCCAGATATCCAACGTTATCTTGAATCTATCTGATCGCAAAGAGTAAGTCGAAAGGATACGGCACAAATTCTTCAGCTATGTCGTTGAATAAAGCAGGTCGTCCTATGTCTAGATGCAATCGCAACTATAATTCCAGCAAGATTTTTTCAAGTTGATGAGCTGCAGGGGGAAAGATTTGAATTATGTATCTGGTATCGAGATACAGTAGGGATTATGTAATGGTAATGGAACTATTTTAGTTGAATAGACAGGACATTGTACAGGATTTATTCTGAATTATGAAAAAATTAATTCCAGAACTAGGTATCATTCTTTTAAAAAAATATCCAAAAGTATCGCACGTGTTCTAAAACACAGTCAATGATATAATTGATTAACGGTGGTAAATAATTTTTGTACACACAGTAGTTTCTACTTTAATTTACTTTAACTTTGTGGTATGCTGTGTATGTTAAAACATTCAAGCAAAGCTGTTAATGAATCGGTTGTATTAGTCGGTAGTATCAGTAAATCAGTAATAATTATAATAATAAGAATCTCTTGTTCCAGTTAATCCGCAGCTTAGCGGAAAATGCGAGAAAATTATAAGCTTTCACTTATCGCTCTTATTAGAAACGAATGTGGGTTAATGACCTGTTACCACTTACACAAGTAACTTTTCAATGCTTGTTTTAGAAAACTGTTTTATGTTAAATTGTTATAATCGTATTATTCAAAAATTGTCCAACTATATTAAACTTTATCAATTGCTTCCTAAGATAGGTGAATGAGATGAATGAATTATTATGATTTTCTATTTATTAAGATCTAAATATCTAAATACCAAGCACACCATTCTATTATACTTAAAGGACCCGTTCATTATGATAGAAAATAATTTCTACAACTTTCACAACATAGTTTCTAGACCTCCACATGCATCCAAACCCTATAATATAAACTATATTATCAACTTCAACGTATCAAGTTTGGAGACATTAAATTCTACGTAAAAGCTCGTTTAACTCTCGGGCAGCAAAGACTGGGTCAATACTGACACATATAGATATTTCATGTTTATTAGGTACTTTCTATATTACATTTACGTATTCTGTTCTATTAAACTGATAGGTTGAGTAATACATTCATTCACGTTTCCTTAAAAGAACGTCGAACGTTATTCGTATAAAATCTATCCAATTAAACAGTAACTTTTTCATTCTATTTCTTTATTTTATACCTTTTATGAAAAAAATTCAAATACGTTTCTTTTCACATTCTTTAAATAGTTTTTATAATATTTTTCGAAATTAGACTAGTATTAACAATTTATTTAATTTTCAGCCTCATAGCCTAGGAAATGTGAACTTGGTTTACATTGTCTTCTACTCAACACACATACCCGTACAATTATTCCCTTGTCTTTCTCATCCTTCCATAACTCCATTCATATCATTTATCCACCTAACTCTATTCAGATGACTATATTTCGAACGCTTACTCCTTATTTTAGCCTCTGCTACTCGCTTTAGAACTATCCTAATCCCTCCATTTATCCTTTACTTCATTGCATCTACTTTTCTTTTCTCCCGCCCTCGTCCTTTTCCTTCCTCATTCCTACAATGCTGCTCCTTTCCACCATTCCACCACGCGTTACTCCTTTCTATCGTATGGAACTTTTTCCACGCTTAAATTTACTGTTTGCACGCCTGTATAGTTCTCTACTAAGTGTTTTATCGTTATATATATTCCTTCTGTATACCCTACACAGTCTGTCCTGCTCCTTCCTCCAATACCTATCTCCTTCTTCTATATTTTCACATCTTGCTCTTACCATAAGGTACTAGCTTCCCCTTGTACCAACCTCCATAAAGTGGGATGCTCACCACCGTATAAATACCTGTACAATATATGATACCTAGAGTTTCTTATTTTACTGTACTGTGACTGTCTTTGGTTCAGTATTTCTCAGCAAAAAAAAAAAAGAAAAAATGCTTGTTTACAATGCATCTTACAATAGCAAATAGCAAATTAGAATTTGAAACAATTAGAGCGTTAATTTCTTTATGAAGTTTATTATTTTTTCAAGCAGTCAGAACTTCACTATATCGACAGAAGTGGTGGGTGTTAAATCCAGGCCATTAGTGTTTATAGTCGACTACATTGTCCACGTAAATTTCCTATAGTAAGTCACTATATGTAACTCTAATAGCGACTATGATATACAATATAAGTATTCTTACTAGATAAAGCTAATACACGATACAAAAGCAACTTTTCCTATGTACAACAAGAGCAAAGTTTCACAAGCATAATGCATCGCGAAAGTATCCGGAATGTTCGCCATAGAAAAGTTTTACGAACACAGTCAGCTTTCTATATTGTACATTAACTTTTTACTAAATTCACGTTAGCACTAAGTACCTTGTAATTTCTACATCAATTTTCAGATTCGTTTCAAATTTCACGAATAAAATCATTCACAGTCGTATCTCGCTACAATACAAATGAAATTTGTGAAGACGTTTTATCTAATACACATAATACAGTGGCTACAAAAAGTACTAGCACGCCATTGTATTTATTATAGGAATTATATACTGATTAATTAAATCCAAGTATATTAAATTTCTATAAAAATTTCGTGGGACCTCATGAAAAATCATTTTATTAGAAACCAAGGATACGTGTAAAGACTTTTTGTATATACCGTATGTACGTAAAAATTTGCTATGGTAAGCGTTCGAATAGTTTTATGAGTCGCTGTATACAATATACGCTGTATGTAGTTGGCACGGAAAATACTGTTCCTTCCAAGGAATTTCAAAGCGCGCGAAGGGAAAAAGCGCACCACGTTTGAAAGAGGAGAATGTCCGGCGTTAAGTGCAAGACGGTGAGCGAGAGATTAGCTCGATCGGTAAGAGAGGAAGAAAAAAATGGGAGGTACCTTTCACTCGGGCACTCTCCGAGTAGCAGACCGCGGAAACTTTTTGCTTTCGCGTACGATTCCCCTCGAAAACCGCAACGAGCAACGTCGTTGTTCGAATGCGGTTCCGCGTTCGTTCCGCAACGCTGTGCAACTTCCCATATGTTATCGAACACTGAACGTGTGTCTCATTAGGTACGCGTCGCCATTACAGCCTGTAGACCTCAGAGGAATATTGGACTAATTGTGTGCGTCCACTCGAACGAACCAAGATTGATATATAAGCAAGATTATCCTTATTTACTTATTTGTCGATTTGCTTGAGATCTTTTTAATTAAAATAGCTGTCTATGTTGTTGTACTAGAGTGTAACATATCCCATTGATGATGTAATATTGTTTTTTCGATCCTTTACTGACTTTACGATCGTTAATGTAACATACATCGTAGAAGTTACACGCCAGCAGCCATTTAGGTAAAAATTTATTGTCATTAAAAAGAATCATTGGCAAATTTTAAACATATGAAGAAATAAAGAATATTTTCTACTAGCTGCTGCTACTGACAAGGCAAAGACATAACGCAAGATTGTGGATATTGTAGTAGACTACGGATTTTGATATATTTATGGGAAATTTGAGGATGCAAAGGTGCACAGAATACACATAATAAGGATATTGCATAGAACAGGCTGCGCTTAAGCTCCGTTCTTCGTAACTGTGTACATAAAGATATAAATTTGCATAAATATCTGCTAGTAGTAAATATAAAAGCAGAATGAATTTATAATACAGTCCCGTATGTATCCATTCAGTTGTAACATACACGTAAAACGTCCTCTCTCTTCGATAAAATTTTTCCAATCCGAGACAACCTCCTTCAACCAACGTAATATAAGAATCAGAGGATCAACAAAGATGGATCTACATATCACATTTTCTCCTATGGTTTTCACATCTTTCTACATCTTCGTTCATGACGTGGGACTATCCGAAAATTACGCCTTTCTATCATATTAGGGAAGATAGTTAACATGTAAAACTCCTACAATTTTGATACAATTAATTCGTTCGTACGAACCAGCTGGTATGTTAGTATGCACAATGCGAGCGTCTAAAAGTGATCAGTCCACGAATATGCGATTAACAGATACTCCACATCCAAGGAGATCCTGTCCCAACGTGTAATATGGGAACGTCGGTGTAATTTAACCTTGACTGTCGATTACTAGCAGCATGTTGCGGCACGCCGCGCCACGCCACACCGATTACGTCGTCATCTACACTATTCTACACGTCTCGCGTTTCTCGATTCGTCTAGGAAGCGGCTTCTATGATCACTTTGTCCGAACAATTTTTATACGACACCGCGACGATTGTTTCGTTCGAGTCGGTTCAACGTGACTCGATCAATACTGCGTCGTTCGATTTGTTTTTTTAACCACCGTCCGAGTTGCTACTTTATCACAATATAATATCTCAAGTATCATGAACAACCCAGAGATTACAATAAAAGCCAATACATGGAAAAGGCAAATAAATAGAAAAACTGTATTTTTTTTTTAAAGCAAATGAAAATTATATGAACAGCTTTTGTTTTCGAGTATAGAAGAAGTAAATATACGGTTCTTCTAAATGTAAGCAATCGAGAATTTCTTACATATTTACAAAGAATTCGGTAATTGTGAGAAGAGTAACTCTACGTGAAAGTAAATCAAAAATATAGAATAATTTTCGTTGATTATAGCAGGCTTTATTTTTCCAAGAACGATCAATGTAAAAGTGTTTCATCGCAAAATCTTAAAACAAATAGATTTGATACCTTGTCTTTTAAATAATTACAGAATTGTTAATTACCTCTTTATGATGATATTGTTTTATTTCTAAAACTAATTGCATTTGTTTTGAAAACATATAAAACTTTATAATTTGGAATGGATAACTATACATGTAAGACAGTACTAATAGATGCTAATTCAGCGTCGAGATAAAGAAACACGATAGTTCGAGAAGTAACTAATTAAGAAAAGTCTTAGGATCAGATGACAGTATGTAATCTATGAACGAAGGATTCTAGACGATTGATATTAAACTATAAAGTATTAATATGTTGCAAGAATGAATTTCCAAAATGAAGAGAATTGATTAAGGATCAAGTACTCATAGCAGCTGAAGGTTCTGAATCCATTACACCAGAAAACCAGAATTACTAATATTGATTTGACCTAATATCCTAGTATAATGTAAAATAATATTAAAAATAGTATTCGTCGATAATCGCCTACCTTTTTGTGCAAATTTGGAATTCTAAGATTAATTAACGCAGAAAATGACAAATCAACGCATGAAATAATATTCAAAACTTTTTTCTTATCTCACCTTAATTTTATACAGATAACATTTTCTATTCTAATATTATAAATTCGTCACAATAAAAATATTCTTTCCACACAAGCACTATAACTTATTTATCCAATTTACTTTCCATTTTTCATTAGATATATATTACTAACTTTCAACCTGTTGATCGTTAAATCAATTTTCCTGGCTCCTAACGACTCGACAGATACGTCCAAGTAATCTGACAAAAGCGAGTTGACGAACAAACAAACAAAATTATAAAATAATTAGAAAGAGCATTCATATTCTCGCTAGTTTCAATGATAATGTCGATACGAAAGATTCCAAGCTTTTGTGTTTACTGTTGCAAGATTTTCTGCTGCAAAAGTCTTCATAATCGTTTTCTTGACCATTCAAGTTCTTTTGATTAATTATCAAAGTCAGTAAAATACCAACAAAATTGTCCGTCTCGTCCAGCTTCTAAAGTTTTTCGAGGACTTTGGAATACGCCATATGAATTTTAAGAAGGAAACAGTTTTTACATGGAAGCAAGCATGAATCCAAATAAACGAATATGTACAAGAATGTGAAAGAAGCTCGATGAAAAGATTCGAAGTGTTTACAAGAATTTGTTATGAATGATATACAGATACTATGACATATGAAAATAATAGTAAATTTAAGAAATATGATTAAAACGATTACAATGCCATGTCAATAATTTCTTGTGATAACTATGCTAATTTTTCCTAAATAGTATGAATAATTATTATTTTCCTTTTGTACTATGAATGTTTTTTTTTTTTAATATTGAAGACAAACGAGAAAAAGAATTGAAAGATAGAGAATCTCGTATCAATTACAAAGCTACTAGGAATATATGTATTGTAAAACATATTGTATTGTATATAATTAGTAAATTTTCGAATATTTGAACTGAATTTTACAAGATCAGAAAATAAAAATGATTTGCTCCTCACAATCTTCATCACACTGTTTATCTATTACACGATGTATGTATGTATTATGAATACCTTCGTAGCTAAAAATAACTTCGAAAGAAATGCTAAATATATCACAAAATCACTTGGGTCATTTGAATGGAACATTGTTTATTGGGTGCTGTTCTAGATTAATCAGTCTTAAATTTAAATTAAAAATAATTTCAGACATACAGTTTCTTTAAATATCGTGTCACGTCATTATATATCATACGTTTACTAAATTTGACTGTGATAGAGCCATTTGAAGTACAACTAGTCTTCCAAACTATATCATAAAATTCATATCAAATGCAAATATGAATGTGGTTTTGACTATTAAAACTTCTCCACTAATATCGTGTGCAATTTTTAGAAAATCCTCATGCGATTCACTTTTCCCAGTGTAAAATGTTTCTGTATATTTTTCTCTATATTTTTCTGTAAAATGTTTCTGAGTATTTTACTGAGTACATTATTTATTTAAAAAGTTCGGTATGTTTGCTAAATTGTAGCTAAATTGGAGAATGGTACGAAGATGTCTTCTATAAAAATGTTGTCTAAATCCTGAACTCTTTTTAACTTTATCTATGCAACCTATCAAAAAATAATGAATCATTTCACAGGAAATTTTTCCTATGATACCCAGAAGATAAAGAAAATACAAGATGAACTATTCAGCCTAGAAAATGCGGCATAATAAGTAAACAAGGAATAACCAAATACATAAAAAAGTCGTTGAAAGGACGGAACAGTCCATCGAACAAATTGAACGAAAAGATTCGACCTATTATTCGAACAACGATAAAACAAGAAATGAGGTGAAACAGGACAGCTACTTATACTGACCAATAAATTTTTACGATAACAAAGATAGATAGGAAACAACACCACGCGTTAATCAGTGTATCAAACGAAACAAGAAGCGAAATGAAAAGACGCAAGTGAAATTTCAAGAATAATTGACGAATATAGGATGAGATAGATGGGGTTGTTGGACGCGTAACACGAAACTTTCCGTGGACCATCCTCGTCGTATCATTGTCTACTAAATAAGGTGAAACAATAGAACCGTAAAAAGGAAGCGGAAATAAGAAAAAATTGGAGAAACAATCGACGAAGGTGGGGCGAAAAAGAGGGGTTAATGGACTTACGCGACAATACTCTTCGAAAGGGGCCACCGTTCCATATCAGCTTGGTACTTCATGTTCTCGATCTGCTTCTTCAATGCGTCCTTGTCCATGTTAGCTAGTACACTGGGATCCATGGTTATAGCCGCGCCTCCCTTTTGCCAGATAAGAACCGAATAGCGCTTGCGCCTCTACGAAAAATCAATAGAACCGACTATGTATGGGGACTCCTGTTATTGGAACACCAAACCTACGTCACACATTGGCAACAGGAAATTCGATTCTGCGAGGAAAAGTGCACGAACTTTTGCCTCGTTGCGACCTCCGCGAGATGACAATGGATCTTGTTCTGTTCCTCGTACACACGTGATATTCGAGCCGTGCGTAATACGGATCGATGCGTTATATAGTTATTTAGCCATTATTTCACTAATCGTTACCTTATAGATCGTTATACCGAAGACACTTGATACTTTGATGCCGCAGGATTCAAGGACATGATCTTGGATTTCTTGGAACTGCGTAAACAAATGGTTTGTCATAGGTTTGGATAATTGGTACAACGTCGCTTATAAAAGAGAAGATGGTTTTTTTTCGTATAAATTTGTGTTTTTATGTATCTTGCTATAGATAGAGGGATGCTATCACTACAGTTGGGGAATTATCAATTATTTAATAATTACTTTTTACTGAATATTTACAGAATGTCCCATAAAGAGTGGTACAATAAACAGCAGGGCGATATTCTATCTAAAAAGGAATAAAATATTTTAATATGACGCTTCGTTAGAATTATAGTTTCGATTAACTATAAGGTTTCGAAGAATAAAAAATTGAAATATTAAATCTTCGCGAATTATGATCTTTCAATTATACCTACAATAATAATAATACCAATAATACCTACAAAAACCTAAAAAAATAATAATTATTTTTTTCTCAATACTTGTTTTTCCATTCGTTGATGAGCTGTTTTTAAGTACTTTCAATCAAGAACCCTTTGACGCTTCCAACGGAAGCAACGAAGCTTGAATCTTAACGAGGAACACATGGAACAAGCACAATGCGCGTACCCATAATAAATTTCTAATGCTCTCTTCTCTTTTTACGGTTTGCGCACTTATTCTTCTCTACCGGTAATGACCATTAGGCAGAGAAAAACCATAAATGAATTAAATTTGAATGTTCGAACAATAAAGTAAAAATACGGTAATAACGAGATGATAGTTTATTCTTAAATACATAGTTATTTGTTTAACATCCCTTCTCCTGAAAATATTTATTGCATTAGGCAAAAATTAATTCCGATATTTTTTTATTTCAGAATAAAATAAATATAGAAATATTAACACGAAATATAACACCGTCAAATTTGAAAAATAAACACTGAATAGAACAGTCTGTTCATGGAAAAGTCGATTCTTTGCTTTACTTACACACCGATCAAGATTATTGTATCATGTATAGTAATTATCGAATTCATGGATACATTCCACATAAAATAACTACTATGGCTTCGTTCTTCGACGTTTCATAATTTGCCCTTTCGAGTTTAAATTGTCTACGTTACCTTAAGTCTTATATTATCCTAAATGTTAAAATATTCTATTTCCCTTTTCATATACTATGTACAAAGTATCCGAAAAGGTCGGGACAAAACTTATACTATATGTTAATGAGGTCAAGTAGATAAAAAAAGTTTATATAAACTTACGTCCGAAAATGCTTTATTGAAGAGTTATAAGCGTTCAAAAATTTGTATTAATTATTTTAACAGTTACAGCAAATGAAGAATCAAAATTTCCTGCTTCTGCAAAAATGCAGAATCCCAATCGTCGAACTAATAATTGTTGAACTTTTTCGAATATTCCTGCTGTTGTAGAACTATGGAATACTAAATGCATTCAATGCATGTTAATTACGATTCCGTATAACGAGTCTTAAGAGTAACCTCCTGAAAATCTTTGAACATTTATAACTCTTCGATAAAACATTTACAAGTATAAGTTTATACGAAGCTTTTTGTTTTGTCCTAATCTTTTCAGGCATCCTGTATGTAACAATTACTTTTAGTAAAAACCGTTATTTCATGGTACTTGAAAAAATTGCATCTCTAATATTCTTTTTCGAAAGAGAAACAAAATTACTAAATAAATTCATTGTTTTATTCTAAATAATATTAGACGCAAATGTATGAACACTGCAATGTACGCTTAGAGGATAATTCCATTTGTGTTTCTGTTGATTGTACAAACTGTACTGGCTATGTACTTTATTTGTCATAAAATCTTCCAAGAAATTACTTTCACAATGTCAAGCTAGAACATGCTCGCAAACAGGCTTGAAAAAGTTAAAAGACATTTAAGTCCATCGAATGCATGTTCACATAACGTTGTACAAGTAGAGATAACAAAATTTCCTAATTATATTTAAATGAATTTACTTGGAAGAGAAACTAACGAAAAATATACGAAATTTACCTATTTGCGAACAAAATTAAGTTATCAAATTGCTATTAATCAAAAGTAAAATCCCAATAATGTCACCTTTAATAGAAATTTAGCCGATCATATAAGCTAGAGCTATCTCATTTTGGCACAACTTCTTGAAGTTTTAAAAATAAAACAAAGTACTACATCGATTCTAGAATTTACGATATTTCGAGTTTCAGTATCTTAATAGTTACTAAACTACATATATCTAAAATGTTAGCTGTTACCCTAACACGTCTTTATATTTTTACGGAAAAATTATTCACAAATAATATATATGTGTATTAACTACAACCCACTCCTAAATTAAAAAGATCGAATTGAACAATATTCGTGAATGGATGATTATATTTCATATTATGAAAAGTTATCATAATTAAAAATAAAGTTTTCTACTGCTCAAGGCTACTGCTCCTCGCACGCCAAAAATAATCTCCATTTTAGCGATCCTATCATACGAGTTGATTTTTGTCACATCTATACTATAAATATCGGTGCGAGTTTCTCTATTGCTATTTATTTCCTTCCATATTTTAAGTTACGATAATAATCATAGTTTACATTTCATTCTATTTTTCTATTTACTGTGAAATACCCTGCATATAATTGCTAATTACTATCACGTAAACAGTAACCATCGAACGCAGCAAATACCATTCTACATTTTTTATATTTACGACTTATCTTTTCATGCAGAATCAGTTTTCTACTGGCATTGTACTTATTTAGTAATTTCAAAATCGATTCTCTCCAGTAAAAAGTCTGATACAACAAACAAATTTCGCATGTGTTTCTTTATACTTCATAGAAATCTTTTATATTATAGAATTTATATCTTTTTAAACAAATCCAAATTATACATATAGAGCGTGTTCCAGAATATGGTAGTACTATCGAGCAGAGATAATAAATCGAAAATGAAAAATACAATTTTTAAAAATATCTAAGGTTTCGTTTTCGAGAAAATTAATTTTGAAAATGTATCGAGTCGAGTATATGTCTAGATAATGACTTGATGAACCATTTAGATTGATGAAACATTTTGTCTTATTCAATATTTTTGTTAGCTTACGTTGATAAGATAATAGATTGTAAAGAAAGAATGTAAACCAAGATTCATCACGTCATTACTTATGAGTTAAACGCACGTATAGTTGCTACGTTCTCAAAATCTCCAAGTCAGTCTCCTTGAAAACGAAGCTTTATATACAAAAATGTTATTCTTCTTATGCTTTTTATTCTTTTTCATGGAGAATCACATCCTGTTTTTCGTGGGACATCCTGTATAAATTACACAGTAATCCATTTAAAATATGTTGTATGCACCATATCCAATTTTAAGTGCAGGAAACAAACATTCAATGTTCCTCCAACATAAACGGTACGACCGTTTACGACTTTCCCCAGAATCGTGATTTTCATTTTTATAATACAATATTACACATTTTATCTAGTTTGACATATTATTTGATTAGTGATGAGTAATCAAACATGTTATTTCCAACGAATGAAGCCTTTATCAGGCACAAAAATTACAGACGTTTGCGGTCTACGACTAATATAATGTACCAACGAAGAAAAACTTTGCAGCTCGAGAGAACAAAATCTGCTACAACCATTTGCCTCGACGTTCACTTCAGTCTCGAGAAATGTCTCTTAAAATGCAAGGCACGTATGTATAGCCAACCTACGCTAAAACTAAGACCAATGGTATCTGAAAAATCAGCACCGCAAAATGCAGTGGAAACTTTTCGGACACCATTTTGAAATAGTTTGGCGCATCCGCACCAACGTAATTAATACAGATAGATGCAAATATGAACAAATGCCGAGCGAAAATTCGGCGAAATAATTATTATCGCCGTATCTAGATTCGCTGTTTCGAAATCGTGCCCTCGCAGAATCGAATCGGTGTTTTCTCTTGACGATATTTTCGACAGGTATTCTCGATACTGGCACTTACCCAGTAAACAGAATTTCGGTGAAGAGAAGAAGTCACGTGCCACAGGAAGTCCGTCCGATAGTCGTGATCGAATATTAGAGAGTAGCACTCACCTTGCCGGAGGTCGGAGAAGTTCTGAGATGCGCTGACTCTTGGCAGGTTTCTCGATTCGCTTACGGAAGCCTCAACAAAACTCGCCAATCTAATTTGCTGGTAATTTACGTGCCGATATTTTCAATCATTGTTGTCATAAGAATATTCCTCGACGAATGTTCCGTTCGCTTATAATCCGTAATGAATAAACTGACCGTGTTAACCTTTCTGCCGACCTGGATGGATCTTGATTCCGTTACAGGCCTCCTATGGTACCGATGAAAGTAAGCTTTCTGTGAAAAAGAAATAACGTTCATTGTTTCTAAAAGTACAATATATCGTTGTTATTATATATGGATATTCATAAGGATATAATGTCGATAGTGGGAAATATTGTAATTTCTGATTAAAGTACGTTTGATGGTATAAAATAATGTTTTGAAAAAAAAAGACAGAATTTAATTTATTAAAAAGATGTAAGCCGATATGAAATTATATTTTTGGTAACATTGAAGATTTAATTGAAATTTTGATTTCTATTTTAAGCAAATATATATTTTAAAGGATAAAACGAAAAGATAAGACGATAGTATGTATGTAATTATCATTGTTTACTGATGATATTAATTCAATTAGAGGGCAGTAAGTTTCGTGAAGTCCCGTTTTAAATGTAAGAAAGTTCATAGCCTGGGGATCTCTAATCTGTTGCTTACATATTATATGTATATGCAGATCGTTATGTACGTAATGGTACATAAGGATTATGATGTTTTCGTTGTTATTAGTGAATTTATTGTGGCTCTTTTTACAATGCTGCAAGAACAGTAAAGAAATGGCATAATTTATATATTAAAAACATGTTTTTCAAACAAAATTTGTCTATAAAATTGATGGGTGAAATTTAATACGGAAATTGAAAGATTACATTTTTTAAAGATTTTTGAAAATTGATAATATCTTGTTGTACTCTTTGATTTTGTTCATAATGGTATAATTGAACGGTAGTTGGTAATAGTCAATAATGAGCAACAGAGATTTAACAATTTAGAACAGTATATAACAATCTTCAAATGAGTCTACATAAAATCAGAAGAACAATATTATTTCATTTTGTACACTTTACAGAAATTAACAGCATGGATTCTCATTTGTATTGCAATTAGTCCTGGTATTAACATATTTGCTACCTACTGTTAATCATTGTTGCATAGTGCAAGCTTCTTCTTATATTTGCTAACAAGATTGGCAAAATCTACTTGTAAGGTATACTAGATTAAAATGTTAGGTCATATTGTTCACTTAATTTTTTCCATTTAGTGTTTCCTGATAAAAAAAATATACAAATGGATTTGTAAAATATTAAATAATATATCTGTAAAAATTTGATATTAGAAATATACACATTGATTTTAGACAAAATTTTGATTATTAATTGAAACTAATTAATCATAACAGGCAATACAAAACATCATTATACAACATTACAGTTTCAGTACACAATAAATTAAAGTTAATATGAACAATGAATTAAAAATTCTAATATTATTATAATTGAATTCTCAGTTCATTGAATTTCTCAAGAATTATTTACGATATCGCATATTTTAAAGTATTTACATTTTAACAAGCAGATCACTCGAGATTTAAATGGATACATTTGTTGATACATTTCTAACTAAATTTCACGGATAGACGAAAACCGATTAATACTAAAGGGAGAATTTCATTGGTGAATTACAGGGATTGATTTATTGACTGATGGTCGAGATTTATTACATAAAATTTGTATTGGTAGCTCAACATTGTAAGCAATGAAAAGAATAATCTATTTATTTCATTATTACGCTTGAACAAATGATAATAGATATGTAACTAATTTATAATTAATATTTATTATAATTAATTTTATTACATGTGGACCAAAGATTCCCTACTTCTTTAGGCACAGTATCATTTTTATCCGAAACAAAGTATGTATATTACATTTACATACATTTACAAGAATTAAAATCGATCTAACAGATATTAATTTTTTTCTAATTATGGGACCATTAAATAGGTTAAAGAAACGACAGTTATATATATATGGTTGTATCGTCAAATTCGTTTAATAAGATAGATACTAATATACTTACGTTTATCACGAGGATAAAATACTTTTAAATACCATTTTATGATGTTTAATCACTAAAATTCAAATTTCACCGTTTGACATATTGCGCCATATACGTATTCTACTGAAGCGGGAAATTTAAATTCTATAAACGAATCAAATATTTTACAATATTCAATAAAATGTAATAAAAATAAATAGATATAAGGAAAAAAATTGAAATAAAAATAGAAAAGATTAATAGTAAAAATTCATATGATATATTTAACATTTGTAAAAAAAAAGTCAAGCGAAAATTGTATAATAAAAAAACAACATACAGCAAATAAATGATAAATTATATTATCAATTAATTAATAATTCCAACATTCTTTATTGGAAGAAAATTTACTTTTTTAAATAAAAATATAAAAATGTTGATGTAATTAATTATTTAATTAATGTAAATTAATGTAATTGTATCTGTAATAAATGTAATGTATCTGTAAATTAATTTCAGATAAATATATAGAAATTTGTAAGTTTGTTATTGACAATGTAATTTTTTATCTTTTTATTAATCTTCGTAAAAAAAATTATGTTTATCTTAAATTAGCAGTTGATTCTATTCGAAATATTTTAACACTCCATATATTTAGAGAAGGTACTGCTGTTCATGCTTGAAACTTAAAGTTCTAAGTAGAAGCGAATATCAATAATTTATTACACCTTCATATACGCATTTAATAGTACGTATTTAGTTAAAGTAACATATTAATGATTAAAATTCAAAACTAGTTAAATTTAATAGACAATATTATACTTCCTAACCTATATAACCTTAATTTATTCTACTTTACGTAGGATACATTCTGAAAAGAAATAATCAAACATCTTTCAAAATGAATAAATACTTGGATCTTGCAAAAACAGGTACCAGTTATGCCAAACATATGAATCGTTTAAGTAATCGAATATTTGGTGAAGTAACAAGAACGACTAATAAGAAATCGATGAAAGTAGTGACATTATTTAGCGAAAAACCGATAAATAAGCGACCAGAAATTGTTGATTATTATCCACGGCATGTTGAATCTGATTTATTAATGAAACATCTTAGGAATTATGGATTATACAGAGATGAACATGAAGATTTTAAGGAAGAGTATGTACGTTTAAGAGAACTTCGTGGCAAAAAGAAATGGATTTCTCCACGATTTAGGAAGTAATAAGTTATTCGATTTGTTTAAATTCAGTGTATTAAATCAAACTGTATTTGTATAAAATGTATTTCATATAATACATGTGCTTACTTAAATACCAAATGTTATGTATAAATAATAATGTAAAGATACCAAAATACAAAATGAAAAAATAGGTATAATTTTTTAGAATATACAACAATAATATTAGAATTAGAAACAGCTTCAAAATTAAGTGGTAATAACAATTCAAAATCATCTATTTCTATTTGATCCTTATTTTGTTGTACTGTAACTTTATCAAATTGTTGAATGTTGCACAATAATGATTTATTCATAGCACCATTCAAATTTCCTACAATTTGATTCTTATTTTGACAACTTCCAATTTCTTTATATTTATAAATATTACTACTTGGTTCTTTTGCTACATCTAAATAAGACATTTTATAGTAGCTATCGGAAGAAGATGCATTTTTATTGTTAAAATTATTGGAAATAGATTGATATAACTTATTCCAAAAATAAGATTTGTTCATACTTTCTATAGGTACCTCTTGATACTTTATTACTGTCCCAGTTTTATTATGTAAATGTATTTTTGTATTACCTGGCCAATAACTTATTCGTGAACCTAATTGTAAAAGATCTGAATGATTCCATAAACTATTATGTACATTAGTGTTTTCTTTAAATGTACACTGTTTTTCATTTAATTTGGTGTTATTTTCCCATTCTTCCGTGTCCTTGTTATTAAAAACTAAATCATCCATCCATGCCCTAATTGCAACAGTTATACATTATAATTCAGTTTCAAATACATATGTCAAATTTTTATTTCTCTAATTTAAAATTTTATGAAAATTGTTGGTAAGTTTATTTTTGAACTTATACCTAAATGCACCGACATCGATATATGTTGGAAGATCTCCACATTCTAAAGAAAAGTTTGTCCAAGATGCAATTCCAACTAGAGCTATCTCGTGTTTTTGATTCTCACATACAACTGGAGAACCAGGATTACCAGCACAGGCTCTCATTTCATCCTTAAACTCAACCATTGTACAAAATACATTTGTGTAAGTTGTATTTGTTTTTATCATATATGTACACATTTTCCAGGAATTAAGAATTACTTCATAATATAGAACTGGCTTAGCTAGAACTTTTGAAGATGGTGCAACATAACTTTGCCATCCAAATATCAAACATAGTTTGTAATCATCATCATATTTGACAGGCACGACCTTAGGTAGGATTATTTTATTATGGCACATGTCAAATGGCTTAGTAAGTTTTAAAAGAGCTATGTTATGATCTCGATCAGGAAGAACAGAATAAGCTTCATATGTGGGATATATATATGTAGCTTTTACAGGTAATGTCTGTTTAGAGTCAGTTCCATTTAGTCCAGTTGCAAATAAAGTAATAGACTGTATTAATAAAATTAAGATATGACTATATATATACCCTTTTCTTAGTGTTAGGTAGAAAAAGTATCATACATTTCTCTTGTCTTGCACACATTGCGCTGCGGTTAAAACCCAATCTGATGATAGAAGTACTCCACCACATGGTGCTACTGTTTGAAACTGTATCAACCAGGGAAACTGACCATCTTGAGCTCTTTTACCTTTTAATAGTATACCTTTATATTCTTTCAAATTTATAAAGATCAGAAAAAATGAAATGTAAAATGACATATTCACTGAAATGAAATAAAAAATATAATATGTTTTTGAAATATCTTATTTTTATGTAGCTACCTTCAAGTTAATACTATAATAACTTAAATTAAATATCCATGATTTTTATTGAATGTAAAATTGTTTATTTAATTGAAAAGTAAGTATATTAACATAATAATTATGGCAATCATAGGGCACTATTTATATTATTTATAGATCAGGTATAAAAAGATGATATTAAAATTTTTAATAGAAAAAGCTGGCTTCAGAAAATATTATTACATAATATTATTCTACTTGTATTTTCTAAGTCACTTTATCTTTTCTTATATGTTGCCATTAATTTTTCTATTATGAATTAAAAATGTTTCACTCATGAATTATAGTAATAACAATAACAATAATAATGATGATAATAATTTTTTGGAATAGTTTATAGTTCTTCTTTCACATCATTTTCTTTGTTTTCAACTTTTGCAACTTGCATCTTCTTTTTCTTTTTCTTTTTAACTTCATCACTAGTATCACCTTTTTCTTTCAGACAAGAATCATCATCATCCTTTAATACTCTTTCTGAACATAAATACCTAATAGGATGAAAATCATATTATGTAATGGAATTAAACTCAATAAATAAAACCTAAACATAAAATATAACTAATAATAATAAATTAGTACCTAGTTAATGGAACTTTTCCTTGATGGTTATGATACCAGTCTTCAATATCAGACTCATGATTTTCAATTAAATCTTCACATTGTGATTTTAAAGTAGTAATTTCAACAGATGGTTTATCCCATAATTCATATGGGATTCCTAGATCAACTTTGACACCTTTATGCCTATGTAAATATAATATAATTATTTCTAATGGTACTGTAAGTTCAAACTCCTTCTTTTTAAATTATAGCTTACGCAAGTCCATGAAGTGTTTTAAATGTTTGACTCATTCCCTTGGCAAATCGTGTACTATCTGTACGTTCCTTGTGAATATTATATTCCAATATACGTTCACACAGATTTTCCATACTTTCTACTAAACGTAATTCTCTAAACATAATAAAACCAATGTAAACTAGAATTTACGAACACATAGAATATTACGTTTTTTAAAAATATATTTCATATTTACGATTTTTTGTATTCCTTTTTCCTCTTGGGTGAAACATCATCAACAGAATATCCAATTTCAAGTACATCGTGCGTTTTACCGGTTTCATCTAATTTAGCTTCTAATTCGATAGCCACAACTTTGCAAACTATAACAAAACAGTGATATGTATTGCTTTCTGTGTACAATTATAAAAATTTATCAATGTACACTGCACGTATGTATATATGTAGTTACCTTCGCATTTATTTGCATATTTAACACCTTGTTCCTCTTCCGGACCACCAATTACAAGATACGAAAATAATAAATGTGTCAAAAATATTTGCGTTAGAATGTACATTATAACAATTGTAAGTTCACAAAACTATGGTAATCATTTAGAGGAACTGTATGATTATGGAATGATTCGAATTATTCATTCACATCTATGGTACTTCTAGCTCACATTTACTCATATCTGTATTTCCTTTTATTAACATTATATCAAATATATCTATAATTTTTATATGACGTACATGAAAGGACCGGGAATGATGATTGCATTTATAATTATGGAAGCTTGGACATCGTAAACATTTTAAGATTATTATTCAGTAGGTTCTTAAGGGCTTTTTCACATGAGTTGGTGCCCATGGAACACTGAGCCATTCTATAAGATAAGGTGCGCAAAAAATTAAAGATGTCCAAGTATTAAGGTGCAAAGATAGCTTTTATTTAAAAAACGAATGGTTCAAAATGTTTATTATTTAAAATATATAAAAATATTGATTTGAAAAATTTCTCTTTCTTTTTTTATGTCTCTACTCTTATATAGATCTTTAATATCTTTGAGATTTTCTTCCTAAATCTTCGTTCAATCATAAATCAAGTTTTATCCCATCAATCAAAAATTTTCTTACTTTCTCTAAATATCTACTATCCAGATCTATTATTTAAAGAATGATACAAATTTTCATTTAATGTTGTTTTTCAAGTTCTAACTTCCTCCTAGCTATATTAGCCGCATCGAATACTTGAGCAATATATAGATATGTTTCGTGTTATGGATGTATTGAGTATTCTAAATTTTCTAATCTACATATCTATAATCATTAAACATAATTAATTCAACTTATATACGTTTGAGAGCAGTACCAACAGTATACACTTTTATATTACCAGATATTACATTTCGTCAAAAGAAAAGTTTTGTTAGCAGTTAATTTCCGGCAACGAGTGTTTAATAAAATGGCGGTGAAAACAAACTAATGTTTTGTTAAATCTATACAAAAATTTCATTGATACGGAAAATTTAATTAATTTATTTGTAATATTATATATCATACATTAATAACAATAAAGAAATTGTGTCGAATATTTTCAGTATATCATAAAACAGCAAAACAGAATTTTTCATTGACTAAATTGATTTAATTTTGGAATTTCGTATATTTATAACTTATAAATTCTTAGTAACTTATTATTTATACAATATTTGCAATATTTATACGATGACTGCAAAAATATATCAACCAGATCAAGAATTAGAGACGAAGGTTAAAAAAGGTTAGGATTTTGTATACTTATATCACCGAATACATTTATATTATCATTAATCTCATTTTTTAACATTTTAGCAACTGAACGTATATCTGAAAACATGCATATAGTTGCAAATGAACCATCGCTTGCATTTTATAGACTTCAGGAACATGTAAGGAAGGCATTGCCTCCTATGGTGGATAAACGAGTAGAAGTGCTTACACTTCAACAGCAACTTTTAGGCAGGTGTTATGATGTAGAGTATGCTGTAAGCGCTATTAAGACAATGCATGGTGCTGGGAAGAGTTTTGAGAACACTTTAGAATTTATCAAGAACGCTATATTTTTCAAACAACAATTAAAGTATGAAGAACAGCGTAGGCACAAGAAAGATGGAAATAGAGATTCTGTATACAAAAGACTATCTGCACACATTCCTACCTTAGATCATTTACCAGATGAAATATCTGATGTTGTAAGAGAAACTGCCAACAGGGTAGAGTCTATGATGAATCATGCCAGATATTCTACCGAGGTTCAAAAAACAAATTGAACTTCACAACTGACAATTTAATGTATTAAAATATAATATTGTCAAGAGATATAAATGTGGATATTGTAAATAATAATTGATTTTAACTATAAACGAATAACTTGTTTATAGTTAAAAAGTTATGTAAAAAAATGTATAATGAAAGTGAAATAAATTATTGTTCTTATGTTCTGAGGAGCTTAATATTTCAATGTTTCTTTCTATATTCACAGCCTAGTTCAATATTACTAAAGCTATTCGAGGCTTATGAAGATATATATATATAGAGATATACATAAGGAAATATAATAAATTTCAACGATATTTACATACTTATATTTACATAGTCTCGCTCTTTTCGAAAACTTCTGACGGAAACGCTTATTGAAATGACTTTCCTCTTCGCACTATTCTATTATTCGTTGACTCTACGCGGGAAAATAATTCTGCGCACTCTGATGCGCAGTACCGTTGTGACTTTCTGGCACTTTTCCATGTAGCAGCTATTACAAATCTTTCTGATTGGTCATGATTCTTGAAAATTAAATAAAGTTGAATAAATTAAAAATCAAAGGAAGTTAAATAAATAATATTTTTCTTTAACTAGCAATGGATATGTAAGAAATATTAGAGATGCAATACAATGTATAAATTTGTTTTCCATTTTACAATAAAAATTAAGTATAATTTAAATATCGCCTGTAAGTATCGATAATTATCGATCAGTATCGAAGTATGTAATCTGGTTTTGAAAGCTATTTAGAGACCGCCAAGTTCAGTAGATTCCTTACCGTTAAATACACGTGAAGAAGTTATACTTGACTTTATAGAACCTTTAAAAATGTTTTTTTCGGTACTCTTTGTTTTATTTTGTGTAACATCGGATGCCTTAGTACACAGATTAAATGTTCCCAGAGTTTTATTGCCAGTATTTAATGATTTTGCTGTAAATTTTACACTTGAAGTTACTGATGGTGCTTGTTATAAATGGTAACTACTATTTCTTTTACAACCTAGTTTTATTAATTTGTTATTTATTTAGTTGCAATTTTTAGTATTAGAACTTAAGTCTTTTCAATTTTTCATTCATATGTTTAATATTTTATTATTTGTTCAAGAGTAATTTTTTTCATGAACTTTTCACTCTCTCTCTCTCTCTCTATCTCTCTCTGATTGTACTATGATTTTCGATACACCTTGTTATGGTTTTATATTTAAAATTAAAAATACATTTATCAATAGGTCAACATCACGATTAGATATTATTCAACTAATTCCTATAAATGAAAATGTTGAGAGAACTTGTTCTTCTGCTATATTGATTCAAACAATAACGAGAGAGTCCAACAGAAATACTGCGATAGTATTAGCAGAAGATGTTAATAATGGGCAATTTTTAAGATGTGATGTTATAGTAGATGTGATATTTTCTTTAAATCTTGTGACAACTACCAGAGAATTATATATAGAGGAAGCACCAGAAGCATTTGAAGTTAGAGCATACGATGAACAAGGTAAAGATATTTGATAAAACCTTATATACTGCATTATATAAAAGAGCATTTATATTTGTCAATATTTAAGGTTTCCAGCATTGTATTAATAATATATATATTGAGCATCTAAAGGGTCTTTTACATACAATACTGACCGTCTGAACATTCCTTTAAAGTTATTATTTTAAAGTTTGTAAGCTTTTAAAACATGCATAAATTTTGATTATAATATGATATGCTTTTATAGGAAATGAATTTACTACTCTTGCCGGTGTCGAATTTCTTTGGAGCATAGACAATGCTGATAAACATATGTCAGATTCTAAAGCACCAAATGATATTTTAAGATTTATGACTTATCAAGAATCACATTATGAAACTCCACCAACAATTGCCGCATTAGATGTAATTGGTAAAAAAGGACATATCGTACTGCTAGAAGGAATAAAAACTGGCACAGCAAAGGTATCAATGTATTCTATACAGACGTAAATATTATTGCACTTTCAAGCGAAATAAAATATTTAATCATAAATAAAATATATGAAGAGAAGAAAATATTTTTCATTGCAGGTTTCTGTGAAATTAACTTATCCAGAATATAAACATGTTCCACCAATAGAAGTTGAATTAATTGTAATAGCCAATCTAATTATCATTCCATCAGACACAACAGTTATGGCATATGATAGTTTTAAATATAAAATAATGCAAGTAAGTATCACTATTATTACGCATGACATATTTTGCATATTAATGTTGATTGAATTATTAATATATTTATAGGCTCGTCAAGGTCGTTTGGAAGAAATAGCTTTACCATCTAGCCAATACTACTTAGAAGCAGAAAATCCTAATATATTAGAAATTGATAACGATCGTGATTTTGCATATGCTAAATCTCTAGGACGTACCAAAATATTCTTACATGATAAAAATGTACGTGATGAATATCCCGTTATTTTACCATCTGCTACAGTTAATGTAAATGATGTAGCGTATGTAATGCTTGCTGTTTTACCCAATAGAAATTGGGGTTTAGTACTTGGTCATACTCACGAAATTGTTGTTGAATTATATGATAATAAAGATCATAAATTTCACATTGGAGAAGGTGTTGAAGTATCAGTGAAATTAGATGAACATTACTTTGAACCAAAGATGATAACACAAAATGGCACTTATATTGTTGGTGTGCCTATCACATGTGGAACAATGACTGTTGAAGCTACCCTCAATGGTATAATTGATAAACATGGTAGAAAGGTGTTTATTGCTTCACGTCCTACTACAAGAGCTGAGCTTTTGATTCATACTCCAGTTACTATACAACCTAAGGTATTGGCAGTTCCATGGGATTCTAAGGCTAAATCAAGGTTGTCATTTATATTATCATTATTATGTGTAATACATTATTCTTTTTCCTTAATAATAATATTTTTATTAAATGTAATATATGAAATTTTATTTTATTATTATAGGTATGATACTGTACTAAACGCAAGTGGAGGAGATGGATCATACGTATGGTCAAGCAAACATCCTTCTATAGCAACAATTTCCCAAAATGGAGGAATGAGAATTTTAACAGCAGGTATAACAGAAATAAATGTTGCTATGACAAGAAATCAGTATAATAAAGACACAGCAAAAGTGTATGTATTACCTCCTTCCAAAATAAAAGTAATTGAATATAACATGGAAGCTGCTGTAGGAGAACAGATTTATCTTCACATTGCATTATATGGAAGATTAATTAATGGAACAGACTCCAAAGAAATTCCTTTCAATGATTGTAGAGATATTAATTTTGAGACATACATTCCAGACGGTAATTTTATACAGAACAATAGTAATGTCATAGAACCTGTAGGAATTGCATGTGCCGTTATAGCAGTTACTAGCGTGGATATCGGAACATCCGAAGTAACGGTAGTATACAACGCTAACGGTCAATATTTGACTGACAACGTTACTGTGTCGGCCTATGAACCTTTAATAGCATTACATCCAAGTAGCAAGGAAACTTTATTAACAGTGGGTTCATTGAGGAAAATAGTTTTTAAAGGTGGACCCCATCCATGGTCTAATAAGCCTCAAAATTATTCGCGAAAAATTCAAATATCTGAGGAAAAAATTGTTGATGCAACAGAACATGTAGATTCTTCAGATGGATTACACGATATATTCGTTATTAAAGTAATGTGTCGTGCCCTTGGAGAGGTGGATGTAACATATAAAATTTCAAATGTTCCTCTACTGCCAAACTGTAAAAGTACATATGCATTTGAAACAGTAAAAGTGATTTGTGGTAAACCTAGACATATTTATCTTCAACCTGAATTTAAGGATAAGAATTGTCCTATCAGCAATCTTAATATAGAAAGGATAATGGCACACAGTGATAAAAATTTGAAGCTTATTACAATAATAAAAGACGAAGAAGGTAGAACATTCGATAATATTACGAGTTTACGAATTGAATGGAATTTAAAACCCTCGACTGTAGGTTCTGTAGAAATGCCTTCTAGTTCTATAGAAGAAACAATCACGGATATGAATGTTATTTTACCAAAAAGTTACTATCAAAATGTCATTTTTAAAAAACATTTTGGCACTCTTATATTAACAGCTACAGTTACGGGTTATCAAAAATATATATTGAGTAAATTAAAAATAATTCCCGAATGGCCGCCATTCGCAATTGAGACTGAAAGAAAAATCTATGAAACGCCTCTTATAGAAACTTCTATAGAAGTAGTTTTAGTCAATGATACCTCTGTTATCCCTGATAAATTAATGGTATTAAATGATCCTACTGCAAAATATTACTTGCAAGTGAATCAGGGTTCTGGATATTACGAATTTGTATTAAGTTCAGATGATATTGCAGAAGTTCGATATATAGAGTCAACAAAAGCAATTAGTCTCACTCCAAAGAAATCTGGAGTACTTCATTTATCATTGATAGATCTTTGTTTACCTTCAAAACCAGCTGAAGTTGTGATTGAAATACAACAACTTGCCATAATAGAGATAGAAACAGTGAATAAAATCGAAAAGGGAAAGTGCATAGTAGCTGCATTGAAACTTTATGACACGAATGGGCATGCTATAAAATTGCCATCTTTGAATGCTTTAGAATTTAGAGCAGAAATTGATAACGAATACATAGAAGTTAAACAATTACCTGCTAGTGAACATGGCAATCCTCCTTATAATCAATTGTTATATATGGTATATGGAATAGCAGAAGGTGAATCTCAATTAATTTTCGTCAATAAAGGGACCGAAAAGGAAATACAGAGTGAATCAGCAACTATCCAAGTCTTTGTTCCTTTAAGAGTTTTTCCAAAAAATCTAACAATACTAGTAGGGACTGTTTATCAAGTACAAACAACAGGAGGTCCATCAAATGCAGAAATTGAATTCTCTACACAGGATAATGATATTCTGAATGTTGGCTATAACGGTATATTTGAAGGAAAATCAGTTGGACAAACAAAAATTATTGTTAGAGCCATTGGTCTTAATGCTAAAGGCAATAAAGTTATTTATTCTGAGGATCATGCTGATATACATGTATTGTATCTTGAAGGAGTTAAAATTGTTGTGCCAACAAGTAGAGTAAAAGTGGGAGCAATGTTTCCACTTTGGGCATTTGGTATCCCAGAACATTTAACTCCTCTTATTATAGGTTCTATGCAATTACCACTAACTTTCATGTGGTCATCTAGTGATTCTAATTTAATAACATTGCATAATATGTATGAAGGTACTGGAATTAACATTAGATACCAAAATGAGGTATCTTTGAGAGCCAAAGCAATTAGTCCTGGATTAGCAACTATTTATTTAAATGTTACAATGCCATCTAATATGTTAGCTGGTTTTAAAGGCGATGTAACATATACTACATTTATAAAAGTTGAAATTTTTGAGGAATTGCGTTTAATGCATTTGGGACTACCTTTGGATGCATCGGTGATACTAATGTCCCCAAATTCTGTCTTAAAATTAGAAACAAATCGTGACAAACATGGTTCAACTATTTATAAGGTATTGTCTACTGCACATTCCTCAGATTCAGTGGATTTACAGGCTTTAACAGTTGCATCTAAAACCGTTACTATTGATAAAAATGGCATCATAAAAGCTGGTGAAAGTACTGGAAAAATAGTTATTTCTATTACAAATACTGAAGCTTATAATTTGAAACAATCAATAACTGTTATTGTTGAAGTAAGATTTATATTATATTATATTAAGATGTGAATTTGATTGGGAGTTTAAAAAACTTATATTTTAATTATTTTATTTATAGGTCAAGCCTATTCATTATATGATGTTGTCTTTAAAATCAATTTTACGAATTCGGAGTGGAGAAGAATTAAATATGTTACCTAAGGGTATGGAGTTGGATTATATTCTTGAATATTATGATAATATTGGAACAAAGTTTCATGCTGCTGAAGTTGATGCTAAAACTATATTGAATCGGATTGATCTCGCATCATTTACTAAAGGTTCCAAAAATGTAGTTACTGCAAAATTTATTGAAAATGGAGACCTTGTTGTAAAAGCATACAATGAAAGATATCCTAATGCAATGTTTGATTATGTACATATGATGATTGGTGATATAGTTTTCCCCACAAAGGTAATTTACATGTTTATTTTATGTTAAATAAAAAATTTTCATATATGAATCATATACCATTTAAATTTATAATGTATTATAGACTACGCTAACAGTGGGCGATATAGTATGCTTTTCAATGCCACTTTTATCTTCTGATGATGATCCAGGTTATTGGCAATCTTCTGCTCCTGAAATATTAACCATAGATCCTATTACAGGAATAGGTCAAGCAAAAAATATCGGTTATGCAGTAGTAAAACATAGTCTTGCAACTCACATGCAAGGTGAAATAGAAGTTCACATCCAACCTATTGCAAAGGTACTACATTCAGTGAATCATTTGGAATTATTAATCATTAATATTTTTTCGAAAATTGTACATGGTATTGTTTTGTACATACAGGTATCAATTATCCCACTAAGAGGTCGAAATATTACTGGAACTGAAACTTTTAGTGTTCCTGTTGTACTTAAAAGCAAAGATGAACAAGTCAAAGAAAACAATATCCTATCTAGAGGCTTAGGTGGTTGTAGAACATTTAGTTTATTTACTTTAAATTCATTACCCTATACCTGTAATATACAATTTGTTTCATCAACTTCATCTATCGGAATAAAAGACTTGTTTCTTGTCAAACCGCGATTTGATATTGTAACTGGTACGTTTAATTTGATGTTTTGCTGCATATAACAAAATTTACTATTGTTTAATTTTACACAGAAATTGTTTATTGTAGGATTTTATTATTGTGATGTAATCCCAATGGGTTCTCCAAACATAATTTCTAGTACACTAGAAAGTCGTATCCAAATAAGTGCACAAAGTAAAGACATTGAGGCTGTGCCTTTAGAAGTTACGTATCTCCCTCCCGTCTATGTTGATGCCAAAGAAATTATTTTTATTAATACCCATTCTCAAACCATTCCAACAGCAACACTTGAAATACATGGGTTGCAATCTGTATTAAGTCATCTTACTGTAAGTTTATTATACTATGGAAATTGAAGTAAATTTTAAAATAAGATTCATTTCATTTATAATAAACTTCTATAGATTGATGTACCAGATGGAATGACTGTAAGTGCTCGACAGTATATTTCAAAATCTACAATACAATACAAATTGCGTTTGATGCATAATCAGGAAGAAATCCAAGGCCAAAAAGTTGTTATTGTAAATGACATTACAAAGCAAAATATATCCGTGAGTAGATAAGAAAACATTTATCAAACATCGTAATTTATTGTAAATAATAATTTAATTTTGTTTCTGTAGCTTTTTGTACGTGTAACAAAATATGAAAATTTCATACCATTATCTGGAATCCACTGGGTAGATTATATGTACTTCCATCGTTATACATTCGGAACATTTGCTGTTGTTGTAATTACTTTCTTCTACAGTGAGTCTCTTAGTATTTCATATTGGTTTTAGCTTATCGTATAAATATTTTCTTACAATTTTTTCTTCATATTTTGTTTTACAGTATGGAAGAATAAAATAGCAAATGTTGATTTGAACATAAAGAATAGATCAGTTTTTGGTATGTATTTTATTTTAACATAATTTCTATTCATATTTATAATAAGTAACTGTTTAACCGTAATTTACCTTTTATAGCTGATAAATGTCCACCACAATTAAAAAAGGTTAGTACTCCATGTTCATCTCCGTTAAATAGTACGACTATGTCAACTCCAAGGAGTCCAGTTACGCCAACAAGATTTACATTTTCTGCGTTTGATCCTGTATACGGTGATCCTCGTGGTCCTTATTCGGCAAGTAAACGAAATAGGTCCTTGAATATGACACAATAAAAATGAATGGTTTCAATTTAAAGATACGTTGTACAGTGTACTTATACTAATTAGATTTGTTTCTAAACAAACATTTCAAAATAGTGCCTTATTGTCACAACTTATCATATTTTATTTATATTTAAAAACTAATTATTTTTTATGTTGTTTACGATCATGATATGATTTTGTGTATTACTATTAGATGTGTGTATGTGTATAGAACAGTGTACATTTTGTAATTTACTATTAAATAACTACATATGTAGGCCAATGTACATACTGTAATATATAATTTGAAATATATTATTACATGTATAGACAGAATTTTTTAAGTATTTTAATTCCGATCTAATGGAATTTATATAGTGCCATCTATGAGATATAGAAGGAACATAAGCTTTGAATGTATACGGATAATATTGTTCTTAGATAAGGAGCACATTTCTGTGCAACAAGGATAGATAGAGAAAGTATTAGTTCCACTTTTTACCACTGTGTGGTGAAGAGTATTTCCATATCCACGAATTGATGAAATATTTTATTTCGAAAAAAACTAATTAAATGAGTTAATTTGTAAACTTTTATGATTGGTTCTCCTAAATTAGGTTCTCAGCTTTCTTCCAATATTCCATTTAATCTACGAAATACATGAATAAAGATTTACAAATTTCATTTAATAGATCGAGATATTTGTTTGAATAATATTTCATTTCTCGCAAACTATATTCGGTACTTGGATCAAAATCGTACCTGGAAATATTTAAAAGCATCAACTTTTAATACATACGCGTAGGATGCAAATAAATTGCGTGAAAATGTAAAATTTATTTTCTAATTTCGACATCGTCACTCAGTATCACTTCTTATGTCATCATGACGATACCTCCTTTCATATTCTATGTTCCTGTTAACATTCCTCAATTTTCAGCCAAAAATTATATTCTCGGTAGATAATGATATCAATCTGATCGCTAATTTTTGTTGCTTTGGTTAATTTTTGATGTGATAGCTCCTTAAAATTATTAATAAAGCATAATTTATGCATATTATACGATAATCTAATACATATTATTATTTTATTATGATGTAGGATACAATCATAATTAAATACTATTTAAACTTATTAAAAAATTATCACGATGAGCTATTTCTTTTCCACTTTTATATCATTCAAATATGAGAATGTTAGGAAAAATGTTCTTTCTTAAAATTGAGTTTATTTTAGTTGATAAAAGGGTTCACCAAAATGAATTTTTCTTCTTCTATCTTAATGATATATTTTCTTTGTTAAAGGATTTGAACAGATCTTTAGTATATACAAAAGTATTCATATACAAATAAAGCATATAAAATTAGAAAATAAAGTATGTGTAGACGGAATATTGAACTAAAATTTTATATATTCATGTATGATTCCAATTACAGCAATTATGCAAGATAACTTTCTTAGTTTAAATAATATTGCACAGTATTCTATGTTAATGATAAAAAGAAATTGGAAATTGCATGTAATGTTACTTACAGTAAAATGTTCATAATCTTTTTAATTTTCTCCTGTTTTCTCCCCCATTCTTTTGTTTAAAAACTGAAAAGATTATTTTATAAAGTGTTTTGTACTATACTTTTTCATATTTACTCCAAAGATATACATATATATGTATAATGATATTGTTCTAATCAGTTTCTTATATTCCATATAAACAATATGTAACATGATCCATTAATCAGACTATTTTCTCTAAAACCATCAAAGATATCGCATATCTCCAATTTTTGCACTGATTATGTTTCAAAATATATAAATATATGTTTATTTAGTTCACATTTATTTAATTTTATACATTCTAATATTTTTCTTATCTTTTATTAAAAATTTTAATGAAAAAGGATGTAATTGTATTAGATAACACACAAATACATTAATATGTAAGAAAATAATAGAACATTTTATGGTTCTACTTTTGTAATACAAAAGAAAAGTATAAAAATGCTTTACAGAAGTGTGTTTAATATAATAAAATAGTTCTAGTTCTGGTAAATTATCTCTGGAATCATGTCCATGTGTTAGAAAGTATTTTGAAAGAAATAATACTTGATATCCTCAATGGTTTTAGAAAAAGACAGTTTTACTTGTTCCCGTTATAACTAAACCTTAAGAAAACTCTTTACTTATATATGATTACTCTATAGTTGCCTAAATGACAAGCATTTAAAACAAAATTAATGGTTCAAGATTAGAATATACATTTTCCACAAATGAATAAAATTCCCATGCAAACATAAAATATGGTGGAAAATTGGCTGTTCACTGTAGAAGATAGGAGGTAACATTTGGTATAATTGAGAAAGAGATCATTAGCATAAAAACAAATTAAAAATACAAACTGAAATTTGTTTATTATACAAGATTTAAAAAAGAAATTCATCTTTCAGAATTATTAAGTACACTAAAAACTTATCATTTCTATAAACTTATATTATACATATATGAAATCTTATATAAAACAAAAATTTAATCTGTACTTTTGAAATGTATGTTTTATTTGTAAAAAATCATCTAATTTTTAGCATTTCCATAAATTACTCCGTATTATGTGTAAAACTTTTTCATTTTGATTATCTGCTCCACAAAATAGAATTCACCAGTAGGCAGAAAATAAAACATTTTTAATATATTTTCCAAGGAATATAATGAAATCTTTGTATATATGTATATGTAAAAAATAATAAAATAATTTTACTTCAAAGATTCCATTGTCTCATTAGAGAAGAGCAATTAGTTATAATAAAATTTATTGATGTAAAAAGAAATGTAAATGCCATTCTGTAAAAATGTTTCTCACATGAGTTTAAAATTGAATTGAATTTTGATTTAAGCAACTAAAATACTAACATTTTTAGCAACATTTTATAATGAAACTACAGTTTTAACTATTTGTAAATTAAATCTGTAATTTTGAACACTTATTTGAACTTTGTTTAGTGATTACAATAATTTGTACCATTTTAAATCTGTAATTGGATTATTCCAACTCAATATAATTGTTTCATTTATATAGATATATTATATAGATTTCATAAATTTGTTGTGTTTGTAAAGAAATAGAAACGTTTTTGCGTTTCATGTATAATTAAAACTGATTGTTCCATTGAAGAAAGTCATTACGATACAATATCGAGAATCTGTACAGTTTCTAATAGTGATATTTTGTAACAAGTTGTTTAAAGATAGTTACATCATATCGTCAGCATATTCTTATACTAGACATGTGCTTTGTTCTCTTCAACAATCTCATAGATGTAACACAACTAGTAAGTTCATAAACTTTTTAATTTTGTAATTAATCGACAGAAATTTTCACAGCTTTCTTATAACTTTCTATTTAAATAATTACAAAACAATATTTTGTTATGTTAGTAAAATATTGCTCACAATCAGTCAAATTTACTGACTCTTATTAGATTATTATCACAAACGTTACATTATGAAATTGTTGGATAATGATCCCTATTACCATTTTGTACAATAAGAGTACTCCTTTATCGCTTCAAACAAAACGTAAATTTATCAAGCTTTGTTTTCTGTAGAGATATTAAAAGGATTAAGAAACGTAAATCCAATGATTGTAATATTTAGTACATGATGAAATCATGTTATAACTTATGCATGTTTTATACATTATCTTAAAACAAAAATATTCTTAGAGCCTGAAACATTCGTTTCATTTATTAATTTTACATAAACTTTTGGTTTCACTTCAGTCTTATTGATAAAAATACGATACATGTAGAAAGTATACTATCGAGACAGAAACAATTTGTTTGATTAACTCTTTATTTTTGTTTTTCTTTTTTTTTATCAGTGACTGCACAAGCAGTCCTCCATAACGAAGTTTTGATGTCAATATATGCTTTAAAAATCTGCTTTTTTTTAAATCACTGAAAACATGGAAGCTGCAAGCATTCCATTGAAGTGAATATTGTATTCAAGAATATGTTTCAAAGAGATTTTGCCTTTCTGTTCCTTTGTATTTTAAATATTCACAATAAACACAGCTACATTATATATATATATAAAAAAAAAGAAAAGAAAAGGAAAATAGAACAGAAATTACAAGAGTATTGTACTTAAATCTAGAACAGTTGGAATTGGTATTTTGTAATACATAACAGAATGTATAAATAACATAAGAGAAATATTTTACAAAGTTTTATATAAAAAACATGATTAAATCACGACATATAAACATTATCAAGGAATACAATTTCTACATCAGGAAAATATACATCCGTACTTAGTACAAAGTAATCGTCTCGTGAAAATGAATTTTAAACTACACAAAGCTAATGACAGAACATAGAATAGTTCCTGACAAAAATGACTTCATCTCTAGAAAGGCAAAGTCTTATAAAACGTACGTATTACTTATATAATGCTCATCGATCGGCGGTAGCGTTTTCTAGTATTAGTTATAACAACAGGAACCGACACAGGGGCAGGAGGAGTTACGGGTGTAACAGGAGTCATCGGTGTAAGAGGAGTTAAAGGAGTTTCAGCCATTTGGGCTGAAGAGGGGGGCCTGAGCTACCAAATGTAGTTCTCGGTCTGAGGGGCTCGCATTACTCCCACACCTCCACCGAGTCTTCTGTAATTCATACAACCACATAGTTTCCATTGATTTTGTTCTGAATCGTACACTTCGATTGTTTTTAAATAGGCAGTTCCATCAAATCCACCCACTGCATATAGTAAACCATTCACTACTGCTAAACCCACCTGAAAATATAATAAGTGAATGAATTCTTTTGTTAGTAAGCAACGTATGATTTTTAAATTTATCTGCATCCAATTTTATGAAACTTAAGTGAAGTATTTTTAGTGAAACAGGTTTTTACAAGAAATCAGGTTAATGACTGTTTTAAACAATAAATAGTAAAAGTTAAGGCAACTTACTCCGCTTCTTCTTGATGTCATAGCGACTATTGGACTCCAAGAATTTGTGTGAGGGTTATACCGTTCCGCACTTGAGAGTTCCATGCAGTCATCTCGTCCTCCAACGGCATAAATTAGATTATTAAATACCGCACAGCCTAGATGCTTACGTCTTGTAGACATAGGTGATACTTGAGACCATTTGTTTTGTCTCGGGTCATATCTTTCTACTGTATTTAAAGGCGACTGGCCATCAGATCCGCCGATGGCATATAAATAACCGCCTAGCACAGCAACAGCTACTCCAAGCCTTCTAGTGGTCATTGGTGATACTTTGGACCATTTATTTTCCTTAGGATCATACCTGTATATAATAAATCCTTTGTTTCATCTTGAATCCTTTTAAAATTATATTAATTTGTATATTTCATATTGATACATGAAAGTAGATAAAATGAGTAAAAGCTTACAAATAATGTTCTATCATATCATAAAGTTATCATCTCATGTTATTTCTCACTTTGTTATTGTGTTTTATAAAGTAAAGAATGGAAGAGATAACGCTCTAACAATAAAACGTGAATAACATGCATGATAAGTAGGCAAAGTTTATTTATAGTTGTGATGTATGATTAGTGAAGAGACTCTGAATAAATAAAATTTGATTTTAACTATATGGCAATAAAATATTTATAAATAGGACAATTTACCTCTCAACATGATTTAAACATTGGACGCCATCCTGCCCACCTACCGCGTAAAGAAAACCATCCAATACCGCAACACCTACGCTAGTTCGACACGATGTGGTAGGTGCAACATCACAGGACCATTGATTCGTTTGTGGATCATATCGTTCGATGCTATTTAAATAGCTTTGTCCGTCGTGACCACCTACTGCATACAACAAATCGTTCAGTACAGCTACTCCGACACCACATCTTCGTTTACTCATTGGCGCCACCATTTTCCAATCCGCAGTGTTAGGATCAAATCTTTCTACGCTAGCGATTGCATCGCCAGAGCACCAACCTCCGACGGCGAATAGAACTTCGCCGCGTCTGGTTGGTTTTCTAGGTCGTGTTCTAGGTCCTTGCATCAGCGGCCTTTCTTGAGGAAGCAGCAAGTAATTTTTCGCTTCGTCTACCAAGTCTCTGCATGCGTCATCGGACCGAACTAAAAGGTCAGAACCTACGGTTCCAACTAAAAATTTTGGGCTAAGAAGGGGTAGTCGTACATGTTGAAGAACTTGCGCCAAATGTTGCCTTCTCTCAGTGACATTATATTTGACCCAGTTCATAACTGCACTAAATACCTGTTCTTCTGTTCGAACATTTAACTCGTCCGAAGAAATAATATCTACTAATTGGCCAACAGGCAATAAAAGGAATTCTTCGCTTTCCATTACCTAGTTAGGAACAAAAATGTAAACAATAATTATAAATTTAATTATTAGATACATCTTGGAGAATGAAGGATACATACTTCTTGAAAATTGTGCTGTGTAAACTTGTCCGCGATTCGTAAAAGTTCACGACAAGAATGAGTATCAGCAAACGCTCGTATACCTAGACAATTAGACGGATCTAACTGGCGTTTGAGAAACTCGCAACATATATCTTGAATCTCTGCTAGCTGGAGAAGGCACGCTGCTGGAAGGAGAGTTTGAACGTTCGCTTCCTCGACGATGATGTGAGAAGTGTAACAGAAGTCTATCAATAGTTCCATCGCCATTTCATCTATGTCACGTATCGTGACTTCAGTTTGTCGAGATTCCGCCAGCTCCCCAGTAAACATCGCTCTACAAACAATAGAGTTTTCACGATTTAGTCAATTTAAATTTTGAAAGTTCCAATGTTTAATTATGATTATAGTATCTTACCGGAAGTACGGACTACACGCCGATAAAATAACACGGTGAGCGAATATCTTTCTAGAGCCGACATTGAGAACAACATCGCATAATTCTCGATGACGACGAAGAACATTGAGTTCGGTGAGTGTAGCACGAGGATGCTTTTCTGAAGTGTGACTGAGGCGGGCTGGGGAAGGTGCGCGTTCTACGACCATTTCACCCATCCTCTGTGAGGATGGGGCGCCCGCGGTCGCTCTCCCCGAGGCGCCCCTAGACCCCCCTAGCTGGAGGCGCAGCGGGGGTGACGCCCAACCCCACACCGAGTCTATCTGCAACACCATTCACCAACCACCACGGCTCTCGAACGTGCCCGCACCAGGCCCTCTGATCTTCTAAAATCCCTAAAATCAAAACATTCGTTTCTTATCTGTTTGAACAATTTAACTGATCTTTAGTATCCAAATAATTTGACTTTACATAATTACATTTGATACATTGAAGAATTTTAGGAGCTATCGTGTGGCTAAAATTCTATTTTCCTATGTAAACCAAAGATTGAAGAAGTGTTTGTAAATTACTCATTATGGCTTCTCAACTACGATCATGCTACAAACAAGTTTCTTTTATAGTTATACGTAGTGACTGTTTCCATATAAATCTGACAAAATTTAATAAACTCAAATTTTACTTTTGAATTATATAACAAGTTGAAAAAGCTTAGAACGTGTAAAAAAATTAATAGAATTGTATGGTACTGGATAGAACTGAAAAGAGTCTTATATTGCAAAAAGATACGTATATAGATATAAGATCAATCAATAAAGATTCCAAATTGATACAGATTATTTGTAGATAACGCAATACTCTTATAGTAATCATAGTAATTGCATGACTGTTTGTAAATAACAACATAACCCCAGTAATAACATATAGTAACGACCAATAATGAAATTAATGTTTAAAATAATGTCCACAAATATTAAAAGTCACTTTATGAGAAACATAAATTTTTCAAAATTATAGTACGATTAACTTATCTTTAACTTAACAGCAAATTATACATACATTTAAGTTTTGTGATATATATAATAAAATCTCTTTGTTAAACTTTCTTGTTTTCTTTGTGTTAAGTACATGAGTAAACACATAGTTCTTTTATCTAATCTCTTTATCTGTCTAAACCTTGGATGAAACTATGTTACTCATTATTATAGATAAAAGATTTAGTCACCAAAATAAACGATTCTGTATACGCATAACATAAAGTTGGAAATTTTGCTCGAAATATATAAAAAATAGTCATTATATACGAAACGTGTTCTAAAAATAATCAAATCTTCAATACAATTTTAACTTTCAAAATAACATGGATAATACTGACATGGATCTAATACAACATAATTCTAACATAAAAATATATCTTTTTAATTTATACACCGAGACACTACTGCCATTGTGAAGAATGAGATTTTCGTTGAGATTAAATTAACTGAATTTTCCTACGTCAGAAATAAATCATTGTTAATACAGTTTTACAATACAATATACAAAGAATCGAAAATGTAGCAAATGTATTAATCAAGCGAATATATTTTTGTATATTGAATAAATGATACGAGTTTTATGTGATATTTTCACCTTTTATACATTTATCTTAACGACAGGTCGTGTAAAAGTGTTTTCAAGGAATTGGACAGCTCGTAGGCGTGAGAAAGTGATAGTAGAAACATCGTTGACACTCACTGTATGATGGATACGAAGATTTTTGACGTACGATTAAGAAACTCGATCGAATTTCTGTATAGTTTGGGTAGTTTCCCAGCTAATAAGCGATAAACAAAAATTCGATCACCGTTCCAGCTTCGTTTTTTCACGATACTGTTAAAACAATAGCATGATGTTAGATGTCGAATCAGCGTCGCGCTTCAGAACCGATACACCAGTTAAAAATCCGATTCACTAGATTTCCGTAGATGATATCACAAGGGTACATTCATTTTGGTATCTTTGCTTGTGATGCATAATGCACCAAATAGCGATTCCTTCGTTTCTGAACCGAATCCCCAGGGTTACGCTCGCGTTGTGCCAATTGTGTCACTCTACCTTTGCTTTCCGTCCAAGACCAACAGATAGAAGCACTGTATTGTTAGAACTGTCCGAATCGTTGTAACCATGTCTACGCTTTCTCTTTTCAACAACAGATGGCACAACTATAGTCATTTTTATTTAAACTTCTTTCCCGCGTATAGCTCTCAAGCAAAATTTAATAACAATGAAAAAAGATTTTATGAAAAAAATGTTTATTTCCTGTCGAAAAATTCAACATCTTGTGAAATTAAGTTAAATCAAGAAGTTAATTAACCTATAACATATTCAATAAGATTGCGCGATTAAATCACTACCAAACTTCTAGTTTGGATTTTAAAATCACTTACCTGTTGAGTTACAGAAATTACAGAATCGACAGGACCGAAAGATAAAAAAGGTCGAGTCGATAATATTAATAGAGGATGTTTCAGTTATCGAAGACATTTAAATTAAAGAAAATGAAATGTCGATTGGTTCATTGAGACGAAGCAAAAACAAAATGATCGTCACAGATTAATAAATCGAAATTTTTATTTCCGTCATATTGAAATCGAGTATTAACAATTAATAATGACGTATAGCCATAAACCCATCTTTGTCTCTAGTAACGTAGTTAAACTTAATTTCCTGAAACATCCTGTATTTCATTAAACATACAGTTAAGAGATTACACGGCGAACAAGGTCCACGATGTTCTCTTCGAATCTCGAAACGCGCAATCACTGTTTTCGTGTTCGCATCTGGTAAACAATGTTCGAACACCGTATCTTGGCTGCGAATCGTGAAAGCTGGCCGTGTTTCGCGGGCATCGTATCGGCTGTATCAAGCCAAGCCGCTGCTTAATAAAATAGCACGGCGATCGATGCGCTTGGAGCGAAAGCGGAAAGAGCCGGTCGCGTGTCTATGGATATGCCGCTTCCGAGAACATCGGCTCTCATTCTCTGGCGCAAGATTATTCAATCATCACGAACGGGACAAATGGGGCCGTATATACCGCCGTTACACCGTGTGGATCACCTTATTAAGATTACAAGGGCTGGTTGTCTGTGAGTCGGCTAAAATCTAGGTCAACCGTAATAAGACGTAACCGATTTTTATTGGCACCTGCCATCCGAACTCACGACGATCCGCTTAATCGTTTTATCGTATCGCGCGCCTGCTATTTTTGCAGCTTGCACACAGTCACGCTGCGTTCACGGAAGTTCCGCCTGTTTTATTGCGCCAGACGAGTTGTTCCCGTTTCAGGGAAAACCGTATTGCCAGTTTAATTATTCGAATTATCGATGAAAGGATACATCGAACAGACTTCTGCTTGTCACTTAGTTCTCGGTTTGATACCGTTCGAATACCGCGTTACGCATTGCGCATGTATTTCAAAAGTGAGCAACTATTTGCAAGCTTACGAAAGAATTATTTGCTAAACATTTGAATTATTATGAAAGAAGTGGACATCAGAGGGGTAGATAAAAATATTTGAGTATTTGATAGGTTGGTAATAACTGAAATATCTTATAACAAATATATTAGTTACAATGAAAGATTCGACTTGCTCAAGGTTTACTTGCTTAACTGTGGAACAGGTGTCGCTTGAATATACGTAATTATAATTTCCATCGCGGCAGTTGCTACGTTTCTTTAAGATACTTTCGATCAGTTGATAAAAGGAGATATAAATTAAAATTTTACCGGTTTTCTGCACGTAATATATTTCTAATTATCGAATATCGTGCTGTAACGTCATCAATTTGTATCCCTCCTTTTTCCAAAAAGTTGCAATTAATCGTTTTTAACTGGAATTTTGTACATTGTTTGAACGATGTTCAAAAAATATAAGAATATATAATATAAAGTTTATTAAGATCGACTTAAAGAAAAAGACGCGTTTCAAGCGAAGAAATAAGCTCCGCGCTAGATGTCTGACACAAGATACACTCGTACTACTGTGAATTCATAGTCCTTTACCGATGATCGCTACAGCCACTTTACGAACTCTTCGTTAAATTCCTCTTAACGTATTAGATATTTTATTACTTTCAAGGAAATATCATCAAACATTCGTTTAGACAAGTTGTTTGATCTTTAGTATTATATTTTTTCCCTAGGGTAAGTATAACAACTTCAGAAGACCCATTCTTCTGATTAGTTTGTCATGCTGACAAAGTCTAGAAATAGATACAACTTAGAAAATAAAGCTTCGTAGTAACTACGCATTTGTAACTATCCATTCCCACTCCGAATTCTTTTTATACTTTTCTAGTAAAGTTTCAAATGATCTATAGTCGATTTACCCAACACTTTGCTCGTACTTATATCTATACCGTAGACTGTATCGATGTCGAGCGTGTATCAAGGCATTTACATAGCATTCTTTAACGAAAGTTTAAGCATTTAAACAATTTCGATATAACTAAGGTAAATTACGATCTATCGTTCGCATTCCTTGCGGCAGAATACGCGTCGATAAATATAAATTCCCGCCTACGTTCGATATTTGCCTTCAACTCTGTAACGAAGCTTTTATAGTCGGACTTCGTACAACGTTTTTCTCTTATTTCCACCTGAAGATTATAGCCGTACGGAGAAAGTAGGAAACACGTCGCGTTTTCGTAAAAATGGTAAGCGTTTCTTCTATGCTGGCATTCGAGTACTTCCGCGAATCACTGTATGTTACACGATTCAAGCTGACATCCATCGTCAGTCGTACGTTTCGTCCGTAATGAAATCGCAGCAATCACTGCGCTCGGTGCGCATGAACGAACAACTAGGCTGCGCTACGATACTGTTGCTACACGCGCACACGCGAGTTTTATCGCGGTTTATCAGTCGGCGCGACCGAGTCAGGCCGGTTTTTGCATCGGCAACGATCTTTATCGGCGCGGATCGAGTAAGTCGTCAGTGTAATTTTAAATTCGCGATGCGTCGATGCGTCATTAAAGTGGTTTAAGAGGTATCGTCGGTGTTACCGCGGTTTTTCGACTTAAACGCACTGCCTGGAGGCGCGTTTAACTCCGATTACAGAAACTCGAACCGATTGCAGCTTTTCGGAACCCGACCCGGACTAATGTCCCTCCGTTCCCCGTTTTTTCCCCTCTTTTTCTTTCGTTTTCTTCTTGTCCTGAGACACGGATTTTAATATTGCTCCGTTAATACGTCATCTGCGTTAATGCCACTCGATTAACATTGATTTTTTCCCAGGACGTGTCTTCGGGTGACAAGCACAAAATTTATGACACAGACTACGTATATACGTGTAATTGAAATATACTTACTTCACAGACTCGTAATAAAGGCGATACAATTTGGGAACCGTCCTTTTTAAGTTATCATTATTTCGCGATTCTTTAAAGTGTTTTTGCTTTTTCATTATTTTTATTACTTACTCGTCTTGTTGTCGAATTCAATTAACGAAATAACGTGGTATTACGTTCAACAGCAACCTTTCGCATTTTTTTAAGAAAAAATTTCCCCGAGTTTCGTATTGTCGTTGCAAATTGATTGCGCATCTATCGAAATATGATCTTTAGTTTATTCAGGGGAAGCATAAACGAGAAGCAAAAGATTACTCATATCAATAAACGCTAGTCTAAATATCTTAACCAAATAGATGAAATTATTCTACTTAATAAAGATTAATCCTTTGCCGTGCCGACAAACAACTTTTTAGCTTCCTTAAAATTTGTTTCCAGCTAAATATAAATAGACTAGATTTCTATGCATTTATGGAAAGTTTGAAACGCATAGAATGCAGGTAATAAATAAATAAACAAAAATAAGCACGAAGTGCGCGAAGTAGGTAGGCTACTTGTTACAAATGTATAATATTTATTAAACGAAGCTTTCTACCTAGATTCTACTCTGTCAGTTGTTCTTCGTTTATACGGTCTATCTATTAAATAGATCAAATTGTTTCACCTAATAAAAATATGTTCCTCCGTTGTACCGCCAAGCAACGGATAATAAATATTATTCACGTTCGTTCTTTCGATTGTAACGTTGGTTCGAGCTCGTTTGTCAGGTGTAGACTCGACTTTATATAGGCGGCATCACGGACCCCGTTCAATCGATCCGGGTAGCACGTGCTCGACCATAAGCGGGCGCAAATGAGCGGGCATAAAGATAAATGTCACGCGGGAACCAAGTTGTCGTGTTCTCTCTTCCTCTCTCTTCCTCTTTCTTTCGCTGTTCTCGTTCCTTTCTCCCTGTTCCGGAGCAACGAATTCGCGTTCTCTTCGTTCGCTGTCGTTGCTCCTCGAACCGAGACACGTAAATAACAAGGGACAGCTGGAGACGCAAGTACACGCGCCTGCATAAGAGCGTACTTACGCGCGCTGATACACCATCATTGAAACATTTCGAGCTCAGTTTTGAGGTTATTTGTCGAAGTTTCGTGCGTAAGGTGCCCGAAGGATTATTTACTCTGTCTGTATTTGAAAAGCGGGTGAGAGCATCCTACGAACGAGAGAAAAATTCGCTGCGACATCGATGGAGACAAATGATTATACGCGTAGGTAAGTAACAGCTTACGGTAGGATTATTTGAGCTAGCTATGCTTCGATGTCTTAAAATTCAACCTCGAACATTGTACGGGACGTTTGTACGAAATAATCAAACTTATGTATGTTACGAGACAGTATTACTTTTTAATGAAAGAACAGAAAAGGAAGGAGAAAATATGGGGTGTTCGAGGTTCAGCAGAAAGAAAACATTAAAAATGAGAAAACGACGCATCGTTTGTTTAGTCGAACGAACATCTTATCTTTCGACAAGTACACGATATATTTTAATATTTATCGCGACACTAACAGCGAGACAAAAATTGTTGGTAATCGAATTTTACGAATTACCAGGTAAACTCGATTCAAATATCCTATTCATATTCAGATAATCATAAATTAATACGAATGCTCACGAATAAGTTTCTGTTTCTACGCATTTGTTTCACAGACGTTTAATAGGCTGCGCTATAACGAACGATTGTTAGCAATTTTTTGAAACACCCTGTATACGCCTATAACAGGACGAGCCTGCGTTAAACCGGATCGAGTGAGGCGTGCGAATTATTTATTATCATACACTTGGCCCAGTTCAAGGCACACTCGTGCTGCTGCCTGCACATCGGGGTTGTGTCGCCAATTTCTGAGTTCCTCCGTATCTCTATATCGTGTGCCTTGCGTGAGTATAAGTTTCGTACAGGCTACATCGGCGATCGAATCGATAAAGGATGCTTTTCTGACGATGATCGAATGGGATTTGCTGTACGAAGAAATTGCATTTTCGTCGTTTGGTCGCGACATTAATCTCGTGTAAGCATAAACATACGAGATCTTATGCTTTCGTCGATCTTATGCTTTAAGCGATCGCTTTTCTTTTAAACGTAAGCCACCACGTTCGGTTTAAGCAACGATACCTCCTTCACGATTAATTATTCTTTAAATGACTATTCATTACTCCTTTCACAAATGATGATCGATGAGATCATCGAATGGTTCACGAAAAAATTTGTCTCCGCTTGTTGCGTATTGCGTTTTGGTCGAATTTCGTGGGTAGAACTCGTGTGTAGGTCTTTATGAGAACAGATAAGAATTTGATAAAGTATTTGAGAATTAGACCGAGGATGTGTATTATGAAGATATATACTTTTATGAAAAATAAACAGAGATTTGTTTCAACTATTGGATACTATAGCAAGTTCTATATCTTGGTTATTTTTCATATATTTTTGCGTTTTGCTGTATTCTGTGAATTTTTGTGGTTTTAATAAATGCATAAATATCTATAGCTTATTTATAACGAACGATGAGCGCATGACAAAATATGATAAGTTACATATTTTTCCGAATTATTTATTTTTCGCATTCATCTCGTAACGTACTTCTAATCTAATTTATGAGGAATAATCTTTATCTAAAGTAGCAACACGAATTCTATCAAAGTACTTAAGAGCCGTATTTTATCATTCAAAATATAATGCAAAATGAATTTAACAGTTGGGCTACGTTTTCATTTGAACGTTTCTTTCCAACTCGTTTAATCTCGCGTTGAAATCCCATTTGTGGATACGTTACAAAATTTTCCATTTATTTTTATATGTGTTATCGATATCTTAATAATATTATCGATAAGTTACCGATACCTTATCGCTAATCTTTAGTAGCATCTTCGTAGTAGAGTTTTAAGCGTGTAGCATCGAGCCAGTAATATCATTTCTAATGAAAGAACAGAGAACTAATGATACAGAAATTATATTAACAAATATATTAACAAGAACTGTTAACGCTAGTGATTTCAAGATACAAGTTTTACGGCAAAGTTTTACCATCGATGATCAAATATGCCTAAAATTCGTGCGAAAAGAAGTGCCATTTGGCTGCATTTTTCCATAGTATACCAAAACGACGGATTAAACGCAATCGTCAGGTGCAACAAGTGCAATCTCATAGTGCCTTATTGTAAAAACACGACGAATCTGTGGTCGCACATCCGCACACACCACAAAGACGTTCTCGAGATAAATTCGTCTAGTTGTAAGAAAGAAACGGAGCAAGCTCATACAATTGCACCCAGTTCATCAGAGACCAAATACAAAGCGGTAATTTCGTCGGAAATCTCCGATGTGCTGCGAAGATCGTCTTCGAATTTCACAGAAGCAGGCGAGATAACTCGATCTTTGGTACAAATGATAGCAGAAGACGTGCTTCCGTTCTCAATAATAAATGGCAAAGGATTCATAAATTTCGTGAGGACGTTGAACGAAAAATACAAAATACCAAAGAGAAGTATTTTGATCTCGAAATACTTGCCACACTCGTACGCGCGCAAATGCATGGAGATCAAGGAAAGTTTGTCGAAAGCGACGTGTGTTAACGTTGCAATTAGTTCGCAGAAAAATACGAAGCGCAGTGGCCTGATTCTCGCGACAAGCGTCCATTTCTGTATCGATAGAGTCCAACACCGCAAGTTATTGAGGATCTCGTTTCGATCAACGGACGACGAGTTTCCCATATTAAGCGAGCTCGATGAAATTGGCGAGCTCTGGCAATTCTATTCGAAAATAAACGTCGTCACTTACAACGACACGTATCGTACTATGACGTACGCCACGCATAACACTTGTTTTGGTCACGCGTTGAACCGTGTAGCACAGATTGCGATGAAAAGCACGAAAGTCGTATTTGACGTGATAAATAAGTGCCGAGACGTGGTTCGCGATTTTAAAATTAACGAAGCTGTTGCTGGCTTGCAACGATTTGCTGCAAACTCTTCGAAAATTTTAAGCTTATGGGGGAATGCGGCCGATTGTTGGATCTCCGCGTATTTAATGCTAAACCACATGCACGAATTAAAACCTGTTTTATCGAAGGCTATCGCAGAGAAGGATGCATTATCTAAATGGGACGCAACTTTTGAGACGTCGCCAAAGATATACGAAAGACCTAACAGAGATGTACCATCCGTGTCAGAAGTTGAATGGAATATAATTTCGGAGATAATCAAAGTTTTGAGGCCATTGCACGAAGCGACGAAAGAATTATTCTCCGATCTTCACGTGACAATTTCGAAAATAATACCTATCGTTCATGGTATAGAGGCTGCTTTAAATGATATAGATGATTTGTCAGCCGATGGCACGTTGTTCCGTGACAATTTGTTGAGATGTTTCTGTGCACGATTTAAGGACGTCGAAGAATCGGTTGGCTACGCTATCGCCACGTTTTTGGATCCTAGATACAAGGATGTCGCGTTTCATTCCAAGAAATGTATCGAGAATGTGAAGAATATATTGACGAAATCAAACGCTCCCGACGATGAAAACACTAATTCTGACGAATCTACGATTGATAGTCCGGAAACGAACGATGAAAATGTAGAAACAAATATTTTATGGGCGGCGTTTGATAAGAGGGTTGAGGAATTGGGCGTTAAATCTGACAACTGTGTTATTAATTGTCCATCAAGGCACGAGTTGGAGAGGTAATACGCAAATGTAGAAATTAAATCGTGTAACTTTTTACGATTTAGTAGTACAATACAGGTTTGTAACCTTCTTTGTTTTTCTAGATATATAAATTTGAAAATAATTAACAGAAAAGACGATCCGATCGCATGGTGGAGTACTACAGGCCACGTGATGTTTCCAAACCTTTCAAAAATTGCAGCCGATTACTTGTGCGCACCTGCATACTCTGTATCTAACAATCCTTTATTTTCAAAACTGCAGAAAATGTTATTTGATCGAAGAGTACGATTGTCAGACGAACGTACCAACATGCTCGCTGTAGTAGGTTTGAACTAAAATAAATAGGATAGCGATACAAATTTGCTTTTTCTTACGATTTCTTCCTCGTATTGCCGATGGTATCATCGAAATCCTATTATCGAAAGGTCGAGTGATAAGCTCGTACTTTTTGATAGCTTATCGATATTTAAGTAACAATTTGCGATATATCTATCACGTATGTGCGAAAGAGTTTTTTCATACATAATATGTGATTTCTTATTTTAAAAGATGTACGTTAAAATATTCGAGAGTTTAAAAGAATTTACCGCATAAATTTAGGAAATTAGAAGAGCTAATTGGAAGAGGAAATTAATAATACTCGAAAATTTGAATAAATTTAAATAATTTGTTTTATGTATGTTATCAAGTAGAATTTTTAAGTGTGTAGCCTAGGGATGAAGTTAGCTGTCAGGACAACAGGTGAAATATAGGATACAATTTGTTGGTCGCCGATAAGTCAGCGAAGATGAGACGAATCTAGCTGCCGGACTGTACGTTGCACCTGTTTTATTTTTCACTTTTCAAACTGCCTACCTGCTCCTATTAATCTTCCTTTTGAGAATACCATTAAACGCGAGATGATGGATCTTGAGTAACGAAAACGGCACTCAACGTTACGAATTAATTAGCTTGTAATTGATGTACTTTGTTGATCATTTTAAATATATAGATAAAATAAATAAGCATTGATCGACTACAGAGATCGACTACTATCCAACCAACCGGTACATGTAAACGAAAACGGTCATGTTGCAAAGATTCAACAGTGATGATATCGATGTCAGAACAATTTGGAGATGCAATTTATTCGGCTGCGGGCGGCAAATGAACGCAATTCTCTCTTTGATTTTTAAAATTCACCCGTATGGGGCCACAAAACGGAAAAGTATACACGAAAGAAGACGAACTGTACAGGTGGCAATGAAAAACGGTCAGCTGCACGTTCCGAGACGCCGACAACTGGCTCTCGTACAGGTATAAAATCGGCTGTACTCAAAGTTGCGCAGGAATGATCGTGCTACCCGCATATTCTCTGGTTGTCTTACAATCCCTGCTGCTGCATATGTATACTCGCGTCGTTAACTTTAACCACAATTTCCCATCATTTCTGACACCTCAACGCCTTCATGACAATCTTTTTTTCATCAGCTTTTTGGACTTTTTGTACAAGTCTCTAGTGTATTCTATGTATCGTAACATTCGAGGGAGAACTGAGCTTTTTTAGCCCGTGAAAAAATTGTTTCTCTGTTAGTTACTAATGGGAGAATCATACTTTCTTAGATGATCTTGCGAAGAGTTCGTTTATCTTAAATCGAAAATGAGTACATATTCATCTAATTACTTAATTAATAACTTTTAGTGGTTTCAAATTTTACGTACCTTCTTTAAGAAACATGTACATAATTTAGTTTGATCATAGTACGTAAGAACGAATAATTCAGTTAGGCTGATTTCGCACATTTATCGTTGATGCGTGCATACAATATGAGCTGGACGATATTCATTGTCGAAAGTTGTAAAGGCATCGGTCGAAAGTGACGTTGATGTACGGTGTTTCCGTAATGCTGAGCACCTGTATACATGCAGTTGCGTCATTATTGTAGAAAGCCTCAATTATTTTAGATAAAGAAAGAAAAATGCGACTTTTAATTATCTTGATGTTTGGTTTTCCACCCGACATTCGATTTGATGAGCTTTTGCACGAGAACATGCGCATATACAACCGTTGATATGTAGTTTCTACGACAGCTTTATAGTCAAGATATAAACCAAAAAAATATTTATCGTGATTAAACGATAAAAAAAATACTGTTCACTACACAAAAGTGGAAAGAATAGATTCTATTTCGCATAACGTTAAAAATTGATTGCTTTGCGTAGCTCTCTCGAATTTCCCACTATCTTGATCGATAAAATACAACATTTTTGTAAAGGTTTTTCTAAAATGAAGAAGGAATCTAAACACCGATCAACGAATTTATAATCATCTGATTATCATAAAATCTATTTCCCATTCTAAAACGGGCGGAAGATTATAAACAATGAGAGAAACTATTTTAACTATCGTGATTGCTAATTAAAGATTAACAAGGATTATCGATATGGCAATAGGACAGGTTGCAATGGAGGAAAATATGATCTGAAAAGACAGAGGGGAGGATGAGGTAGTTCTATTGTCTAGTAGACGATTTTACTTTCGCGTCGTTAAATGTCTGTACGGAACGAAACACGCGTGTAACGATATCGATCGATTCGATTAAAAGTCACGTGGACGAGTCGATTGCGATGCAAGCAGCGCGGTAATGCGCATTTAATGACAAAAGTGAAGGGGAACATCGTCCCTGGGGAAAATTTTTGCTTTGACGGTGCCGGAGCGTCGCTTGTCCCTCGATATCCGAGTAAATCCATTTCGGGATCATCACGCGACATTGGCGTTAAAGCCGAACCGAGTTCCGTTGTTTCGCGTATTGTAATTTTATCTTTGATTTTTTCATTTTGTTTGTGCCTTGTTTATACTTTGTTACAACTTGTTTTAAGTTTAAGGAATCCCGATTTATGACGAAACAATTGTTTCTTTTGATTTTTGCAATTTTATCAATTCAAACTGGCAAGGAGAAAAGATAAAATAGTTGAATTCGATAAAATATTGTCATCAATTTGAATGAGAATATTTATCATGGTTTTTAATGAAAAACGACCATTCTTAACGGGATTGTAGTTCGATAACGCGATTTGAATGACTGCACCTCTTCTTGCTAGTTTGCACGTTACATATTTAGCTGAATTCCTTTGTATCTCGAATTATATTATTATTGTATTTTATATATGTATTTTATATTGCTATTCTGGTTCTATATACTTTTAGCAAGACGGCAATATATACGTTAAGTACCAATATGTCTTACAATTATTAGGGTATAGATACGTATGCAGAATTCCAAGGAAAAAGCGCGCATAATGGATTTAGTGAAAACTTTAATCGTTGGCCGATTCTACGAACTCACTATGTCGCTTTCATCTACTATATAAATAAAATTAAAATAAATTTGGAAATATTTGGTTCGTTTCAATAAAAAAAATTAATTCGAAAAATACAATGAATGATATATTATAAACGAACATTCCCAAAATTCTTTTATGAATAATCAATTTTATCTTTCGATATCCACGTACAGTGTACGTCAATACCTTACGAAAATAAAAGATTATCTTCTTCTAGTCTGAATAAATTCATTTCTAAAAATCTTAATCTCAATCTTCTATCGAGCAATAACCAAATTCAGAATCTTAATTCGATAATTTCTAAATTTGTCGCATTCCGTCCATTTTGAGCGTGTACGATCAGTCAGAGGGTAAGGCGTGTAGTTGCTAGTCACGTTTTTTCGATATTGGCACGTACCGTGTGTCTTCACCTGCACGACATATGGTGACGGTGCAGAACGATGATCCATGTCGATGATGCCTATATATCGAGGGATGCCAGTTGGATTGAACTGCCGGTTAATTTGGTGCTCATCCCTGCGACCCACTGGTTTTCGAGGGTAGAGAGCCGAGCTCTACTTCCGTTACTTGACCCTTCCCAAGGGGGTCACGCACCGTCGATTCCATTTTCTCTCTCCTTCTTTCTCTCTCGCAGCTTTCTCTACTTCCACTCTTCCTTTCACTTCTCCTTTTCATTCTTCCTTTCTTTTTTTCATTTTGTAACTACTTTTTTCTTTTCTTCCTATCTCATTGCGTTTCGTTGCGTATCGTTTCGTATTTCCAGGATTAAGTTTGTACTCTTTTCCTTTTCTCTTTAAATTCTTTCTCTTCTATAATCATTTTTCTCCTTCGTTTACCATTTTCTATCTATCTTTCTTGTTTCTTCTCTTCATCGTGCTTCCACATTTTTCTTTATTCTTTCATTGTCATTTACGTTCCTCCTCTTCTTTTACCTCCTCCTCGCTTACCTTCCTCATCTCATTTCAAGAAGATCTTTTATCTCGAAAAAGAGCTTATTATATCAAAAACTATATAAAGACGTAATTTGTACATACATACATCTTTATTTTCGACGCCACAACCCTGAAAAGGACTTTGTTCATAGCCTTTTTACAATATCGATTTGCTTAATCTAATGACTATACTTATACATATACGTATAATTTTACTTATTCTACTTGGGCTAATTTCTTCACTCTTCGTTTCTCTCTTATTATTCTTTCACCTATCCCCTTGCATAGACTTTCTTCTTTTTCTCCACCTCCTTCTTCCTTTTCTCCACTTCCTTCAACCATTTTATTACCTCTTCTCTTTCCCTCCCATTCACTCTGATGTTCCCCCTTCCTAGTTCTTTGCATTCTCTAACACTCTAACCATATGCTCCAACGTGCTCTATCCTTCATGGCAAATCTCGCACTTCCTTTCTTCCCAGTGCCCATAGCCAAAACCTATTCCATCTTTCTATATTACCACATCTCGCCCTTGCTGTGAACTGTTGATTAGTTTCATACCCAGTTCTTTCCAAATATCTCGCCCGTATATTTGCCCTTATTTGCTTGTACCTCACATTATACTTTGCACTTCTTATCTTGTTATATTGCACTTGTATTTGCTTCTCTCCGTCCCTTTCCCTTAGCTTTTTCGTTCGTCTCTTGACCTTCGCTTCTAAGCTGTTCGACTCCAAATTGGTTCACTCTGTTTCTTCGTCAATAGCCTTCTCGCTCGGTCTTCTCTACTTTTCTCTTCCCTCTTCTTCCTTTACTTTCGCATCGAACTTCGTTGCCCTCTGTCCTGCCTTAATTCTTATCCTGTCTCTCTTCCAATACCACGTAGTCCAGTGTATATCTATCCAGGCTTAATACTGACTTTATATATCTTATCTTCATCTTCCCCACATCCCTTCCCTTTTTCCACCCCCACATTCTCCAAACATGTTCACTCTTAACTTAAAATCATTCTTAAATTTTTATTTTCTTTATATTCTTTTTCCCTTATGTTCCCTCCCAAACTTTTACTTCTTTAAAATAATATCTGCGGACATGTGAACCGTTTTATTGTTTCCAGTTCTTCCCTCTTCCATTCCCATCCCAACTTCCGCTCCCTTCCTCTTCCCTTACTGCAGGCCAATAAAAACATAATTTATTAATGACTAAATTAAATGCGCATATTTATGATTTTTTAATAAATTATTGTGTAACTATCGAGGTCAGGCATTGCATACAAATATCGATCGAGATATTTCCGATTGATATCAACGGGTCTCGGGGGCAGGAAAGTGAACTATCATTCACGACGTATATTCGAGCATTTGGTCATTGTATGGACAAGACTCATTAATAAAAGAAACAGCGTTTCAGAAGTTTATGTTTTGCGACGATACGAATTGCAATGTCTCTTCTTACGGCACATGGTACCGAAAACTGGCCCGGCATACATAACTTTAAAAACGAAGCACCGAGATAGTACCACCTGCCTCTCTCGCTCATTTTAATTTGTCACCACGTTCTCGCCACCGACGACGGGAGTTGAGACTTTCTCTGTCTTCTGGCCTGGCACCATGAAATCCGAACACTGAAACACCGCACCGAGAATTCTCTTCCTTTTTCGCCTGGAGAACCACGGAGAGGAACGCGCGTTATGCGCCAGAAAACCGGATGTATGGGAGTGCACTTACGTCTCGTTGCTTCTTCTTCTCCCTTTGCTCGTCGTGCTCGCAAAAAAGCTCATTCTCGACGACGACACTGGTTCGGCTACTACGTTTGGTTATTCGCGAGGAAATTTGATTGAAACAGAATAGAACAGAGATTACTCCGTGTTGAATAAGCATTCGGAGAATTTTTTCGACGATTTGTAAGAACCAGTAATGAGAATTTTACCAAAAGGTACGAATTAACGATGAATTGGTAATTAAAGTAATAGGTAGTGGGCCTTTTGTTGAGCCACGGTACTATAAATCTAAACTACCTGTTAGAGGATATTACAATAATGTATTTTGCTGCATACTGTATTAGTAAGCCTCGATATTTAATGGAATCGTCCTTAACACGTATTTTCTACTAAATATCTTACAACTTTTATATTCGTGATCAGATTTTTAAGATCAGGTTTTCTGTTCTACCAATATAATCGTGACAGTGACAATGAAATTTATAATACATCGAGGTTCTCTATGGTGAGCGTCGGAATACTTTCGTGAAGCACGTTACGTTTAATAGTAGTGTAGTACCGGGAAATTTAGATATAAATTTTTCCCCGATTATTTATAATTTATTTACAATAGATTGACTATATAGATAATAATTGGACAGAAAACGATGGTAGTTTAGCTGGAACTAACTACAAAATACAGCTCTCGCGACTCAACAACGCTAACGACTCTACTCCTCGACTTCTCGACTAACTCTGACACTCGATTCACACACACCTCTCGATTCGCACACTTTGACCTCTCGGTCAACCTTGAATTCAAAATCGTCCTTCTCCTCTAACGTTCGTTTCTTTTGTTTTCTCTCTAATGTCATTACGCTCATGCTCCGCAAGAAATAGGTGACGTTAGTCACATAGGTTTTCTTCGATGTAAACTAACAACTGAAGGGCAGACGACACTGTTTTTACGATTTGATCGATCTATAATTAGGCCTTTTATTCACGATACTACGGTAGAGTGACCGATCATGTAGTTGAAAGTGGAAAGGATAACGTTTTTCGGATTCGAAAAATCGCAGAAGCCAGCTGACGGTTGGACGGTAGCGTGGCGGATAGATCGAGCTGGATTACCGATTAACAATTAACTTAGACCCTGCAGGAGTCCGACGTCTGGCCGTGTGCCCTCTCTTGCTCGTTTCTCTCTGGCCAGCGGCCCCTTCACCGATTTCCGCTCGTCGGAAACGTCATGTGGCGCATTAATTGGATCGCCACGAAATAAAGGAAGATTCATGTTCGACGTCGTTGCTCGGAAGTCTGCGAACAGCTCTCTATTGAGATATATATTTACCCAAAACCAACGTTGTTTATAGCTAGTGTTGTACCACTCTACTAATAGTACGGTTCAATTGTATCGTATTTTGAGTATTCAATTCTACCGATTTAGACAGAGAAGAAGACCACTGAATGATACGTTTTGTATAATACACGTGTTCATAAAAATTTTCTGTATCGTTCAGAAATACCGAAGCTACGTCCTATTTGCAATGCAAAGATAGAATGCAAGAACATCGAAGAAGATTGTTACTGCGATTCGTAGGTTAACAAGTTATCAAGAAAGTGAGTCACACTCCCTTTAAGAGGGAGTGTGGTTGTCTGCATTCCTACGAGCGAATTAATTGCAAACTTAATTATAGCGTCTGCGAAACTCGATTACGATCTTACGATAAGGTTTTTGCCGTAAAGGAACAAAGAGTTTTGCTAATTTCTCGCCAACAATCTGTCTACGGGCGCGTGCCATGTGGCAAACAGAATTTCACACTTTGATCGGACACGCCCGATTTTCCGAGATCCTAATTGGACGAATCTACAAAGAGGAGCCCCGTCAGCGTTGCTCGATCGCCTAACGGTTGTATGCGTATGAATTGTCTTCTCTGAAACGTTCGGACGAGACCAAGATCTTTCTGGCTTACCTGGTCGTCATTCACAAAAGCTTGCGAATTAGTAGGAAATATTATTCGAAAATATATTATTTATACACCTATTGTATACATATATTTGGATATTATTACTACTTCTTTCGTTGCTACGAACAGAGAAAATTTCCACTGGATTTGTGTTCGCTCTTCGTTAGAGTCTATCGCTCGGGTAAAGGTTGGATTCGCTAAACAGTTTGATAAACTGCAACTGCTTTTGCAAGAACTTGTAAATCTTCGTTTTGTGTAATAAGCAGACTGCGGATGTTTATGCAGTTCCTCCTGCGTTTCATCTAATTTTTTAGAGAAATAATGGTAGACTAGAAAATATTTTTTTAAATTAATTCCTTTTCCAAGGAATATCACTGGTTATATAATTTTTAATTATCCACAGTAATGATAACGACACGTTACGATACATATAAATTGAGATCGATGGTATACAAGCTGGAAGTTTTCTAGGTTCTTAATTAAATGGCGCAAATATTTGTCATAAAAATGAATGTGACGCGTTCTGATCAAGCTAAGTAACCCGTGAGTATCTGCTTTTTCGAAAGTTCCCATGCATATAACCCACAGCAAATACAGAGTGGCAATATAAAACGTTCTGAGATCACGTGACAGACTATATGGGGATAGATATATGGTTTTAGAACCAATATACGGGACAGATGCTTTGTCATCAGTGATTGCATTTACGTGTGTTCTTTTACCTATCTTCTTTCTACTCATTCGTTTTATAAAACGGCAAATGCTATAGGATGCTTATATCAAACTACTTTTGGTTGCAAAATATTTTCACAATTATATAATATATAATAGAATTTTGTGTGTTTCTTGAACGCGTATTACTACAAAGTACTAATTATAGTACTAAACTAATTACAGTATAGTTAAAGTAATCATTACTAAATAACGTTATCTGTGTTTAAATCGTTTCTTTAAATAATTACTTAAGAAAGCGATACTCGAGCAATATGATATTTAAATAATCGTATCAATCCGTTTCTTCAAAACGTGCAGTTAAATGATCATGAAACTGATCTTTTTATCATTCGTTGCGTATATCGAAATATTCTTCAAGTTTTAGTACGATATAAGACTTCCAATATAATCAAAATGAAATGCTGCAAATCACATCGCGCAATGTAACATAATCAGGGTATCGAATGAAGCCTAGGAACGCAATCAAAACGCTCTTGAGCGAAAATATATCATCGTTGAAACTTGCAACCATTCGAGCCTGTGATACGAGAAGGGTGGTAATCCTAACAAAATGCCACGCCCGATTGAGAAACAAATTTTATTTCACTGATCGGGAGCATGAAACGAGGCCGGCACGCAGAAGTACATATATAAGTTTGTTCCTCGAGGATGGCTTTTACCTTTCTTGCTCCTCTTTCATTTTTTCGTTACCTGGCCACGTGGCGACGCGTGCTAGCCTCGGGGGACAGTTGCAGTCGCCCTCGGCTGATCGTTCCCTCCGTCTGTCGCGTAGAACGCTTCGCGATAATGTAACTAGATTGCGGATGTTTATGCAGTTTCGTATTTTTATAAATGCAATCGAAGAAATGGGAACTAAAAGTAGAGATTTGTTTCGCCCGCTAAATAAGTGTGAAATGAGAGAAATGTAAATGAGCACTTTGCCTCGGGTACTTTGTGTATTTCTGTGTTTTAACGACAGGACTGCTCTTCGATACGTTACGCGTTGTAACTAACTCACAATTAAAAAGAATCGCTAAGAAATTTTCAAGTGTAAAAATATACGGAACGTACGTCTCGATTCGCACACTTCGCTCGGTCGTAACTTTTCGTCAAAATGAAATTTTTGAAACGTTCCATATGGAATATCGATAAACTTTTTAGCATCCTCCAAAAGTGGTTTTTAGAAATCTCGTCAGTGTACAAAAATTAGGCGAGTTCAAGGTTGTATCATTGAAGAAAAGAGTCATAAATTCGAAAACGTCGTCTCAAGCATTTCGCCCTGTCCATCATTTTCTCTCCCTCGGAATAAAAGAAAATCCGGTGCTTTTCATTTTGTGAATTACTGGTTCTGTCAAAACAAGATACATCTGGAGGACGAATAATTTTCGAAACGGTACATTGCTCATTTGTACGAAACTGACTGCAGTTATCACGTCAATGATCTGCCATATATATATATATGTATATATACTTTATATATGAATATTCATCGAAGTGTTCACAGTAGCATGATTAATAGAAGTTGAAGTGGTTCCAGAGAAAGCCTTATCCTTTGTTGAGAAAGCCATCTCGTCGAATTAACTTGTAAAAGAGAAATCTACCTATCTTTGCGTGACCATTTGTCCAATCGAAGGATACAGTGGGAGTTCATTTATACGAACTCCATTCATTGCAACGAAGATTTATTCGATGTCTGATTTATCCGACTTTACTTTATTATGTGTACTGCTGTCGAGCGTTATGTCAATTATATATAAACTTGTACGATTTTATTCGTATTAATGATCGAAGGAACGGGCACGATGTTGGAGAGAGTTGGAAAAATCGTATCACTTTAGACACATTTTATCCTGTATTTTCTAGTACAAGAAACTATAATCTTGCTTTAATTAATATCACTCGTAATCAGTATTATCTTTTTTAGGTTAAATGATCACATGGATAGTTCGATGTAGAATTAATCAAATACGTTGAATCTCGAAATTGCTCTTTCGTAAAAGACATCGAAGAAACGTGATCTATTACGTTCTTAAAGCGTAATTCTTCCCACTAAAATTCTTTCGATAAATTTGCGTAAACGGTAGTCGGCCGTAAAACACGTTAGAAATTCCGCGATGAAAATGTTTCTTGAGGAGAGAGCCGGTGAAGAGGGTGCGATGAAACCGAGAGGGGCATGTACGGTGCAGGGTACGTGGCACACGGCACACGGCTTACGGAAATCATGATGAAACGGTGTGATTGAGAAAACCGGTAGAACATTACATATGCGAGGTATGTCTGCATCGGAACGGCTGTAGGTAGACCGATGCAACAGAGAGAGAGCATATGGTGTCCCCACGAAGTCTGAGCGTGTACCGGGTACCGTCTTCGGCGTGCAGCGAAACGGAGCAACAGATGGTGCGGGAGCCGCATGGCTCGTGCTCTGCACCTCCTTCTTCTTCGTCCTTCTCCCTCAACCACCCCTTCTACCTCATCCTTACATTTACTTTCTTCTTCTGCGTCATACACGAAGCGAACTCTTTGCAATTTGCTCTCTCTCTCTCTCTCTCTCTCTCTCTCTCTCTCTCTTACTTCTTCTGCTTCTTTCTCTTGTCCTGTATTTCGCGTACTCTTTTCTTCCTTTGCTTCTTATACGTCCTCCTCTATCTCTTGCGTCTCTCTGCCTCTTATTTTTCTTCTCTGTCCCTCGTTCTGCTTTTACTTCTTGTTCCTCGTGTTTTACTTCTTCGCGACTTGCTCTGATTCTTCGTTACATCGCTTTCCTCTTTCGTATTCGCGTTACTTTGTTTCTTTCCATCTGCCTCTCTTGTTTTGCTCCTTCGTTCCGCACGATTTACTGTCCCTTTCTTTTAGTTCGAACTTGGCCTCGGCGTTTTCGATCTCTCTGTCTCCTTAGGGTTTGGCTTTATGTCACTGTTCCAAGTTGCGCATCCTCGTCAACGTTTCTTTATTCGTTCATTTCTATTTATTCTCTCCAATCTCTGTTCAGTTTTGTAAGAATCGTTCAGTTTATCCAGTATTATAGAAAAATTGAAGAAAATGTCTACTTGGACGAGATTACACAGCTCGGTACAAAATATAATAAGAAAATATCGAAGCGGACGAATATAGCGACACCGAAAGCAGAATTTTTTAACAGACCGGTAGGCGAAGTTTTAAGTTAATTGCAAGGAGGATATTTTAATAAGTCTACTACTACAAAGTAGAAATTTAATTCGTTATTGAATTTAAGTACGATTATTTAAAAGAAGAGAAAGAACAGATAAGAGAAACTTGATTTATTTAATGGACACTTAATAAGGTAATATGAATATACTGCGAAAATTATAAGAAAGTTGGTTTTATGTAATTCCGATAAAACGATCGATCTTTAACAGCGATCGATATCTCACACAGACAACTAGATATGTTCGCGTTATATATTGTCCGGTTATAATAAAGAGGTAAAACGATACCTTGTAGCATTAAATTCGTTCGCGAGGTAATAAAAATTTATCTTGTAGCAGGTGGTCTAAAACATTTTCACAATGCGGTATATACGTATAGACGCAGGTTATTTCGAAGTCGTTTGTCTCAATCCTTGCAGGCACGCTTTCACCAAGATCGAATTTCTTATCTTTTTTAAGTGACCCCATCGAAAAAATTAAACGATCTCGTCATTTTTCATATGGCTATTTTCACAATTATTCTACCCTACGGCCTTTTAAACATAATAATAGCGTGTTTGCCAATGAGACACCACTTACCACGTGTAATAAGTATTTTTTTAACGATAGTTATGTGATAATTTTCGGTAACTAGATAAACATCGATTCGATTAATTCGCTTAAACGCAGCTGCGAACTGTGCTCCAATTTTTTGAATGTTCCATCCAGAACGTCATTCTTCTTTCCAACAAGCAGCAAAGATTTTTTATGTTTTGAGAAAAACTGTATTCTAAGGTTTTCTCTTCGTACCTTGCAGCTCTTTTTAATGCTTTTTCCTTGATTTATTTTAGCTTGCATTCTTCTATCGTTATATAATTTGGTGTTGCCATATCTAAACCTAAGATCCGTTTCACGTATCTGCTTGGTATCCTATCCGGTCTTTCTTTCATGTTCCAGCCCCATACCTCTGCTCCAGGGAAAAACTGTATCATTACGGCGAAAAACCAACGATTCTTTTGTACTTTTCTTAAACTTGAGAAACTTTCTCCAGCTTTACATTCTCTATATTTTTGAAACTGTGTCGATGGACACAGTACGTTCGTTAGATCATTTCTCAGGGTATTCAGGTAAATAAGATATTCAAACGATTAACTATTCAACCCTACCTTATCGGAAACACGAAAACATGCTTAGCGGCTATTCGAATAAGCGTTTAGGCTCCATTAGCTCTTACATTCGTAACACCCATTCGTCTTGAATAATCAGCTTGAAAAACGGATATCGAAGGAAGACTACAAGTCTGTTAACAACGGAAGAATACAGGTGTATAGCCGAAGGAGAAGGAATTGGGGTTGCCTTTTGTTGCACGTGCGTGAGAAAAGTCACCCTCGACTTTCAAGAACTCGCCAAGAAATTTAAAAATAACTTGGGTTGACACTTGTTGCGTCTAGGTATGCGGGAACTTTTAAATTATTTTCACTTTAATTTTTGTTGCGACACAACACGTGCATTCCACGGTGTACTACACGGTTTCTTTTTACCATTTGTCGGTTGCTTCCAAACGATCGTCTTTAGCACGTGTGTTCCGTTCGAGTTGCTACTACTCAACGTAGAGTACAATCTTACAATAGAATTGTTCAATGTTATGATATATTGAGTTGGCAACTAGGTGATTGCGGATTTTGTCATTACCACCTAATGACAATATACGCAATCACTTAGTTGTCAACCCAATATTAGACGCGACAGAATTTAGCGTAGAAAAGAATATTGAAACGAGAGTAAATCATTATGCGATAATGTAGACGTCTCGTCGGAATGTCGTTGCGTGGGATCACGCGTTATTTGATCATTACGATACGTTAAGAGATTAACGGATCGACAATTTATAGTAATTCTGAATCAATTAAGTGCTCTTATAACAATCCATCGGTACCTTAAATTAAACCAGCACACAGTATTTCCACGATATGAAATTCCAGTTGTTTTTAATACTTATACGGGTAATAATAAAGTTTTGTCGCCTCCATCGTGGCTATAGATCGGTTCACACGGTCGATCAGTTCGATGTCGCACGGTTCGAGCAAAGTATAGCGAGATAGTATAGGAGCACACCTGCGAAACGTATACTTGCATCTAATTAAATAGATGGTTGTCTGAGCGTATTTTTTATGGGCTCTCGGTACTCGACAGAACGCTATGCATATTCAGGTTGTCCAATGAAGCAGACGATGGTACAGATAATACCTCGTGGATTCCATTTCCGTTTTACACGATCCACGTTTCCTTCCTTTCTGTCGTTCGATGTTGTCTCTGCATACGATAGGTACAGCTCGCGATCAACTCGATTTTAACAGGAGTAAATTGCGTCGGTCTCAAGGATACGAGTTTTGTTTAACCGCTACATAATTTTTAATCGGTATACTCGATCGAAATATATGGAAGATAATTCACGGCGTTGCCTTCGATTCGAGGCTAGATGTTGCGGGATAATATGTCCTCATAAATGATAGGGTTCTTACGTGAAAACTATATTTTAGCCTGTTAAACAATGTCGTTCGTTGATCGAGAATTTTTCAACCACGAAATGTGAAAACGTAACGACGACATAAAAAAAAAAAAAAAAAATAAGCGTTAAAGAAATTTCTAAAAATTGTATATAATACGCATAACACGTTTATAATAATTTCTCTGTATTAAATGTTCCTATGATTTCACGAACCACCGTATACGATTACTCCATAAAATCAATTCAATTAATTGACTATCCTTGTTACAGACGATCATAAGGTCAAGAAGCTTGAGCAAAATAACCGTGTGCCAAAAAATAGCAAATGCAAAGTTTTGTGCGTATCGGAGACTCATTGGAGTGTGCTATCTTGGACAAATCGAGCATCGTATAATATATAGTTCTGGTAGTGAGCAATTCGCTGTAGCTCTCGTAACGAACGTCTGCTATCGGCGAGGTTTATTGGAGCGTGACGCGAAACAGGTCCCTCTGTCTCTGCTCGCGGAAACTTTGGAAATATCAACAGGTGCCTTGCCACGCGGATCGCTCTCTCGCACAGGTAATCGCGTACGCCACAATTACTCACTCTCTCGCTCCATTTCGGCGCGCGTCCGTGAAACAGCGTCCGCTTCTCCTGTGATTACGAAACGAAACGTTTCCGGGTCAGATAAGCTCCCTTTTATTCGAAGCTGTAGCGTACGGCTGATGTATAAGCAGATTCGAAAGTCCTTTTGGAAAATTTATAAGCGTTACTTTACACCTTCGGGCTAAGAGGAAAGTCTTTTTCGAGATAAGTATTCTTGAAGCGTCACGCCGTCGCCTTTGGCGTGTTTGCAAAGAGTTTACATTCTATGGGATATCGTGATGATGATTGGGGGACAATTTTGTTTCTGTTGAAGTAATGCGGACGAGAACATTTAAAATTGATAATTTCGTGTAAGAATGTCTCGAAACTTGGTAAATTTCGTATACCATATAGTAATATTTATCATCTTGGTAACAGTAATTTATTCTGAAGTATATACGGTACATTATTTTTACTACATGTAATTTTGTCTTATAAAATTAGTATTTTTACATGGTTTTATGAATAAATTCACATAAATATACTTTGTATATCTTTCGTTAATTTCTTCAAATATTTATCCGAACTATTTCCTGCATTCCATCAACGAGATATGATACAGTATAGTTCCATACACGATACAACAGCGTTTATCAAACATCATGAACAATATGCTACATGATGTTCGCAGTCTTAAACGAAAATCCATTTTCGCGATTTCGTGGCACGATCGGATCCGATCGAAATCGGATTCGCGCGACATCGACCCAGTTATTTAACCGTGTTACCGTCCAGCTGACTGGCTAACGTTTCTTCGTCTTTCGTTCCTGCTTATATCCAATTAACCATTAAACACCTCCCATTTTTCTTCGCTTGTTCCCCTTTACGCCGCAACTTTATCGCTTTGGAACGATCAGCTCGAGTTTCGATTTGTTTGCACATTCCGATGCTTATAAACTTATGGTTTCTTTTTTGTTCAGAGTTATCAATTAATCGTGCTTCATTACAATCCTGAAATCGATGTTAATTCGGTAGAAAGTCTTGGATCGCGGAAAGGTTTTGTTCCTTTCGTTTCTTTTTCTTTTCTTTCTCGGAAGAATTATTGATTGGTCGTTATGAACTTTTCGACCGAAGAATACGTTACTCGTATCGCGGTTGTAAGGTGTAAACGGAGATACTTTATCATCTGATGCTTTTTCGAGTGTTTGATTAATGATTTGCAACGATATTTTCAACGAATGCGGTAAACCTTGGCACCATAGGGATATTTTGGATGAGATATATTTCAGCGGCGAACATCGATTAATTTTCCCCGCGATGTCTGTCGATTCATCCAACGTTTACTCTACTTTCGTTGTTTTACATCAAGATTTTACTTTGCGTTCGTTTTCATTCAACGTTTAGGAAAAGCTGCGGCCAACCCCCAGTAGATCAGAATTGTCTTTTCGTTACTACAGTCTAGCGAAGAATTTTAGATTTTAATGGGAATTTGGATTAATATGATGAAAAACGAAGGAGAAAAATATGGAGACGCATTATCTTGCCAGACGCAATATTACCTCCTAACACAATTGTGACAATGATTTGTACATTTCTCCTAATCCTGTTACAAGACAGTACTTGATTGGCAGAAAATCTCAACACTTTTAAACGGCTTTATCTGCCTTTAGTTGTTCCTTTCTAGTTAATGACACCATTCTCTGTTTTTATATTCATCAGAGATGTCGATGACTCGAAGAGAAGCTCAGCGTGTACCAGAGACGGTACACGCGACACAGAACCGCATTAACAGCTTAAGAAATTCCCAAATACGAGGAATATCGCACCGAACGAGAAGCCATAAAAGCATAAAGTTGAACGAAGTAAAGATTGTCGCTGTAGTTGAAGGGGGGACGCCTTGTACCAAACGGAAGGGGGAAAAAAAGGCACGGCGTGCCACCGTAAGCCCGTAAATGGCGTACAGCTGCGAATACGCGGCGACGAGTGCGTATCGAAGAGAAAAGAAACGGGGCCCGCGAAAGAATCATCCGGATCAGATATTTCAGTTTCTCGATTGGGCTGGCTCCGCTCGTTTTTGGACTTACCTCGCCGCCGACTCGACCAAAACCGGCACGAGATGGCTACGAGAGACCGCGCTGATTCCTGGAAGCTTATGGTCTTCCATCGGCGACCAATCATTGCGCGGTTGCGCGTCTTAGCCAGCAATAACACGCGTAAAAGAACAGAACGTGCACTGTTACTCGTAATAACGATTTCTTTTCGCGTTAGTCGCCGTCAAACGTTCGAGTATGTATGACGAACGATTAGTTTTATTAGGTCGTTTGGGAACATTGAAAACTGCAAGGATTTGTTACCTTTGAAACTCTTGACGATGGTTGTTCCTATCGTTCTAACTCTAAGGTTAATGCTAATCTTCAATCCAAAGGTCGTTCCTATCTACAGTGGCTCGCAAAGCTGTTCCAACACCTATCGTAGCAAACTGTTATGTATACATGACGTGTATAAAATTTCGTTAACATCGCTATCATTATACTGATCAAAGTTGGAACTAATCAGTTTCATTTGTTACAGACATAGAAGAGAATTTTATGTGAGATTATTAATAACGAATATTTGGTTGTTTAATTGCACTAAATATGTTATAGTTTCTATGGCTCTCGTTAGTGCTTTGTATAACACGCATATAATATAATTCATAAAATGTATAAAAGATAATAAGCGTTGAAATGCTTTCGTATAGAACTATGTATATGTTTCTGAATCTTGATTTTCGACTGTGATGTTAATAACGCTCGTCGTTCATATATTCTCCCACGTTTAGAATATCTAACTCTTACGCTATTAAACTAATTATTTGCGTAAATACAACGCTATTATAATACAACGTTAATATTCCTCTCGCAGCTAAAATACGCAAATAGTTAAAGCACGTCGATTAGACGATTAAAATCAAAGAGGCTGAGATCTCGACCGGTTGCAACTTTCTTACAGACGCTTTTATACCTTTTTAAGCCGTTCCTCCGGTGGTTTTTTTTAAAGGAGATCGATTGTGTTACGCGAGGCAGGTTTCGTTCACGATGCACGCGAGTTGGTCGCTGCGAGCTGGCGTTTTCTCTTTGATCGCGGTGTCTGCCTCGTTGTTTCAACAATTTCCAGCCATTATTCGCATAAATTGTCGGTTTAAAGCTTCGATGCGGCAATTGAAACGCAAATGCCAGCTTCGGGCTCGGTTTCTCCTTCGGTATGGCATCGATCGTGTGCCCTTTATGATGAAAAGACCGTACGAACAATGTTTCATAATGATGCCGATAATGAACAAAGGAATCGTGATGAACTCGATGCTGCTGCCTTTCCAAATCGAGACAAGGGTAATTTGTAAAGGAAGAAACGTTGCAAGATTTGTTAATGATTCTGTTATATAATTCCCTTAATGTAAAAATAGAGCGCGAGTATTTCATTTTCCTTTCGTCTGTCGTTATCAGGCTATGGATGTCTATGAAAATTCACAATTTTCTTTCATTTTTTTCACGTTTTTAACTCAAATTCACGTTAATAACGATTTGCTTCGCTCATTGAATATTATAACGAATTATATAAATGAATATTTGAGATGTTTTATACGTTTCTACGTATTACATATATATTCCGTACCTACACTTTTATACATTTTCCAATTTCCCACGAGAGAATTCAATCGAACAAATACTTTGATTTTGGAAAATTATATACATATATTACGTTACTACTTCATACAGTGTAACAATGAAATTTGAATAGGGAATGATCGTAACGCTTTCTGATTGATAATTTTGATACGCCTTGTCCCCAAACGCAAACGTTAATGCGAAACGCGCATAAACGTACACGCACGTATAAACTATTTCAAGTTAATATATAATATTCGATGGTAGCTTTGGTGAAATCGTATTTTAAAGTGAAATTGTCACTTTTAATATTATATTCACACGCTGTTTCACTTTTTAATATTTCCTACGCGCATAATACGTTTATATAATAAATAACACGTGCTTCTCGGTTGCAATTGACCGATATACATATATTTTGGTAATTGCCAAGACGCGTATACAAAGTTTCAGATAATTGCAGCGATAATCGAGGAAATAGGAGGTGGCACGTGGACACGGAGGAACGGCCTCACCCTGTCGGCATTTATCCACCATTTCCAGATACGGGGAGTTCCTCTCTCAACAGCTGCACACGCCGCTTTGTGAAAGTGTCGACGTTTTTCATGGCATTGAGAGGAGAAATCGTAATCGGGATCAGTTACTCCTTTCTACTTTGTAACGACCTCCAGATAAGTACAAGATCAATAATTTGAGCACATTAGTCCGAGCCGTCTTATTGATCGTTCGTTGATAAGCTGGAAGAAGGGTTTACGCCAAAATGTGCGACTGCACACAGGCAACGATAATTCACGAGCCCGGAAAGATCATAGTAATTGAAGAAATTGCTTTAATTATATATTCGCACGGTCATTTAACGTACCCTTTATCTTGGTCGTGTCTTATACCGCGAGTTTCAAAGAATCTACGGGTAAGAAGATTTTAAGGGTTGCAGAGAATTAGAAATTATATATTAATTTGAGAAATGGCTTCTCTTCATTTTCCTTCTTTTTTTTTTTTTTTTTTTTTGGAGAAGAACTTTTCGTTGCAATTGTATTTTTATCAATTAATACTCTTTGATTTATCAAATTTGAAAGCTTTTCAATTGTCGTGAATACGACTCTTCTTATCATCTTGTACTTATTTTGAAAATGTTCCATTTTATTTTTTCCTATTATTCTAATCAAACATTTCCCTATACATTATATATACGTATAACATTTTCTTTTTTATGAGAATATTCTCCACTTCTTGGCTGAAGAAGACTACCGATATTATCGTCGATATTTATTTATTTATCAACATGATCATACGTAAGAGATCCTCTAAGCTCGAAACTAGGCGATCAACGTACATATGTATACGATATTGACGATACAATATCGAGAACCTTAATTACAGGGTGTCCTGCATCATCGAGGAACCGTTTCGGCGGTGGATTCTGCACATGAAAGCAATAAAAAAAGTTCATACGAACATATGCCCTGTTTGACCTTGTTTTCCAGTTATAACGGGTTGGAACAATTCTATCGAAAGATGCAAGTAGGTGAAATAATTTCACGTACCTATTTACAAACAGAATCCGATATTCCACGTTGAGCCTTGTATTCTAAACGCTCCCAGTCAATGACGAAATGTCTCTAATCTCGCGTTTCTACGTAAGCAGATTATTTCGATCTCGCGACGATACACAGGCGCAGTTTGTCAAAGAAGAAATTCGCTATGACTCGGAAACAAGGTCAAACAGGGTATGTGTCTGTACGAAGCCTTTTTTTATTGTTTCCGTCTACAGAATCCACCGTCAAAGCGATTCCTCGATGTTGCGGGACACCCTGTACTGGCAATGACATTGGTCGTCTGAACTCTCCTTTAATTTGTACTTTCCGCGGAGTATCGATATACATACTCAAAGTACAGTTATCGCGGATATAGTTCTCTTCCATATTAGTTTAGTGTGTCATTGGAAGGAAATTACTTAAGCATTCTCGTTTCCCATAAAGAAGATTCGAGTTTTATTGCCGACACGATATATAACTCGATTCTGCGGGAATATTTAATCGAGCAACGCTTTAGCAGCAGCCTCGTTTAAATGCAGTTTCGTTCGTTAACTCAATTATCAGCCAATCTCTCGTGACTCTCCCTGAATTTCTCGTTCAATTTCCTTTTTCGTGTTCCTGCAAACTTTTCAGATATTCTGCTCCAGTGACTTGACAATTTAAACATCCTGCAACCATCAAACATTTTTGCTCGATCAATCATCTTTTTTCTTTCATCCTTTTTTATCCAAACATGTGCCTCTCGAACAGATATACATACGTACATACTCGCAGAAGAAGTCAAGACAAATGAACAATTTTTAAACAGAATAAGTCTTTTTTTTCTTCCAATTGATTGTTTGCAGTTGCAGCAACCATTACAATAAGCTACTTTCCAGTGAAATTGTAGCTCGAATGTTATAATCTTTGACTAAATAACGAAACGCATATCTCAAAATTGTCGAACCTTAAAATATTTTATCTCTAACTTTCGTTCTTTCTTCTAGGTTTACCCTGAAAAAATCTTGCATTTTTTCTTTTTTTTTATTATTTAATTTATACTTTACAATTTGTCCAGTTGGATATTTGGTAAATTTAAATCTTCAAACATCGACGAAACGTATACAGTAACGTATAACACGGCTGAAAGCCGAAGAATCACAGATATGTCGTCTAATGGCCATGAAAGTCGATACTTAAAATTGCAAAAGCTGGAAATAGTGGATTGCCGTGCCGAAAGAACATCAAAATGAACGAAGATGGATTTCGAACGTTGAGAACGGAAAATTACAAAGGTAATCGAATTACGAAAATATTTTTACCGTTCGAGGAAGAAAAAATTACTGAAATTGCGATTCGATACGATTTACAATTCGGATACGTTTTCCACGTAATAAGAGCGGGAGAAATTTTGCCGAGTAATTTTTGAAATCTCCTGCAGGTAGCCGTTACCAGAGTCGTTTTTGGCATCGTAATAGGACCGCTGCTCTGTAATCAGACTCAGTTGATCCTACGCTTGTTATTGTCAGGTACGGATATATTTTCGTGAATATTATGCGGTCAGCTAGTTATACTTTTTATCCGAAGCGAGCCGCGGGCTTTGTGTACTTAGCCAGTTTTTTTCTCCTGCCGTAGGGTCAAGAAAATACCACAGAGAAGATTACCATGAAAAGTATACGTGCCAGGTTAGTTACCATTTAATTAACGCGACTTCTTTCTGATTGCCTTTGCATCGCTCCCTTGTATCATTATCATCTGTGTATTTGTACCTTTACTTGAATTATTATCTGGTTATTATAATTAGCATGTCGTCTTGCGTTAATCGTACTCAGATTTGTATTATAACGTGTCGATCGACTGACACGAATATATTTGCATATATGTATAAAACATACAGATGTTATCATAAATTTGTACATTAAGCTTTTGGTTCCGTGCATTTTCATATTTATTGGCATCGCGTCGACTGTCACATTTTTTATCGCTTTTCTTTCACTTGTATCGTACATTTCGATTATATCGTTTAATTGGTTTCTTTGATTTATGTTATCTCGAATCAATTATACACGATAAAACGCGATGACCTTGACGACAAAATTGCCTTTTAAAAGTTGATGCCAAATAGGCGTACGTAGTTGACAGAAATTATGAAACATCCGAAAACCTCTTTACATTCAGATTGCAAGTCGGACAAGTGGAATTGGACGTTTTACTATTATTCGATGCTAGACGAAGAGCAGACAAATGATCGTCTCCGGTGATCACGAATAATATCACGATAAAATTACTACAAGCGGATAAATACGAGAATAAAATTCGTAGAGGGCGGAGTCTCGTCCCATGAAAGCCTTCCAAGGCTAATAATATATTCAGAAAATTGCACTCCACTAAACGATAACGAAAGTTTCGATATCTCTACCCGAGTTTCTAAAAAACGTCACATATACGGTTAACGATGTTCCTGTTCTCGACAATAATCATTATCAAAAAGGTTTGTGCATGCTCGCATAAACATCGCCGGTATGAAAAATTTGATAAGTCTCTGCGTTGTTTATAGCTGTTTCGTTAAATAAAAGTGGAGGAAGATTCAGCGGCGTCTGGCCGTAACTGTACTTGATTACCATGGACCAGAAAATTCCACGGATAATTTCTCGAGCGTCTTTAAAGTCCCGTCCGAAAATCATCGTCGTCACGTGAATGGCAATCACCGATCGGTAATCAGCCACGCGAATGGCCACTCTCGCGGTCGAAATCCCAACTGGAGCGCGATTCAAGGTGCATCATAAATGTCTGCCCCACCCACGGATATTCTCTGTCTCCAGCTTCTTCGGTCAGCGATAGTCGTTGTATGCGCTCATCACTTTTTCTCTTTCTTGTTCGTTTCCTTGCTTTCGTTATCCTTTTTTTAAATTTCAATTTTTCGTTTTATTTTGTTTTCTCTTTTACGTTCTCATGTTCATCTTATCGTCAAATCCCTTTGATAGGGTTATCATGGTAGAACGTATAGCTCAGCCTAAATAAAACTTGTCATTTATTTCTTAACGGATGAAACTCGACTTTATTTCTAATATTTTGTACTTTTCAATTACCTTAATCGATCGACTAATTTTTAATACTTAGGAGACGTTTTAGAAATTGATCTTTCCTTTCAAGTACGTATAACCGTTATGATTTACATTTGTCAATTTCCTAATTTTAAAAAGTAGCTGTATTCTTAGCTTTTACAGTCACGTTTTAAAAGGTGTCACAACGAATTAATTCGTCGATGATGAAAGGTTAAATACGTAGTGGCGGATGGGCGAAACATCGAATTTCAGTTTTCAGCGTTAACTTGTATGCAAATTAGTCTGATATAAATGATAAGGATAACGTAAAATACTTTAAGTAGTACGGTTGTGGTGACTTTCTCTTATAATGTGATGTAACAGGAGATTGGTAAAATACAATTAATGCAAAATATAAGATTTAAATCTTTTATGGCATTATAAAATAACGAGAAGCACCGAAGCTGCAAATTGGATATAAAGAAATACAAATGACGACAAATTAAAGAAACACGCACGAGTGAAATACAGCGTGATTCCAATGTAATTCCCATCAAAATGTATATTCTCTGTGATTCTCTAAACGGCACGAATTCCCAACAAGAACATTAAAAAATCTCGAATCGCATGGAATTTGTAGCGATTGATTAATTAAAAGTGTATAGATAGGATATAATTTGATTTCGATGTAATTTAACATTTCCGACTTTCATTATGAAACTTTCGTATAACTTTAATACGTTTGCCACAAGAAAGTGATACTTTCGATAAATGACAATCGTATATTACGACGATGGAACGATAACGTATTAAAGGATAATAATTCATTTTGATAATTTTCTCCTCGTACCAAGATTGGAATTGATGCCAGTGAAACAAACGCAATAATAAGAACTCGTTATAAGTACGCGACTTATAATTCCAGATGAGTATCACTGATTTTAATAAAGGCTGAAATGAAAACGTACCTTAATGATTTCGAGATGTAACTTGCAATTACCGATTTATCTGATTAATTCTCATTCTACTGATAATTCCTTCGCTAATCAATTAGCCGAATATCACAAGGACGATTAATCACGATCCAATCCTGCTACTAATTGATGTTGGCCGTTAACAATTACGAAATGCACGAGGTTGTAGGTGGTCTTTAAGGAACGCAGAAATTCCAGATGATTACCGTATTAATAACTATCAATTTTGTGATAATTGGATTAGAGATGAATCGAGTTAATGTAATTTGCCACTTGAAAAATTCGCTGCAAGTTCCACAGTAGCGGTTTAATATCTCGTTTCAAAGAAACAGAAAGACAAAATTATTCGTTGTAGTTCGTTGATACGAAATTAATTCACTGATGGTTTCTGGGGGTGAAAACTCGCATTAATTTAAGGCCTCTCTAATTCTATGGAACGTAGAACTATTATTAATTTATTTACGAGTTATATCACAAACGAAGTAAACGAGAAAGTATCTATTAAACTAGAAGCTAAAATATGGAATTGAAATAACGAAGATGACGACTTTCTGATCATCTATATTTGAAGATAGACTGTTTGACTTGTGGTTGATGAACAGCTATGATCGATCGATATCTACCGTTTAGATTAATGGCGAAATTAGAACTAACAAACAAGACAAACTATCCCTTTGTACGAACGATTTATTGATATCTTCTCTGGTGTATGAAGTATCCCTAATCAGTCTCAATTAATTCAAACACACTGTATATATTTTTCTAGAAATAAAATCCAAGTACAAATGTTCGATAATAAAATTCATTTGTATGTTATCTATGAAATAAATTGTTACAAACTCGCGCGATCTTATAGCCGTCACTTGTTCGTTCAACTTCTCCGAAAGCGGAAGCCCCGAAGATGTGGGTCACTTGTGGCCCGATAATGGAGGGAATTAACCCGGTAATCACCGCGTTCGACTGTTCTCCACCCACAGTGAAGAGGACCCGCCGCTTGCCGCTGCTGCCGGCTGATTTTCACTCTCTAGCGAATTTTCGAAGCTGCCAATTATTACCGACCTGGAACCACCGCTACTAACGGACCTGCATTTCGTGTCCTTTCTTGGATATATAAGAACGTTTCATTTTTACTCTCTTCCAACAAGCTGTTACGCGTCAGATGGCTGAGCTTTTCGTAAAGCTGACAACGTTTACGATCTTTACGAAAATGTTATAATTGATATATGCATAGTGATTTATAATTCACGGTACGAATTGGGTCAGCAAGTGACTGATGGCTGGAAACAAGACGAAGACAGGATTGTTATTCTCTTAGTTATACTATGAATCGAGGACCAGCTTGTAGGACTGATTAAAATATCCAACATGTGTTCTTTATAACGACAGATTTCAAACACATAAAATCGTCAATAGTTGCGAATAGACGATAGACGATGAATATGTAATAACAAAATAAGGGTAAAACGAGGTAGCGATTTCTAGTGATCGTTTAGGTTCGTCTAATTTTTTATCCATCATGCACAACGAAATCAAATTTCTTTCTCGTTAGTTGTGTTTATTGTTATTTGTCCCACAAATATCATAATGATTCCACAAATCAGATTCTTGTTTTAATCAAATTTTTATACGATACTTCGGATCGTTATGTTCGAGGCACGCAAGATTGCTTTCTTGGTCATCTAGTGGCTTGGCAACTAAGTGATTGCGGGTTTCGTCAATATCACCTAATGACAAAATCCGCAGTCACTTAGTTGCCAGGGCAATAGATCGAATATTGTAAGCATCGTGTACGACACCAGCGAACTTCCGCTGATACCTACGGAAAGAGATGCACGTATCGAACAAATAATTGCAACTCGAATTTCCTGCGTTATTGAAATCTTCTCGTGTATACTTATCACGATAGACACCATGAAAACGTAGTGAATTCCGCTTATCGTGAGAAAGTAACGAGAAAGAAGGATTCACGAGCGGAACCAGATGGAAGGCAGAAGACAATGCGACTGGAAAAGGGAATGACGGGAGAAAAAGAGGAACGGTCGTAATTACCGTAAGAATTATTCGCGCGATGCCATTGTGAGAATTGCTACCGAAACGGCAGCTGCCTTCGTGTATTGTCGAATGTCTTCAGTATTACAATTCTTACGTTCATTCCACTGCGTGTGTCTGAATATACGCCTACGTGCACACGAATCGGTGCATAGTCGGCATGGATCGTTCGAGGACAAAGATACACGCATGGAATCGAAAGCGGAGAACAGTTTGATGCATGGGAACTGGGGCTGCGATTATTTCTTCGATTTTTATGTCACCATGTCTGACGTAATAAAAGAAAGTTCTTTACCGCAGGATCTTTACTGCAATTAGTTTATTTACAATAGATGGATTAAACAGACGTTGGTTAAACAGAAAACGATGATTGTTTAACGCGAACTAATCGCAAGAACGTATTATAATTAAGACAACTAGGTAGTCAATTTGCAAGTCTCGTCACCACGGACTCGCAATCTCTGGCTTCTCGACTAACACTGACCGTTAATTCGTCTTTGTCCCTTAGCATCCCTTTGTCTTTTGTCTCAGCCCCACCACGCGCGTGTTCCGCAACCGCTCGTGACCAGGATCACGCAGACCTTTTCCGCGAAACTGTTCGATCGAAGGACCGACGATACGTTGTTGGGCCTGTCGTCACTTGGGCTTTCTCGCGACATCGTTTGTAGTTCGCCCAATATCTCTCATCCACGATACTATAGTAATAAGAAGATGTAAGAAGAAACAGGAATTTTGGATGGTTCTTCATTGCGAGTTTCCGAGCTTCAAGCGTTAGAAATGCATGGACAAAGCGAGTACTTGAGATCAGAGGATGAAGGAAGAATAGACGATTAACCAAAGTTGTTCTTTACATATGATTGCAGGTTTGAGACACGTGAATGAATCGACTGCGTGAGATTAGGGTGTGGAAGAGTTAGAGTATACGAGTTTAGGACGGATGTGAATGAACGTGTTCTGAGAATGTTTGCATAGTTGGCTGGAAATAGGTGAAACGGATGGTAAAGTAAAGAAAGAAAGGTTGTACGACAAATTGAATTTTTCTATTACAAATATCGTATATACCGTAGATAAGATACAATATTTTCAATCTGCAGTATTTAATCGATTTAATCGTTTGCAATGAAAATTGAATAGTCTGTAAGAATTTGATAAGATCGATCGACGACTTTAGGAAAATAACAATTGAAATAATATTCTATTTTTTGGCAATGGATGTCTATAGATTTATGAGAAATTTGAAGGCACAGGAATATATAAAATGTTCTTTTCATATTCGTGAAGACATGAATATTTCCATGAACATTTACAATCTACATATTTCCAAGGAACGATGTTTACTCAAGGTTTGAACTATCGTTTGAAATAATAAAAAGTCTAATGCGATACAAATACAACTCTGATATTATAATTAACGCGTCCGTTAGCATCCGGTTTAACGTTCCTCGCGCGTAAATTCTAGGACATCGTAATCCGATCTGAATTCCTGTATTAATTTTTAGTGGAAAGATAGAAGACCCTAATCGGTAAATCCTTTGTCACTTCCCAACGAAACATCTGTCATGCGTGTTTCAAAAGAACAGAAACGTTTCTGCCTGCCGGACATAATGAACAGTTTGGTCTGGCTACCATGTTCTTCTTCAGTATACAATCGGTTTTATCTTTAAAAAGAAAACGCTTAAACATGGTTCTGTGGTATAGTAGCGCGTTTAACGGAAACATTTATTATATTTCACGTTATTCTTTACACGGTAAATATGTCACGTGAACTCACTCAAGTCGTTCAAATCTTTCGACGATAGGGAATAATAAAAATTAAGTCTAACATTACGTACATAACGATAGATAAAACTATTATCAAATATTAATTAAATACGTAATTAAAGGATTAAATATACCGAGCAAAGAGAAAATTATTCGACTATCTGAGAAAATTGATCGACATTGAAGATTCTACGGTATCAGAGATCCTGTTTTGAAATATAATTATTTTGAAATAATATTATTTAATAATATTTGAAACGGTATAAAAAATGTAACTTTCTAAATCTTCATTTGCTTGTTAATTTTTTTTAATTTCGTAATAAATCTTCCACGATAATCTTAATTTGCACGCTTAAAACTAAGTAACCTAAGTGACGACAAGGGAAAAAAAGTTCGATTCCTTGTAAGATAAATGGAGAAAACATGACAAACACATAAACGACGAAGAGGAATAAAAAGATGATTGCCGGACAGTTTTGGAGGCAATAAGATGGAAGAAAAACGTGAAGGAATACGGCATGTCGTTTTCTCCATAGAAGTCAGAATCAATTGGAAGAAAGTCGTTGACGTATTAATTAGAGCAAACGAGGGGCATCGAACTTACGGAAAGTTTTAGCCAGCTAATTGCTGCCGTGGCTGATCGGTTCGCTACAAATTAAGTTAACGCGTGATACAGCGCAGCGGCCTCCACCAGAAGAGTCGATGAATTTCGCGACGGTCAAACAACAACGCGCTTTCCTGCCAGCGTTTTTTGCACAGAATTACCAAAGGGGAAGACGAATCGTAATTACGAAAATCAGCCATGACGGAGCAGCTGCCGCTTCGTTCGATTAATTGTCGTGCAACATCCCCGAGGCTCTTTAAGACCAGCCACGGTTCCGTACCTGACATTTGATCCTTTCTGAGCAGCCGTGTAACGATGCCCGTTCACTTGTTCACTGGTTCCTTCGTTTATTTCTTCGTTCGTCCGATCGACGTCTATGTTTTTATGAAACTTTGCTCGTCATTCATAAGAGAAATCGGTTTTGCAACGTGCATTAGCTCCGTACGAACGCTTATTTGTATATCATATTTTATTTCATATCTGTACCGATGTTAGGTATAGTGATTCATGATTTTACAAACGTTTGTCGTAAACAAATTTTCTAAACGTATTATACGCGTCGTTTATGGAATTTTATTACGCTATAACGAGACACGGTTATGACGATTATATTGGACAAATTTGAAATCAATGGAAATAGAGGGAGCATATAGAAATTACGAGACGTTTCTTGATATAAACGCGTATATCTATATCATTGTAGCGTTAATGAAATTTAAAAGAAACTACTACTAACAAGAAATCACACCGACGTCATAAATTTCATTCATTTGGCAAACTCCTCATTTCAACCACTTTCTACGTGTGAACTGTATAAAGAAATTATTTTCCTCCGATACATCGTTTTTAATTAATTATCAGTTTCTCAAACACGATCATAAAAATTATGTTTTCGATAAAAATCTGTAATTGCATTATATGTACATATTTACCCATTCGAGACTTTTCTTCCTTAAATGCATGTACAGAGTGTCCCATTTTTATAATTTATAATTTTATAATTTTTTATAATTTATAGGTAGTTCCATTTAAACAAACAAGTAAACTCGAAATCTCAAGGGCGCGATAAGATTTGTAACCATCGCGAGATGTCCCCTCGAAATAAATAAGTTTTATTTGAAACATATTTTCGAATAATGTATAATTTGGCGGATATTTGTGTGGATCGATTAAAATGGGACACCCTGTACATACACTCCAATTACATATCACGGAAATGAATTCTCCTCGAATTTTGTCGATTCATAATTGAGCAAAAACTAGCGAAATTTCAACTTGAAAGGTTCACGAGCTTTAATTAATTAGTATTATTAATGCTGGTTTAGCATAAATAAGACACAGAAATATGGAAAAGAGGTCATTTCAGGCGAAAGGGAAAAGTTATTTATTTTATTACAACCTCATCCTGAGTCTGTCGCGCCAATTAAAACCGATAAATTGTATTTAACCCAACGATAAATCCGAGAACAATTATCTGGACCGAACAATTTATACGACAATTTTAACGAGATAAGAATACGATGATTACAGTGAATATTCGATATTTTAGTGTCGTTCAATATCTTTGGTGAAAGTGTAAGTAATGACAAATGTTCCTTTGAAGCGAGATACAGTAAGATTATAATTATTAACTAGCAACGGAATGGAAATTATAGGTATAAAATGTTGTTTAATTCGTCTGAGCATGTTCGATGTGAAATTAAGCTTCATATCGAAAGCAACGTTTGTAAATTATTTTAAGTAATAGCGTACCTACTAAGTGTGAAATTTCAGTTATTTATTGCTGACATATTCGATATACTTTTTTGTACGAGGTATAATGTTTACTACAATCTTTATTAATTTCCAGAGCATGATTGTAGGTGTTAAATCATATTTAAATTATAAAATTTTCTCGCATAAATGCATAAATCATTTGTATCTTATCTGGTACAGATTTTGGCTAATTACGGTCGAAGGAAAATTATGCCATGTCTTACACTTTTCACAAAGTGAGATACTGAAATCACATAATGAGAACTCTATGCAATATAAATTCTATTTATTATAATTATTTTCAATTACTTCATAAATTCTTTCTATTATCAGTATTTATCCATTTTTCACTGACTATCTCAATTCTCACATTCATAAGTGAATTCTTAAATAAATGCCTCTACTTCCACAGTACCATAAACATAACCTTCGAAAGCATTTCCTCTTATGAAATCGCAAGATATTTGGTTTAACCTTACCTGGTATCTCCAAGCGGTACGTAAAATCAACTGCGTACTGGACACATTTCTGATTATTCGTTGCGTAAAACACGAAGAACACGGTGGTCCTTTAGTACTCCCGTAATAAGTTCATTTACATAATTAACCGGCTGTTGTATCGACGAGTGGTGAAAATAAAGAAGTAGATGCGTTAATTATCGAAACTCGAGTTTCCACCTGCACATGCACGCGCGAAAAGGCAAGTGATTCAAAGAAATCCCGTTATGTCGTGACAAATTATTAACCCGGTTGTAACACGCGCCGTCCGTTCTATAAATTATTTTATTCGCAATAAACGAGATGACTGAGTCATGATTATCGGCCGTTTTCAGCCATCGAATTGCGTATCCGTCTCTTCACGTGCCGTTTTTACCCTCTTTATCTTGCTCCTTATCTCCGCCATGTTCTTTCTCTCTTCCACTTTCTTCGACTTGTTCTGCTCCGTGCGAAGCCTTTTATTCCGGTATATTTCACCTGCTCGAAATTTATCACGAACCAGCAACTGATTTCCGGTTCTCTCGTTCTTCCTTTTCACCGAAAGTGTAAAACACGGAAATACTTCGAAGCACAGCCTCGAGTGATTCAGATTCTTCATACTCACAAATGTACACTGATGCACTGTGTTCACTGATGGAAATGCTCCCATTGGTGGAAAATGATACATTTTTGAAATTGTAGATACACAGGTAAACACTAATTATTTTGTTACAGTACACTATATACTCCTATATCGTGTTGCAAATCTTCGATAAATTTCAATTTACGATACATTTTCAAACTGCAAAAGTCAGATCACAGATCACTGTTCTCTTCGTTGACATACTAATCACAGATGAGATGTTGAATAGACATAGCATTTGATGGAGCTTTATGTCACGCGTTCTGAAATACCGATTGTACAAAACGTCAGAGATTTGGTTATGCCATCTATGATCTAGTGTGGTGAATATAAGAATTACACAGTGTTCAATCCAAACAGTGGTGTAAGTGAAGGTTAAGAAAGTACGTAAAAAGATTGTTTCCTGTTGCATCCAAAATTCAGCCACACTTGCAAATCATTGAATTCAGAAAAGCAGGTAAGTGCACAGTAGCTTTTGCTTAAGATTACCATTTCAATCAACCATTTATTTATTTGATTTGTGTCAAATTCCAAATTAAACATTCCTTTTTCACTTCCGTTATTTTTTCTTCGATCCTGTATTTGATTGTTAGAGATATCGATAGCTCGCGTTCTTTACTTCTATTGTGACACAGGATTTGTAATGGAATGTATTAATATAATTTTCGCTGGTTTTGGTGTTACTTTCTTTTATATTTGATTTGATTTGATTTGATGGTGTCGATTAATGACGCGACTAACATGGAAGGATTAGGTCGTCAATTCAAAGCATGGACGCCATGATGATTAATGGTCAATCTGATTTTTTGCGGAGATTTGGTAATGTATCACTTATCGTAACGAAAGCTGTCACAATTTTGCATTGTCTTTTCATTGAATCATTAATAATATTTTATATACATACAGTTATTTATTTCGTGATACACAATTTATTTGATTACGTAATTTCATGTACTTCCTTGGTCAAAACATCGAAGACAACGTTCTTCGCATCTAATCGTAACATAATTGGATAATTCTTTTGAGAATGCTAATTGAAAATTAAAAAATGATTTTACAAATACCCTTTGATGGGTCTAACATATCAACGTTGTTTATCTCAAATAAATTAAAGGAGTAATTTTATTGCTGCATTTGGATTACGTTGTACTACGTTTCCCGCGCATTTTCTCTATAGCAGCGTCATCTCCTGACTTTTTTAAAATAATTTTTATTATTTCTATGAGGAAGTCGCCATTACATGTTCAGCTTCCGGCGTGTAATATTATCGTACTCTTCGAATCTCATCCTTTAATATCTCAAATTATTTAAACAATCGATCCTGCGTTTTTAAAAATAGATTATAATAGTTCACGTTTTAACGTGTTAAAGGTTGTTCACGATCTCCATTCTTTCCTACTCTCCGCAGAGGATCTAGCGATGTTTCAGAAATCAAGAATGTAAGTATCTCTGAATGTTGTGCTTCACACTGTTTCCAAAAATGAGTTATAATAGATATTTCACGCTTTATTTCAGATTTTCTCCAGCCTTCACTTTTTCCATGGCGTTCGATGATTTTTATTTGATGACGGACTTCACGATGATATTTTCTGGATCACAACAACATCGAAGACGACGTCCCTCGCATCTAATCGTGAGTCGCATGCTTTTCTATTCCTCCAGTCACTCAATCGTATCTTAGGATCTAAGGTTCGAATCGGCCTGGGTGACTGGTTGTATTACGTTCAATTTTTCACGAGTATGATAGCCGCGGGTATATTTTATAACCGTAAGCAGTGACATTTTCTTGACTATTGTCATTATATTTATAAGCGTTTTTGCGTGTCTAATCAGTTTCGGGAAATATAATTTCAAAAATCGATGGTGAAGCTGACGCGAGTAGAATGCAGCATGCGAGCATATCTCTGGCTTTGCTCATCGATTTTTCAAATTCGTATGGACGCGAATGGATCTCGAAACGAACCACGACGATAAACGAAACTATCGTGACAGAAAACCGTCGAATTTCGACGATTTAACGCACGTTGATTTGACACGTCCCTGGACGGGACACGCGTGGCTACGCTCGACGAGCATTCTCGAATCACCTTTCCCCGTAGCAAGAGTATCGAAGCGGCAAATTGACGGGTAACCAGCCGAGAAAACCGACGAGTCGACTTTCGGCGCGTGCCGGCCTTTGCTCGCGGTATCCGGTTGCGTACTTGCGCACCACACACGCCGACACCCGCCTCAGTGGCCGCGTGGGTGCGCTCGCGTGGTCATCATACTGCACGGTGCAGCCATACAAGGTAGAAATGCAGCAGCCTTGTCGATTGAGTTACCAACGACTCGTGTATATTAATTACACGTGTGTCAGGTTGGTAACGTTGATGTTATCGATGCCGCTTTAATTACGCGATTATTTTTGTATGTCGGTTGCATTTACGAATGATCTGCACTGTTTGAAAATTGTGAAGTACAACCTACAATCTTTGGTTGTCGAGTTGAGAACAAATTTTTCACGTTTCTTGTTTCTTTTTTAGTAAAATTGAGGGACACGAACAAAGTACGTAATAACAAGCTAATTGGTTGTTTCAATGGTAAACAGAGATGCTTCAATCCCTTGGCTGTTATTTCGAATTAGTATTGATTCAATATTTTATTATACTTTTAAAAAAATTGTAAGGTCTGAACAAACTTGGTATATAGCAACAAGTTTATTAGTTGCTAAACTGCTGTACACCCCCGTTTAGAGCTATTAAGAAAGATACATGTTATTAGACAATACAAAAGCGAGGAAACGACGAGTATGCCATATATCTCGTGCTAATCGTCGAAAGCTGCAATAGATGTTTCGTTCTTGTTGTTCTTATTGCTGTTGGCATCTGATTTCCGGTGTTCACGATACTTGCATTGTTCTGGCCCAGCCGGAGGGTAGCCCCTTTGCAAAATTAACGTTCCACCACTATTTACGCGACTACTGGCCGATTCTTATCGGAATCGAATCTTCTCTCCTTCTTGTGCCTTTCTCGAAATCGATTAATTGCTCGCTCGACAACGAAGGTCGACCGAGATTGGTGATTCGGGGACGACGAACTCGAGTTCGTCTGCCGACTGAGTTCCCACGTGTCTATTCTCGATATACTGGGTGTCGGAAAACGTACGATCAAAAGTGTGTAGTATTAATGTAAGCAATACAGAGAACTTCAATGTTTGCGTTCCAAACGATCTTCTACGCAAATGTCGTTTTATAAATATTTATAAAATAACTTTTGGAGAGATAACTCGATAGTCGAGAGAACTTCGATGTTTGTTTTCACAGAGATAATGATATTTGAAGTCGGTAAAAAATCAAATAGTTATATCGAGTATTATAATCTAAATCTTTTACCTATACATACATTTTTATATGATTTTCGTACATAATACTTTTGTGTATTATGTACATTGTAGGCATTTGTGTATCTCTTTTATTTCCTACGAATTTCATAGCCTACTTATTATTTTAAACACAATTTGTCGATGATGGTGTTATGGTCATAGAAAGAAATCAAGTATACTTCATCCAAATAAAATAAAACACCGTTCTATAAACCACTCAAACAAACCACATTTCAATAAATTGAAGATATCTAGAACGACGTGGCCCCAAACGTTTTCTTCTAAATGTTCAAGGCCAATTTAATACCAATCTTTCTAAACACTCTATGTACATGTATAGGTCGACGAACGAGGCAACTCGCACGAAACAGGGCCATGATATTGCGCATTGAATACACAAAATTCGAGCAGACCCGGTGTCACAGCCGTTTCCAGCTCGTATCGTTACTCAGGACGGATTACACGGGCGTAAAGATTTCCGGGCGTAAAAAATCAGGAAGCGAGGCGGCCAGAAGCGGCGACGTTACGAGGCGAATCGTGTGCTGATACGCACCTGTCCCGTACCAGAGCCAATCACAGCGTTCTAACGAACGAAGAAGCCCTTTTTGCGGCCAGAACCTTTTTCTCTTTCTCTGCCCCTTTTCACCCTGCTTTGTTTCTCGTTCTTCGACCGTTCTTCTCAATCGTGCCGCCAGCAAATTACCAGCGAGTTGGCGCGGAATTCGCAAGAGTCGAACGGCCCTGGCAATCGCACGTTTCTAATTAACGAAACTGCGTCCTTTCTCTACTTTTGTCCACCTCGTGCGTTACATACTCGCTGATTAAAGCCGCAATCTATCGGGTAGCTAAGCTAAGTTATGCTATGTTAAATGTACAAGTATTAGCTTCAATATACGGAACCGTCTTCACTAAGAGCTAAGCTAAACTAAAATTAATCTGATTTTTAGTTGACTTCTGATACTTTCCTGACATTACTGGTTATTTAAATATGGAGATATCTTCTTAATACAGCAGCCTTTCTTCAATTTTGTTTCTTCTTTTGTATTCTTAACAGAGTTTCAATGAAAATCCTGATTTGTGCATTAGAATCAGTTTGTTCGTCTACCGATGTGAGAAAGTTATCAATAGACTACAGATTTTTATACAAATTTACATCTTTATGAATGCAAATAAAGCAGAATCTAAATAGAGTTTCGTTTCACTCGGCGAAAATTATATTTTACTTTGGCTATTTTACGTATCATTCGCGCCTTTATATTTCAAAATAAAATTACAGTAAAAATTCACAGTCTATTTTTGATGGATACAATTAAAATTTGTGTAGTCATGATATCGGAAAAAATCGACGTCCGCTTACGGCAGTCGTTTTAGCGCACTTTGTGCTCTTGTTTTTGCGTGGCGCGTTTGAGGAAGGACGGCTGAAAATCTGGTTCCTGCGAAAAAACGTACTGTTTATCAACATCCGTTACCATCCGTACACTGGGAAACGATAATGACCACCGTTTAAGCATCAGACACCCTGATTTTGCGGAAATGAGTGCGATTAATACGCACGTTGAACGCAAAGTATTGTATCTCGGGATATTCTGTTCTCTTCTTTTTTTTTTTTTTTCTTTGATGGAATTATTCAGATTGCGCTTTTAAAATGTACTGCGCTTGCTTTCTTCACTTCTCAAGTTTAAAATGTGTTTGGTTCTTCGAAGGATTCTCATGAGGTTTTGGAAGAATTTTTGAGTGAATCGTGGATAGCGCTGGATGAATGATTTGTGAAGTTAGTTAGCCAGGTATTTTTGAAATTTAGAAATTTTACAGAATCATTGTCGATTATTTTAAGAAGATCTTAAAATGCATTGCGCTTGCGTCTTTCACTTTTCAAGCTTAGAATGTGTTTGATTCTTCGAAGGATTCTCATGAGGTTTTGGAAGAATTTTTGAGAGAAGTGAGTTAGCGATGGATGAATAATTTGTGAAGTTAGTTAGCCAGGTATTTTTGAAATTTAGAAATTTTACAGAATCATTGTCGATTATTTTAAGGAGGTTTTACAAAACTTGTATAAAACGTTTGAAGTTTTTTTTTAAGCTTGAACGACGTAACAGATAAACAAAGCGATAAAAATTAATTCTTGAGACTACGATAAGATAATAAACAATTCCTTAGCTTCCAAGAAGTAATCGAAAGCGTCACGTCTGCTACAATGTTACTATATAATGACGTTACGTCTTTGTTGCTATTCATGATTCTACAATAACGTTATTTTACAGGGTTATTGTCAGTGATATTCAAAAGGTAGTGATATGGAAATTTCGAGGAAACAGGGTACGTCAAAACAGGTGCTGATATGCAATTGTTATAGAAACACGTGCATTCGAGAATCTTCATTATTTTCATTTCTATTCTTTGAATCTTTGAGCATTCAGACGTAATGTTATCCTAATTCTTTATTTGTTAAATGTTTTGCACCTGCAGTTGCAGCTTTTCGTAATAACGATAGATAACGTTATTGTAGAATTGTAGTCAATATGATAATCATACGATGGATGTGGTCGTTATCATTCGGTGGGTGTTAAATGTCAAATAATTCTGAATTTCAAAATGAATTGAATCGAGTGAATTTCGTCAAATTCCGAAGTTCGAAAGATCGAAATTTGAAGACAAAATTTCAAAGTTTAAAAAATACAAAATTCGAAGATTCGAGCATTTAAAAAACGAAAATTTGCAAGTTTGAAAAATCAAAGATACGTGCTACCAAAATTACAGGAATTTAAAAATTAGTCTTAAAACAAATTACGATAAGTACCATATTGTATTAGACATCTACTTTCTTCTCTGTATATCCACACACACACGCACATATATATGTTGAGATATCATTGGAGTTAGGGGCGTTTAACGAATCTTCATTTGGATTAGCCATTGTTGTTATACCATATAGATGATAGTTAATGCTACAAATATGATTATTACAGAATTGACAATTAACCGTGGCGATTAGATACTCGAGATGCTAATGACAATAATCTTAGGTTCAATAACGAATACACGGTTAACAAGATAACAAATACGCTTACTTCTCCAAAGTCCAAGTGGAACTGAACTTATTTATCCACAGTCCAAATGTAACTGCACTTACTTGTTCACAGTCCAAGTGGAACTGAACTTATTTATCCACAGTCCAAGTGTAACTGAACTTACTTGCCCACGGTCCAAGTGTAACTGAACTTACTTGCCCACGGTCCAAGTGTAACTGAACTTACTTGTCCACGGTCCAAGTGGAACTGAACTTACTTGTCCACGGTCCAAGTGAAACTCCTCCTCTACCTTTCTATGTACCTCTTTGCATCCCATGGATCAACTATATTTTTAAGGAGAGCTATACAACTACGTCATACCACTGTTAGTTAAAAACGTCCATCCCGTGATCGTGGCTACGTTCAGCGACCCGTTATGTCACTTCGAGGCCAAGCCCACTGTCATAAATCTCGGGCACCCATACTCGGATTAGAACATAAATAACTATTTCTCAGTTTCATTATTTAAGTATAGCTATAATAAAGAGTCTGGTCTAAAGTATCGCGGACCTCCCCAATCATTTCAAAAGAGAGGCCCCGATGTCCTTTCACCTCCGACGTATATATAAATGTTTAGTTATTCTTAAATAATTACCTAAATTATATAAGCAAAACGGACGCCAAACTTCGATACAGCTTTACACTGCTATCTCCGTTCATCTCACGTGCAAACCACATTGCAGAGTCATAATTGGAAAGACTTAATGGGACATTCTACTGTTACCAATCGCACACACCAAGAAACATACGTACGTGGAAGAAACAGTTGCATAAGAAAGCAAGATACGCGGTGAAGAAATTACGTTTCTAACAGCTGTTTAGTATATCGCGAAGCAGGCTCGATCGATTTGGCTGAAACGAAGAAGCCAGTTTCGCGAACAACTCGTGAGCATGGCGCACAGGGTAGCAGAGATTTTACGATAGCAATTATGAGGTTGGAAGAGTTTAAGTGGCTATAAGTCTGCCGATAATTGAAAGGACCGTTTTTTTCATCGAGAACTGACGCGGTTCGCAGATTGCCTCTAACCAGCGCCGCGATCTCCGTTAATTTCCGGCAAGATGGAGTTTTTCTGCGAAGCCGGCGAACAAATCGACGCGCCCGCTGTATTGTAAATCAGCGTAAACGATCGTGATCGTCCAGCGCGTTTTCGAACAGATTCATGGGCCAATTTGTCGAATGTGATATACGTGAACCAAGCGCTTCGTTTCTTATCGGTTTTTTTTTTTAGTTCGTAGCTTGAGTAACGAGTTTGTTCGAGTTGCTTTAAAAGCCCGTTAACGCTATATAGAAATATCGAGGAACAACTTTGTTCTCTCTCTTTAAATGGAATGCAACTTTTACAAAATTGTATTTTTCATAACAAGGCTCTATGTAATACGTCGAATGTAAATATGTTAACGATCAAGGCAATTGGTCTTTGAAAAACAAACGTTATTCTTGATTGGTATAACGTAGAAGTTGCTTGAATATGAGAGTTAAATGATTCATTTCGTACAATATATCTGTACGTTGAAAACGAAACGAAGGTTTCCCAGAAGCACTAAATATTTCAAGGAATAATCAGCACTGATTCGAAACGCAGAAGCAGTTAAAATTTTTCTACCAGTTCAATCACAAATTGTTGAACACATAATTATACCTGTACTTAATCACGAATAATACCATACCATATATCCGGACTATTATTAGTACTATTATCGACGTCAGAGGAAGACAAACCCACAGAAACCGCAGAAAAAGAGAATGGAAAGAGTATGGAATGAAATTGGTGTAGAGCAAAAGATACGCTTTCGTCGTTGTAAATGATATTCATCTTGTGGTGTCATTAACAGGGGAAACAGTATGCACAACAGTAACCTTGTCGTTACTTCCATATTTCCATAGATATTCCAGAGTTTTATCTTGTTTGATTTTCTAATTGCTTCGAACAGCGTATACGACAAATACTCGAGAAGGAATCGTAGAGAAAGGAAGGAAACGGAAGATGGAAGAGTGAATGGAATCGATAGAAGAGAGAAAAGGAGAGATAAATTGAACAGAAAAAGGAAGAAGGTATCTTACTGTTCTCCTTGTACGTATTTCAATAGATCTTTGACAAATGCCTTTTTTATATATGATCCTTTAATCGTTTGGTGTGTAAGGCAGATGCTCAGAAATCATAGAAAAAGAAAAGGACAAGAGCGAAGATGAATGAAAAGGAAAGAAGAGGAAATTCAGAAGAAAAAGAGCGAAGGTTACTGCGCCGATGTATGCAAATTTTACACGAGCGTCGATTTAAGCAGGCGCGGCGCGCCAGTCTGTATAATAGCGAGTAAACACGGCGTGTTTAATACGCATCGCGGATGGATGGAACGCGTATGGCTGCGCGGTAATTAGAAACGAGGCGAACGCTTGGTAGGCGTAGGCGATAGCGATCGCACACGAGCCAACAACCAAAGAAGAAGAACGCGGTCCGTGCGTGAATATTCAAGCTCCGCTATGCTTCGCAGGATAGCGGTCACCTGCCGCACAGGTGCCCCCTACTCCTTCGCTACCTCGTAATTCAACCTTCAGGCCGATCCTTACCAGCAGTCACTTCCAGGTGTTGAACAGAGAGCGTTACCCGATTTCCGTTTTATCTCCGCTCTGCCCCTCACCCTTATCTCTGTCGCTTTATCTAGCGTCCCCCGTGCGGCTCCCTTTTCACGTTTTTCCATCTTACTTTTCCCCTACTTTAAAATGTACACCGGTACCGCCTACTATTAGTGCTGCGACGTTACACGGCGTAACGAGTAATTTATGAAACGAGCCTCGATCGGAAAATACTGTTCTAATTTGGTATTTACATCTTTGATCGGATATCTTATTCAAGATTATGGTGCGTGCTTATCTTCGTGATAGAGTGAAATAACGAGAAGAAAGCGAATATGTAATTGAATATGTTGAGATAGTAGGTATCAGATAAATAAGTAAATGCGACGAGGTGCAAATATATTTTTGTAGTTTCATTTTTACATGGCTTGGTTATGTAAATGGTATACTTGTTTCATATACTGGTGGTACATTGTTGGTTGACAATTTGGAATCATTCTTCAAATATATACGGATATATACAAATATATACTGCTAACATATACAGATACGACGATAGTGATCTTTATTTTGATAGAGTTTGACAGAATTTTCTCAAGGTAATAGTATTCCAAGTTGGATCTTCTTTAAACTCTTCGCTGTAATACGTACCAAGGAATGTACTGGCGTTTGCACGTGTATCGAGTTCATTCTACTGAATTAGCGAAAGTAGAAGTCGCGGATTATTCCTTCGTTTCACAAATTACTTTCTAAATCAGAAAAGTAACATGAATATACGAAAAGAAAAATGATACGAGATGGCAAAAATTGGGAGCAAATTCTCGAGGAGCAACGAAAACACGTTCCAACCGAAGAAATGCGAACGTGCAGGAACCAGCGAATTCCTTTGACGCACCGACACCATACGGGAAACATCTGTTGGTGCACAGGGTTGGTGCACGTTTTCGCAGAATATTCCGTTCACTGAGAGGACAATGTCACATTTGCTACATTTTCTGCGGTTTGCCCCGGCAATCTCGACTCGATCTCGATAGCTGTGTATCTTTTTTACACTCCTTGTGATCTTTGTTTATGTGGTTCGAATCATTTTTGCGTTCTCCTTTTTACGGTAGCGTGACGATAGTCTTTTGGCTAATAACAGCCTCGATATTATATACATATTATATTAACGTACATATTTGCTTCTATCAAAGGAAAGATATTTTTCGTATTTGTTTACAAGAGATCAGGAAATTATAATTTTTTACATTTTGATGAGCTTGTATTATTTGCTATTTGAAATAACTTACAAAAGAGCTTAATTTATCGGTTAATAAGTCTTCGATTTACATATTAATTAATCGAATAGCAAATTCTATATTCGAACGTCATTTGGTAGGAAGCGACGAAGATTTTTTAAAATTGTCTAGTTATCAGTCGATTGGCTATTTTTGCTTCTTCTTCTCGAAATTCGTATGGCATTTGTAGGAAATTCATTAATCCTATCGTGAAGACAGAAGGAAGAAAAAAGAGCCGATTAAGAAGACAAACGAAGGAAAGCTGTTTGAAATACGTTACAACGTATTCTCAAGATGATCTGGTCGAATTACTCTTTCTTTATGGTATTAGCAGGCTGCAAGAGCGGGGGATTCATAATCCTCTTTTACCACTCTTGCTCTTCAACAGCCGGTGATCCTTCACGACTGCAGCCAGGATATACTCGACTGGACAAAAAATTAGCACACGGCTTACGTAAGCCTCGTTTGTTTAAGATAAATCGTCTGCTGATATCATAGTTTCCTTTAATATTAATTTACACACACTTGTAGTTCCACTTTGAGGAGTAATAATTCGAATAATAATAAGAGTAAGAAGCAAAGAGTCGATTGAAAATGTAATTGACAGAGAACTGGTTCTTTTGAAACATTGTGAAAATGCTATAGGCAAATCTAATAGACGCGATAAGTCTGAGATATATTAGAAAATAAGGAAAATGCAATTGTACGCAATACGCATAATGAGAATCGCCTGTGTTAAATGTTCAAACACTTTCCTAAACGTATGTATCACTCGTCTATCAAAACAACGATGTAAACGAAGAATATATATAGATCTATTCAGACAGTTGCTAAAAGAATCATAAAACGTAGGATTAAATTCTGCGTCATAGAAGGACACATGTAACGACAAAAGAAACCGTGTAATCAAGCAAGCAACCAAACAATGCCCCGTTTTCTAAAACAAAAAAGGTTCGCGTCGTTTGCCGGCAAATAGCTCTTGTTCCTATCGAAGCCATTCCTCGAGGCAATGCGAAAGAAGATATCGTGCGTACGCGACTCGATTTCATATCGCACGACAAATTGTCATTGTCCGCGCATACGGTCGGTGTTTCTGATGCAAATGGCTTGGTTATTAATGTTGCGAAGAAGGCAAGGCGAGACACGCGGATGCAAGTGCGACACGCGAGGCCCGCTGCAGTTTCCTTTGGCCGGGCCACGTGCCACACTGCGAGTTACGAAACCGTGCCCTGAGAGACAACTATATTACACCGTATTCTTACGCCGTTACGTAACTGTCGCGTGGGACGCGTTCCTCAAGTCCGTTTCGTGGTTCACGTCGTTTTTATTTAAGTTCTAAGCTGTATACAGTAGGGAACAAAAATAGGATAAGATTTTATTCGAAACACTGTTTCGGATAACGTATAGTTTAGAAGAGATTTTGCGGTAGATCGATTGTACTTGACAAAGTACTTATTAATATGTACGAAGATGACGAGAGGAGACGATGATTACGGTTTCACCTAGCTTTTGTAGGAAATCGTCGTTATGTGGTTTTTGAGATTTCGTGCAATAACATTGCTGTAGGGGTCACCTGAGTCTCCTGAGACTCAATCTTGAAATTCAATGTCAAACTTGGCGCAGAGTAATCGAATTCTTTGTATGCTGTGAGGCACGTGAAAGAGGCATAAAGTACACAGAAAATGATATACGAAGATAAAAATATCTGATGGAAAAGAAGACGGTGTACGGGTAGTTAGAGTAAGTTTGACCAAAATATAATAGAAAGATGAATATAATATAATAGTAGTACATAAAATAGCCAGCAGTCGAGTGTCGCATTGCGAGAGAGTTACCTGTGTATATTGCAATTTGAAAGCGCTAAAAAGAATAAAAGGGACACGGCATGCAGAGGTTACTATTATCATACAATATCGATATTAATATTTGAATCATACAGCTATAGGTTTCTCATTACACGCATAACCAATACTTACGTTAATGACTCGGTCCATCTTCTTGTCCTAGCCTGCCAAGCCCAGCCTTTCTCCCTTCTTTTTTTTTTTTTTTTTTTTTAAATAAAATTAGAAAACCAAAAGCGAGCGATCTTCACCACTGTACTTACGATGGTGTCCCGCGTGATCGCGATCCCTGAACCGGTCACAATTAAAAATAACGATGGGGCGCCGCCGGAATTACGGAAAGCGTAATAGATTTTGATAACAAGCTTGCACCCGGCCGTTCCCGCAGATTTATACGTCCCGAGGCGAACGATTGTCGGCGAAGATCGACCGTGATCCTTAATAATCGTCGATAATCGGCCGCGTAAGACGATAATTAGGTATAGAATAACCGTGGCTAAGTATACGCTCCGGCTACGCATCTCCCTCGTTTTTCCTCTACACACTGTCGCTTCAGCGAGTATATCTCTGTCTGCGTGACGCGTTTGGGGATGAATCGTGAAAAAGAGAGATACCCGGCGACGGTGGCCAGCCGTTTAATTAGTTGGCTTAACGACGCGAAAGTACAGAGGGCCGCTGGTTCTGGCCATGGTTTCGAACCGCTTAAATCAAGAGAACTTATCAGGCCACCGCCGCGTTTACCGGCCTAGCATTTAGTTTAAATTAGCCGCGGCTCGCTCGCGCCTCGGGGATAAATCGACGAAATCATACACCTTGGCACATTCAATTACCGGACCAGTCATCCCCCCTCATTTTTCCTCTTTCTTCAGCCACTTCATAACCGCCTCTTCGCGTTCCCCTTCTTGCGATACGCGTGGCTTTGACTAACCGATCCAACCTTCCGAAACGCTCTTCCGACCATCGTGATCCACGTTTTCCTTTACAGTGAACTTTCTTTCGTTTCGTCACGCTGGCTTTGGGTAGTTTGAGTAACTTTGCTGGTTTTGCTGGGACCGGTGTTCGGTGCGAGCACTTGATAGATCCGTTGTCACGATAGGTATCGGTGGTATCGCGAGATTTTCAGCTTGGTTTTGTAGTTGGTGATTATTATTTTTATTCGCGCAACACGCTGCCACGTTTAGCGAAAAATATTTGAGGCATCTTACGTATTCTGAGGAGTACGCTGTTGGCTATGGGATTTAGGATTTTCACTGCTTCTATTTTTCAGTGATTTTATTATACACGTGTGTGATCTGTTACTTTACTTGCGTTAAACGTATCTTGTAATGTTGCGTATCTCGAGAAGATAAATTTTCTTGGAATTTTCCAGTAAACGTAACGGATAAGTTTCTTGGTACTTTTGGCCTGCAGTGTGATAGAGAACCGATCTGTGTTGACGAGTAAATATCTTCAAAATATAAATATCGTTCGCAGTACATTGTAAATTTTCACAATCACACGTAAACCAAGCGATCGTTTGTTCGAATCCAATGACGTTTGCCGAGAACTTGAAGAATAACAAAGAAAAATGGATAATTGAAAACCAGCTGCGTCCTTTTCATAGCACATATTTCTCTATTACATGAGCAGACATGCGGGAGCTAATAAAGACGTCCATTGAGCAGGAAATAAAAACTTGTACAATATCAACCGAAATCGATGATAGGGGTTGATAGGAATCGTAATAGGCTATTTTACAAAGTAATAGGTAAACAAATTCACATGTCCACATTTCTGTCTCGTTTAAGTAGCTGTATACAATGAAAATAAGCAACGAGAAATATACTAATGTAATGGCGCATAAGCTGGTGTATATTGTAAATAGTAAATCTGTCTCGTTCTGCAGCCGATAAGCAGAAATTAGTGAGACACACACACGCATAATGATTCAATTATCATAAAATTCATATAAGAATTTACAAATAAATAGCAAATATTCATTTACATAGTATGCATGTAGCTACCATACGATTCATCCATTTTACTTGATTGTTTACAATTCGAACAAATTATCAAAATATTTTTATAATGTAAGAAAGTATAAGCAACATATATATAGATCATCCTTAAATTTTTAACTCATTCGTCGATATTCCATAGTCACACGTTGAATCTGTCGATTCGACTAAAATATAATCTAACTCACGAAGCTAATTCGATGAAACTCATCGCTACTGTAGCTATAAATATACAAAGTTTCTTCGACCCATAAAATCAGGGGAGAAAATGATTAAAACGAAACCCGTTTGATACGAGAAAACACGGTCGTTCGTAAAAAAGTGGACGAATTACTGGCAAGAATCTGGTAACAAAAAGAAAAAAGGCAGGAAGAAGGAAAAACGTGTTCGTGAATTTTATAACGGTGAAGCTTAAACGTGCTTAAGTTTTGATGAACGTCCGAGCGAGTCTCGAACCTACGTATCTTGCAGCCATCTGATCCTTTACGGTCCTGCACAGAGATTTAAAGGGGCGGGTCGGTTCTGGTCGCTCGTTCAGGAAGCATCCCGAGGAACAGCTGATCTTTTCGTAAATGCTGGCCTCTCCGCATTCCTTTATTAAGAACCTGTGCTCTGTTCGCCTCTGGACGCGTCTCGATTCGAAGAAGCCCTTCACCGTGTGCCACGTGTTTCGAATTAGATGAATATCCAACGTGCCCTTTCTATTACATTTTCTCTCTATCGTAATTTCTCTCTGTTTCAAAGAGGAGTTGACTAATAAATTGAGAAATTATAATTTCTTGGTATGTTTGATATTAATATACTAAATATGGATAGAACGTATTAACTAGCACTAGTTGTTAGTATTAGTTCGTAGAAAAGCTTCCAAAGTTATAATTCGTGAGTTGATATTCGTATAACATAGGGTAATGTTACGTATAATTTAAGGAAATTAGTTGAACTATTTCAACTTATATCATCGACAAAATAAAAATGCGATGATTGGGATAGGAAAAGCGTTAGGAAAGATTTAGAGGAGGGAGAAATATCAAAACGATGCACCTGCATCAATCGTTCCAAAATTGCTTAAGGGGATGTCCTGAATTGGAATGTTCTAAAACAGAGTTTCTTTGTGATATTTTTTACAAGGGAAAGGAAGAAATAAAGTTATTAAATTTTGAGTTATGGTTTTATATATATTTAACGAATACAAAAAAATTTTTTTAAATTAAAAAAAGAAAATTAACAGATTTCTAAGCCTATTTCATGGGCGTCTTGACGCTGCAGTGGAAAGATCCACCTCGTAACTCTTGATTGAAACAAAAAACCAAAAAAGGATTAATTATTATACATCTTTCTTTTGGCTGAACTAAACAAAGACAGAAAAAAAGTTCATTAAAATAATTATTATAGCACCTTAAAATTTACTTTTTTAAACCCGCCAAAATTTTTAATTTCACATTTTTTACTGCCGTTTCAGAAGTATCAAAACAGTGAATCTGTATTAATCGTTCAAAACTACTTAAATGCTACTTGTGAAAGTTTATCATCAATGACTGGATCCCAGAGAAATGACTATCGATCGAAATCGATCATGCTTCTCTTGGCATTCGCTTTTCAGATAATTAAAGGCAGAGAGAACAGTGGTAAAGGGTTTCGATGCAATTCAAAGAGTGAAATTACACACTCGTTATCCGTTTACAATTGAACGTTCAAGGGTATATAATCGTCTGGGTGTAAAAATAGGAGGCGCTTCAGGGTTAAACGAAGGGTGTAAGAAAACGGCTCGTGCTTCTTCCATCGGTCGTTGGATCGGTTCAAGGGATCCGCAGGCTATGAATGAAGTCGTAAAAGTCCCTTGCTCGTTTTCGTGAATGAAGTCGTGCAAAATTACAGACACGGACCTGCTACTGTGTGTTCCACTACTACTAGCGTACGAGTGAAACGATCTTCAATTTGTCAGATGACAACGAGCTTTCTCTTCAATTAGATAGCTACGTGTCTGTATATGTATACATTAGACAGACACGTACAGAATGTTTCGGTAACTGTGTTACAATCGACAATAGGGTGATTTTATATGAGAAAACAATTGGGAAGAATACAAGAAAATTTGTTCATACGACGCTTCGTTTTCGAGAAAAACGAGTTTGAAAATTCGCCAAGTATAGCTCGAATTGGCTAAGCGCCGACTACGTACGAGTAGGAACAATCGACACGAGGTTATTACAGGTTTGAAAATAAGTAAACTTTCGAGGTTCTATTTTCAAGAAACTAAAATTTGAACGTGTTTAATTACGAACCGGTGGGGGACAACGCTTTGGCAGATCTTCTGATCGAACAAGGATCTTCCATCAACGTTTCAAGATCACGTACCAATTATTATGATGTAGAAGATATATTGGGTTGACAACTAAGTGGCTGCGGATTTTGTCATTAGGTGGTATTGACAAAATCAGCAATCACTTAGTTGCCAACTCAATATTATACATGAATAGTACATTGTACGTTATATGTAACACGTTATTATTTATGTAGCGTATTGGGTTAATCTAAAAGATGATTAAGAATAATATATGGATTCTTTATAACCAACGGTTCCAAACAAGGTAATAACGCTAAAGATTCCAACAAACCCCAGCGATCAATTGCAATTTCAAATTTATCTGATGTTCTGTAAGTGTCCTAATACTTACGAACAGAGATATCGTATATATGATAATAATATCGATAAAAATGACATTAAAGTACGACAAGGTTCTTTCCTTGAAGCATACGTATGGCATATAACGCACGAGCACGATCGGCTCTGACTGTCACGAAGACATATGCATCTAGGTCGCTGTGTGCGCACATCGAACAGATCCCAATCTGTTGGCCCTGAAACGGCGAAGGAAAACCTCTCATTAGAGATCGAGACAGCGAGTGGTAGCGTCTCATTAACGAACCCTCGATCGAAACGGCACGGATATCTGCTCTCGTGCCTGGAAAAGAAGCTGAATGGTCAGGTGCAACTTAAAAGCACATGCGCACGGTTGCTTATACGTAATCTGTTTTCGTCTTCGTCTTACCGGCCATACACGATCCGATCGGTTTTTTCCTTCGCCGTTGTTTTCTTTCCGCGGCTTCTTCTTATCGCCAACGTATCTTCCGGGGAAAGCCTTCGGTCGTTGATTACTTTCGACCTCTTGCGACCGAGCAGTCGCTGCAGCCGACAATTGCAACGTGTGAACCCTTCGCTTCGATCGTTCGTCCATCGTTTCGTGTCTTCTTTGTGTTTTATCATTTTGTTGCATGTGATTTGATTCGCCGGAGTTTGATCAAGATTTTGTATTGGTCGTTAAATTTGATTGGTTATGTACGAGCGATGGGGAGATGATTGGGTTCCAGCATTATGAAGAGGATTTTTGCGTGTAGCATGTGGCATGGGGCTCTTCACGCAGCTGCGATGTACTTATTAGGAAGTGCTGGGAAATATTGGCTGGTTCGAAACTTTGCTTTGATAAAAATGAAAGGGACGATGAATACCAATACACGAACCAAACGAAACGAATCGAAAGTAAATGTTACGGTGATCGAAACGACAGAATTTATCAAACAATAAGTATGTTACATTCCTTATACTATATTTCTAAATATGTCTGTATTACATGTACACGTATATAGTTACATAATATATAAGTACGTAACGTTGTATTTCCCATTGGAAAATTTGTTTAAGACACCTATTTAAGGCACAGATTTAAGCTGTTCGAAAGTTGCATCGATCAACGATATAAGTAAAAAAAAGTAGAGGAAAGTGAGGAGATTACGGACATTTTGTTAAAGTTACTTTAACATTTACTGTTATTTACATCATTTTCTCATCAAGCGAAAGATTTGTTTCTAGAAAACCGGGGAAAATAATATCGAAATACTTGAAAACTCAGGAAGCTTGGTAATTCACTGCAGCGTATGCGTCTCATGATAAATTTCTATCGACTTTGGTATAATGGCTGCAGGTTCTCCTTTTTTTTTTTTTTTTTTTAATCAATCACGGTGATAAGCATAATGCGCGGTTTTGATCAAGTTCCCCCACCAGTTTTTTCTTATTTTCGCTTGTTTGATCGGGCAGGTAAGGAAGACTGCGTACGTCGAAATAATTACACATTTGGGCAAAGAGCGATACAAAGTAGCGCGATCGAAAATTATGGAAATTGGACGACGCGTCACAAACGAGCATCGCCAATGAACGACAAACCACGCCAGCTATCATTTGCCATTTCGCGCGATTATACTTGAAAACGCGGAACACCGTTTTACGGACGTCTACTTAAGTGATTTCACTTCCAATTAACCGGCTATCGGCATCTACATTGATTTCACCGCACAGACCGCTGCCACAATGATTGACGCAATCGCGATAAACCCGCATCGCTCTGAACCTTTCGAATTCCCGCGCAAATTCTCCTTGATCGACTGCGCCGGCGCACAACAAACTCATCTGTCGCGTTGTCTGCGGTCCGCGTTGTTGTCGATCGAGACAGCGAATTAATTGCTTGGCTGTCTTCCTGACAGATTTGAATGATATTCGTCCGAAACGAGAAACGTAAAGTCAAGGATGGATCTTGAGTAAGAGCGATGACTACGTTTAACGGATAACGTGATTCAAGTCCTTTCGTTCGATGACGTTCCAAGTAAATACTTTCTTTCAAGATGTCAGATAAAGGCAAATTTTAAATGGCCTGGCAATTTCGTATATGTATAATTGCCACTCTTGAAAAAAGATTAAGCGAGATTTCTTTCAATGTAACATTTGAAAATGTTTTGATGCGACGAAACGATACGCTAGATATGCTTAATCTCGCCAAATATATTGCGTTACGTTCGTCTTGCTTCTGGACAATGATCTCTACTTTTGTAGATCGTAGGTGGATTTATCGAATTGATAAATTTAGGAATAAAAATCGCGAAAGAATGAAAGCTGTTAGTAAAATTATAGACCATCGTAATTTGCAATTTTTGGTACGTACCTTCCGATTGAATTTTAAAGCTTTGGAGATTGCGGTTGCGTACGATGAAAAGAGAACGACGTAAAAACGATAGAACAGAAAACATAGAAAATGTAAAATTAAGATGACTTTATAGTTAAAAGTAGCTCTATGGCTCTTGGAAATCTTTCCATACCCAAAATTCCTTTCTTGAGAATAACATCCTGTCGAGTTAGGTATTTCGATACTAACAGAATTAGCAGCTCATGAATGGCAATGTATTAGGTCGTCCGAAATGTTTCTTTCGTTTTATAAGGAAATAATAGACGCACAGTGATTTTTGTTTTATATTAGTTTATTGAATTACGCACGAACGTAATAATAGAAATACAACGAAATGGATGATACCTAATTCAATAAGATAATATAAAAGAGAAATTGTCGTTCATCTATTATCATCTTATGAAACGAAAAAGACTTTTCGGACAACCTGATACTATAATCATTTGAAAAACAGGAAAGCAAACTCGATCGACAAATGGAAACAGCGGCACCGTTATAAACGCGCGTGCAAACACGCAAGGCACAATTTTCGCGCGATTTATAACGAAAATTACACACTGTAACAATCGTTGGCGGAAATAACGACGAATCAGTGATGTTTCACAAGAGAACAGTCAAAAATGAAAGACAATGTCGTTACATAAACGAAAGAAAACGCGGCGAACGAAGAAAAGCCACGCCGGCTTTCGACGATCGGTGGTCTCATTATCCGCCCGAATTCAACAACCATCATGTCCAATTAAGACATACGAAACGTGGCCATAATGGCGCTTCTTTTAAGGAAAATACAGGCCAATTCGCACGTATGAAAAACTGGTCCTTATTATATTATAACCGGTAGTTCGTGTACCACCGCGAAAGGTTAACGATTCCTGCGCGTGGCGACATCAAATACCCGCGAAATATCAAATGTACACGTCGTTGCGATGGGATGGAAGTTGAAGAAATCTACAATTGCAGTATTCTGAAGATATTTCGGTAAATTGATCGTGCTATTTCTATTATCGTATCATTGGAAGAATAGAAAAATAGGAGTATGAAATAGTTTCCATAGTAAAGTAAAAGTATTACGTTGTCCGAATAGTTTCTTTCGTTCCATAAGGTGATAATAGATGAACAACAATTTCTGTTTTATATTATTTCATTGAATTATATTTCTATTATTATGTTCGTGCATAATTCAATAAACTAATATAAAACAAAAAACATTGGGCGTCTATTATTTCCTTATAAAACGGAAGAAACATTTTGGACGATCTGATATAATCGGGCAGCTTCCAGGAAGGAGGACTCGCGAGGCAAAATTCTGAATCGGATAAACTACGCTGGAAGCTTTCATTGCGGCAGTACACTGCGCGAAAGAATTTGATAAACGTTATTCAAAAGTTAACTGAGAGCTGTATTTTTTGGTCCATCGTCAAACTTGAACCTGTCTATTCGTCATCGCATCTCTGAACCTTGTAATTCACCAGCAAACTTCCACTTCTTAATTCGTCAGTTGACTTGGACTTCTCAAACTCGAATTTCTCGATTCATCGTCAAACGTTGATTTCTTAATTCACCGTCAGACTTCCATTTCTTAATTTACCATCTGACTTGGACTTCTCAAAATTCAACTTCTCAGTTGGCCGCCAAACGTAAACTCGTCCATTCATCCTCAAACTTCGGTTTTAACCGAATTTCAATTTCCGAGGGTGGAGACACGTTTGACCAAGAGTTTTCTAAAAAGTGTATAATTCATCTGTTAATTGGCGTAGTCTGCTTTCATTCTGCACCTTTGCTTCCTTATATGGTGAATATTCAGTACGTCGTTCCGTGACTGAAATTCGTTTGGATCGAAGCTCCAGTCTTGCGATTGCTTTCAATTAAAATGGAATGGGCAACGTCCCTGTCGAGCGCACGTGCACGCTCACCTGATTAACCGCTGGAAATCATCGAAGCGGATCTTACGACGAGTGCCGGTATAGTTGGCAAAATCAACGCGGATGCCCGACTTTGCACGCACAGCTGATGATCTTTTGCTGTGTGTCCGTTTTTTTTTCCAAGCAATTACGGAGTATACCGAGCGTCCCGCGAAATATCATAACGGAGGTTAATGGTGATTTATGGTAGAGACGAGGGTATCATAATGAGACAGAGTGAGACAGAAAAGACAAGATTAATGGGAAACGTTTCTTGGAAATGATTATTTTCAAAATTTGTCGAAATTACGTACGTTTCACGCGTTTTACCTGTGCTTTCTAATAACTAGCTATTTTATTTTAAATTACCGTTTCTGCCAATAATCATTTTTATAATTCATCGACTTAAAGTTTGTTTTATAACTCGTTACAATACCAGAAAATAAATGACAATGAAATTCAGTCGGAGAAATCAATTACAGTGCTATACGGATGTTTAACTTTAATTCATACTAACTGTTGGTTAATTGATGAATAAATGGTTTAGTTTGACTCGTAATTTATGGCATCCCATCCTGACTCCTATCTTATATCCTTTGCAAAAGTACCATCGTTGATTTTTCTCGACAATGTAAAATCATTCGTCAAATAAAACACGACTAACTCTCTCATATGACGGAAGGAACAAAATTTCTTTTCAAAATTTGTCGAAATTACGTATGTTTCACGCGTTTTACCTGTGCTTTCTAATAACTAGCTATTTTATTTTAAATTACCGTTTCTGTCAATAATCATTTTTATAATTCATCGACTTAAAGTTTGTTTTATAACTCGTTACAATACCAGAAAATAAATGACAATGAAATTCAGTCGGAGAGATCAATTACAGTGCCATACTTGGTTTAGTTTGACTCGTACCTGATTCCTATCTTTTATCCTTTGCAAAATTACTATCGTCGATTTTTCTCGACAATATAAAATCATTCGTCAAATAAAAGACAACTAACTCTCCCATATGGGCAAAACGAGCAAAACAATACGTTCATTAATAATGTTGAAAATGACTTTTGATTGGTTTAATCGCCGTTCGGTGGTTGACAATTTACGATGTAGGCTGTGGGTAGACGTTCGCAGTGGAATCGGCAGATTCGACCGTTATACGAAGGCGTACGATGCTTCTACTTGCACATATTAAGCGGAGGCACACACAGGCAGGAGACAAAACACCCATGTGTTTTCGGATTGCTCTGCTTGCCAGATGACACCGGGCAACCATTCTCGATCCAACGTCGGCACACTGCCCTCGACGTTTACACGCGCACACGAGCGCACGCGTGCGACATACGGGCCCTGGAAAAAGGCCCACCGTCTCCGCAAACCTCCTCCTTATCCTCCACTCTGGCGTGTGCCCATCGCGTGCCTTTCAAATCACCCTTCCCTGTCATCCTCCTCTTCCGGGATTTTCCCATTTTTTGCCTCTAGCTTTTTTCGTTTAATTTAATAGTTTGATAAACTACAGCGGATCCTGCAGTATTTCAATTTAACGAGCAGATACGATGGAGCAGATAGGAGACTACGTATCGATCGTTGACTACAGTAATTGCTTTATCCGATACAAGGAACAATACCAAGTATTGCGAAAAGGTTAAAATTCAATTTATTATAGAAATAGAATATTAGAAACAGTTTAGTATAACAAGTGTACTGTTTGTATCTGATACCATGCAAGAAATCACGAGATTCTAAATTCCTGGTCGCTTTATTACACTGTGAAAGGACGTGAAAGATTTCAAAAGGACGTTACAAAGTTTTGTTCGATAAAGCGCAAGTGATCGTTTAACAAAATTAATGCGTAAATTTAATTCCTTTCTTGCAGTGAATAATTTAGTCTTGAAAAGAAAGAACGAACGAAGCATTATTCAGTCAGAGTTTTATATCGGTCAGTTCGTACCAAGATCGCCTTAAAGAATATTTATGTTAACGTTGATTAAGAACAGGTGTAAATGTTTGGCCGAGTCCCACGATTTTACGAGCTGACACAAATCATCCTCCGCGTTGAACGCTCTGCTCGCTCTACCCTGACGTTTCAAGCCGCGATAATAAAGAGAAAAGAGAGAGAGAGAGAGAGAGAGAGGAAGAAGTCAGATGGAATAAAACGTAAAACGATCCTCCAGCTCGCTATAAAGCGTCTAATGAATAATTTCGAGAGCGAGAAGACGATCCGCGGATAGACTGGCGTGGTGACTTCACTTGCATCGACCTAACGTGGCTCGCGACAATAAAAATAATGGTTAAAAGTCTAGAATCTAGAGTTTGACACATAAGTTACGCTTATTTTTTATCATTTTAGGTTGGAACGACATGTGTTTACTTTTAATGTATAATGTAAAAAGTACTCTGAAATTATACGATTAAATTTATCCATTCGTCTGAATAGAAACAAAAAAAAAAAAAAAAATAGATGTCATATAAATATAGTTTTTAAAATTTTGATTATATTCCGACTGATTAATTAAAATTTACGTGGCGAAGCGTAACGTGTACAGATGTAGCGGATTTGCTCGTGGAAAGCTTATCTCGATCAATGGGACTGATGCAAAGCCAGCGATCATTTTGATCAGACAAAATCTCTTCTTGAAAATAATGCACAACTATAATCATCTCTAAGTGTACAAGTACCTTTCGTTTTTAAAGTATAAGTCAATAACAAGGTACATCTTACAAGTCTTCTCATAAAACCTTTTAAAGTTTGTCCCATTATGGTCGCGTTATGTCGCGACTATAAATTTTCGGAACTTCCAAGCTCTTGTTTAGTAAGGGCGACTTCAAATTTAAAAAATTCCTCTAACCATATGCCGATGCCAGCGCTCATCCTCTTTTCCTCAAAATTCTTCAATAATCTTCGAAATTTTGTAAGCAGATACATAATAATCCCGAATCGTATCGGCGGAATCCCCTGAAAACACAAAGTTGCAGGCCACTTTGATCGTCTTAGCCGTGGTCGGTTAAAGTTTCGGGGAGTTGTGCGTGCGCGGCACGGTGAGGGCGCAACAGTGTTTTACGGTTGGTTCCCTTTGTGAATCGTGGTGCTTCATTTAATCACCCTGCAGGGGATGAACGTGCACCACACACGCTCACCGGCCCCTCGCCTCGCGCCGATGAAATAGGTGTCCGTGCCGTGACACTGGCTCGAACCAGCTGCTGTCGTCGAGCTAAGTGCTTTCCACTCGAAATACCACGATTTCCAGTCCACTTCCAGACTCTGGTCAAATTCTTGGACAGTAGATTCTATGGATCGTTCAGGCTCGTTGTAACGATTGCAATGTAGCGGCACATGAGTTAAAATTCAATTCGAATCATGTTGTTGTTTTACTTCGCAGTATGAAGATCGTTAGGAGACATGTAAAGTCAGAATAAACAAACTCCGAGCAAAACAACGTCGCCGCTATATGTAACGCAAATACAACATGAACTGCGTCCAATGATCCGCTGGTGTGTTACTTCGTTTCTTCTTATTAATATCTACCCGTTGAAAGAACAAGCGTCTTGAATTTTTAAACGATAATGGATTTTACTACTTAGAAGCGAGATTGATAGTAGCTAAAAGCGACGTATGCCCTGACTTATCGTCGAATTAAAATTAAACGTTTTTATAGAAATAACTTCTATCAAGATCCCACGCCTCGTGATTTAATTTGTAGAACATGGTTGGCCGTATGGTTTCAATGACGAGATATCTCTATGTTAAAACCGTCAAGTGTATTTAAAATAATAAATAGATACAGAGAATGTTCGCTAAAACAGTGTATAGATCGCTGTTAAAATCGCTCCAGACTGACACTGAAAAACTGATATTCATTCGTACGACTGACTGACTGACTTCTGTAGAACATTTCTATCTGTTTATACTGGTCGAGTAGCGGAAAATTCAAATTCGTCTCCGTTTGACGATTACACGTAGCGGCGACATTGTTTTACCCGCAGTTTATTTATTATCAGATTATGCGTATCCTAACGATATTGATACTCCGAGGCAAAACAACATGATCCGAATTGTCCTCCAGCTCATGTGCTGCTACAAATTAAGGGGGTTCTAAAACAGCGCTCTTTTGTGATTTTTTTTTAAAAGAGAAAGAAAGAAACGAAGTTATTGAAGTTTGAGCTATGCTTTTATATATATTTAACGAATACAAACAAATTTTTTCAAAGTAAAAAAGGAATTATACCAGATTTCTAAGCCTATTTCATGGGCGTCATGTGTCTGCAGTCTTCAATCGGCGGGAAAGATCTACCTCGTAATTCTTGACGGAAACAAAAAGCCAAAAAAGGATTAAGTTATTATATATTTTTCATCTGGCTGAACTAAACAACGTCAGAAAAAAAGTTTATTCTAATTCAGGATATCCCTTAAACGCGGTTCTACGATATCATCACTATGACGAATATTTTGTTCGAAAGAATCGAAATACGAATGACAAGCGTATTTAGCAAGAAAGTGTTACTAGTTTCAAAGGACATTGTCATAGTCATATCCCTATAAACTACCGATTTAACCATCGACGAACGAAAAATTCGCGGTTAGGGTGGAGAAGTTAGGGTTAAAAAGTGGCGTCGCTAACCGGTAGGCATCGGTGAATCGATGCGTTGGCGTCCACGATACATCTACACGAGGTATGTGAACGCGCGGGTGTATAGCGCGTGTGGTTGCACGGTCGCCACGGTGCAGCTGCCCGGTGTCTGGTGTCCGTCCGCGGCGCGCGTGGAGGGACGCGTGCCTCGTATCTTCCTCGCCACGGCGAACGTAGTGACGTCAAGGCGCACACGCGCGCCGTATGTACATAGGTACTACATACGTAAACACGGCGGACGAGCAACACGCGCACAGCCTCCTGAATAATGCATGCCGCGTCTCTCGAGGCTGCGCGAGGCAAGGATTTTCGGATGCTTCCTGCGCCCGGTAACTATCCGGCCCTCGAACCTTGAAAAATGCTGGCCTCGGCCAAGCAGTCTCGAGATGTTCCTTTTTGCCCATACAGACCCGACACCCCGTTACAGTGACGAATCATCGTCGATGAATCTCTCGCCCCTTCCCCTTCTTTTCTTCTGCCGCATTCTTTCCATCCATCGTCTTACTTCCTCGTCCCTTTTTCGAGAGATCGTATCGAGATTTCGCCATTTTTGACGACTCACTTTATTCCACACTGCACGCACGCTAACCTCTGAACAGTCGTAAAATTGACGAAGGTCGATAAAAAGAGTTTCATCGGCTCGTGTCCGATGGTTTATCAATCGGACGTTTGGTTACTTAGGCCTTAAGTGATTAATGAGAGGTCTACTTGCGAGATATTTTCAGCGTGGAAACAGCATCGGCGCGTGTTTCTGCTTTACGTTTTGCGATTTTGATGGTACATTTGTCTTATTCTTTGTCTTGCTCTTTTTTTTTATTCCGTTATTAAATCCTTATTCTTCCCTCATTAGTCAGTCAATGTTAAAGAACATCAAGCTGCACAAGGTAAACGTCTCTTTGATCGATTTTGAAGAAGTATCGGAGAAAAAGAAGTAGAAATACGTATAAGGACAATATAAAGTGGTCTGGATGAAGCGTAATATGTGATAAACGTCTGCTTCGATAGATTACGAGTAAATGTCTATTAGTTTCGTAATTTTTAATACCCTTTTTCGTTAATACATCTAATCAATCTTACCTAGGGACAATCTTAAATTTTTACAAAATTGATAACGTTCGTCTTGCATGACAATTAATATTTCTTTAGGAATGCACTTTGTTAACGTTAGATACACTTGCGATTCAGGACAATACTGTGGTAACTGCTGCTTTTCCGAATACTTTGGTACCAAGGAACAGAATTATACGCAGTCCTCTCGTGATAAATTCAAACTTTTATACACACTCGCAGTACAATCAAAAGGAAACCGCTTGCTTCGCAAACAGTCACATCTCAGTCATCAGGATCACCAGGAAGGAAGGTTGACGACGAAGGAAAACCAATAAATACACAGAAAAGCTGCATAGCTTTACAGTGCCATCGACAACGTCGCGAACCTTCTGCACATCTTCTTCTTCGATCCTTTACGTTTTCACCGTTCTACGATCAGCAACGACCAACATTTATCATTGAGAGGCAGAAATTCAAGATCGATTGAAAAATCATTTGTGAGATAAAGATCGCGAATAATAAATACAGGAAATACAGGAATGGCAGACGAGGGAGAGAAATTGAAAATTTCGGCTGGAGAAAAACGAAACGGAGGAAGATGAACACGGATAAAGAGAAGCGGTGGATGAGAATACAGAGAGAAAAGGGGGATACAGCGTGAAAGAGAGTACGGAAAGGTGGGATGAGGAGAGTCGGTGGAAGGGGTAGCAGAGAGAGAAAGAGAGAGGGAAAGAAAGACGCGTGCTTTCTGTGAGAAATGTGGCGCGTGCCGGCGCGTGCCCTGTAGTCACGTGCTGTCTGTCATTGGCGTAGCTCGCGCCATTTTCTTCCATCGTCGAGGAAGATGCGTTCAGGTGTAGCTGTACATCTTCGTTCTTATCGAGTTTCCCTTCGAAACTTGATCGATTAGTCAATTACTTAAATTAGATTCCGTTCTTCTTGGTTTCTTCTTTGCAACGTGGATTAAGCACACGTTGTGAATATACAGGGTGGTTGGTAACTGGTGATACAAGCGGAAAGGGGGTGATTCTACGCGAAAAAAGAAGTCGGAAATATAGAATAAACATTTTTCGTTCGAGGCTTCGTTTTCGAGAAAATCGACTTTGAATTTTCGCTCGGTACGCGTCCACTTTATCGCGTCTCGTTATAAAGTGGATATTATCGCAGTTTAAGTTTGTTTTTGCCGTAACGGAAAATTAGGAATTAATATTGAAATAATATGGATCAATTATAAAGTTTATTATTACAAAAATTGCTGAAAAAAACGAAAAATTTTTATTCTATATTTTCGACTTCTTTTTTCGCGTAGAATCACCTCCTTTCCGCTTGTACCACCAGTTACCAACCACCCTGTATATGTCGGGTTGGCGTTGGAATTTTGGGCGTTCGGCGAATCTTCACTCGAATTGACCATCGTGATTGTGTATTCTAGCTGATCGTTATTGGTACCGATGTGATGATTACAAGAGGTTACAGGTAATAACGACAATCGGGCAAACGAGATGTCGATGACAATGAATTTAGGTTCGATACGAATCCACGGCCAACGGGAAGACGAATCCGATGTGATACACGATCCGGGTGTGACTCAACGTACAAGTCGCACTTCTATCAATAACTAACTCGCAGTCCAAATGGAGCTGTCCTTATATAGTCCTCTCCACACCTCTCGGGTCAATCTTTGTTTTTAAGGAGAGTCGTATAGTTTTTCCATACCTCCGTTATTACACGTCCCTCCCGTGACCGTGGCTACGTTCGGTGACCCGTTGTCACTTCGAGCCCAAGCCCATCGTCATAAACCTTGAGCATACAAAATCGGATTAGAGCATTACAACTATTTCTTAGTTTTATTACTTATGTGTAGCTATAATAAAAATCTGGCCTAGGGTACTGAGGGTTTTCCCAAACATTTCAAAAGAAAGGCTCCCATGTTCTTTCATCTCCGACATATATTAGAATATATATTAGTATAATATTAGCATCGTACTAGCAATTTTGCTTTGATTTAGTACCGCGTAAGTTGCTTCCGGTATTCTTTTGTGGCGAACGCAAATAATGGGAGAAATCTTGTTCGATCGAAACCAACGATCGATAAGAAAACCTTATGGGACGAAATACATTGTTCTTACCGCTGATGTATAATCTTTCCTTCGATAGTATCCTATAAATTACGCGTGTATAGTACAAATGAAGCTTAACTTCAGGTATTTCTTGTAACCGTACATCTTACACAGCAGATTAAATCTTAAATTAAGAGAACCTGAGATGAAGTAAAACGATTGATAACAGGAATTGAAAATTGCATATATTTTTTGTATCTATTGTTCCAAACGTATTATGTATATCTCTGTATAATCAAATACTACATGATACTACATATCACTTAATTTACTAGACGTACTATGTGTAAACCTAATTCGGTCGATACTCGCATATGTACTGAGAACTTATCGAATTCTCTGAAGCAAATCAAGCATAAGAACGTAAAAAGAAGACGGTAAAAAAACGAAACGATCGAAACTCGTATGTAAATACGATCGACGATATGATCCTGATGGCGTCGCTCGACATAAGCTCGTAATAGCAATAACGGTTCGTTGGAATGGACGATTTCGGATTTGATAGAGTCCCTGGAACGCGAGCCCCGACATCTGGCGCTCGAATCAAAATCCGGTAATCGCGAAGGAACGGAAAGGCAGGTGATACGCCAATGGAGGATCCGCTCGGCGAACAAGGGAAAGGGAAGCATCGGGTGCTAGCCGGCTCCTCCGCGTCGGGTGCACGTTCCGCTCGGTGCATCCTCGCCTTGCATCCTTCGTGCACGCGCCTTCTTCACCCTACGTGACTTCTGCATTCTTGATAGATTCTTACCGACTAATTCACTGGAATTCTATCGCCTGCTCGATCGAAACACGCCACGATATCGGCAACATCATTGCTCTTGCACTTTTCTTATCTGTAGTCTTCTTTTTCTTGAATTAGGGTAGCTTCTGAGATTAGTTAATTGCGTATTGATTTAACTGTTAATTGCTTTATGAGGTTACGAGGTGAGCAGATGCCATGAATATTATTAGTCACGTAATTTTGTTGGGAAATAACGCGCGTCGTTGTTGCTTGAGGGCAAACTGTCGTTTACTCGTGTAGAAGAGTCTAGGAACATATTAGGTTGCCCGAAAAGTTCCTTTCGTTTTACGAGGAAGTAGCAGATGCACAACATCTTTTGTTTATATGTTCTTTTGTTGAATTACGTTTCATATATTTTATTCTATTACTACAAAATGGATCATACAGAAATCCATAAAGTAATATAAAATAGAAAATGTCGTGCATCTATTATTTCACTTATGAAACGAAAGAAACTTATCGGACAAGCTAATACAAACTTAGATCGAAATTTTGTCTGAGTCATCCTAGGACTATAAGGCTCTGTAACGCAAGAGGGAATTTCTGGTAAACCGAAATACCAGAGGTAAATTAAATTTCCTGCTTTTTTTAAGTTTCACGTTGCATTCGGTTTGAGCGCGTTTAGATATTTTGTAAAAAAGACGATCTTATCGTTAACAATGAATTTTACTTGGTCCTCGCCTTTCATAAACGCAGCTACATGTTCACATTTTTCCAGCGATATAATTATACGAAAGAAATCGATACAATTTTTTAAAAAGTAAAACACACGAAGTTTGCAACGTGGTCGAAACTGGGCAAGAAAAAATATGACGCGGTATTTGTATGCGTGACCAGTCAAAATTGCAGAATTACGTGTGACAAGTGTAGGAACGAGTGGTTGTAAGTCTCGAATGATTTCCGTGTAACGCCACAGGGAAACGGGAAGCGATCGTTGCACGCGAACCACCATGTCAGCCCCAATCTGTCCATCCGCCAATAATTACGCTCGCTCATTAATTGCCTTTCGAACACCTACTTTTTCTACCATTCACTGTTCGGTTTCAGACCCGGAACGGAAGTATTATTGGATTTGAGACGGTTCCGTTCTTTTCGAAACCGATGAATTTTTATGCATCTTCTGTGTCGTGTTATACACGCAGATCAAAATGTAAGTTTCATAAACGTGCGTAGCCCATTAATAAGAAACGACATTTTATTTATAGCGTACTTTATATGCTCATTTTTACATCGTGGTTATCTTTTATCATCATATCGATACATTTATCGTGATATATAATCTTAAATAAACAATTTAAAAACTGCGTACGTACACGCAGACGGAGGACACAATTTGATGGTTTACTTTTCAATGTCGTTTGATCTTTTACAAGCTGAGTTTTAAGCAAAGATGTACACTACCAATTGTTCACTTTGCGATATCAACTTGAATGCTTTCCATCGTTTTCATGTTTTAACTCCTTCGTTACAAATCCGTTGGTTCGTTCGCGCGTGCTTTATAATGTAAAATACTTTATAACGTAAAATACAAAAATTTTGTTAGAATTTTACAACGATCGCACCGATTGAGTGTCCTATGATACTTGCGGTAACCAGTGTATAATTATTGATTAATACTTATCCAGAAAAGATATTCCATTAAACTTCGTGAAATTCTGAAGACAATTGTCACTCGATCCCTGTAAATAATATTCTATGCTACCACTAATGAAATCGTCTTGCCTTTTTCATCGATAGAAACGACCATATTTAACAATTAAGCGAATGATAAAACTTGAGTATCGTGGTTGACGTTGCGGCCGCAAGCTGTTCCATGATAATTGCTGGTACTCGTTAATTATTCCTTTTACTGCTGTACCTCACCCCTCAAGCTGCGCCCGCTATTAGGTATTCTCCCTTGCACCTGCATTTTAAGCACCGTTTCGTAACGATCCACGGGATCTCGACGGGAGATTAAAAAGCTTTCGCCCAGGACAAATCTCGATGGTGTACCGTTCGAAATAACGATTGATTAATAACTATTGCCTGAAACGAAACAGCTTGTACGTTCTCGTTCTTCGCGATGTTTTTCTTTTCTTTTTTTTTTCTTTTTGTCCTTTCGTATCCTCGACGTCGTCGTCGTGCTGTTAAATGTAATATACGCGGCTCGAACCACACGCTTCCACGTACATTTTTCCTTCGTTTATATGCGAGTAAAATATTGCTCGAGAATCTGTTGAAATTTTTATTCTCAAAATATCGCCTCTTTGATCGATTCTGCGATTTTTCTTCTTCCTAAGCCGGTGCTGCGCTTTTGCGATCGTGCGTTATCTCGCGTTCTTTTCAAATGATTATACGATATGCTTTCTCTTAAAGGAAGATTCAACCATTTATCATTTACCATTCGCCTTTTACTACATTTAAATTCAACAACGTTTCTATCTCAAACGAATTAATTTTCTTCCGTTCAATTTAAAAAATCACATACGTAAAATCTTACGTTATATCCAAAGGAAAGGAACAACAATTTTATATCGATAAAGTCGAGTTAACGTTAAAGAGTCCAATTAACTGACAAATTTAGATTTACGTGTATCGTTTATACGAAGCTCTCGTTACGGACGAGTTAAGTTTATTTCGAAGAAATACGACTTCAATGGCATATAAAAACCGAAGATCATACCAGTAACTACATTATACTCGAAAGATATATTATACCTTCGAAAGATGCATCCTTTCGGTCTCAGGCTGGAGTGAGCCGTTCGACGAGAAAGATTTCACGCATCCTCTCCAAATGGCAGGAAGGTTTGCGGTCGGATCGTGGGACATCCATTCATATGTTTTCGCGTGTAAGCACGCAACGTGCCAAAACTGTCAAGCTGCAGGTTGGAAGAATCGGCGCGACAGGAATATGTACCTCGTTCCTTTCGAGAAATCCTGTTTTCTCTTCCTTCGTCTTTGCTTCGTATGATTCCAATGTATCAAAAACTAACACCGTTCGCCAAATTTTCAATCGCCTAATTTTTATTCAGCTAGCTACTTTGTCTTTTTACATTCCTAATATCTGAAAGATCGAGAATTACGAAATTAGTGGAACGCTTCTGGTCACTTACCAATTTACGTCACTTGTGATCTATTTTACGAATAGGTCGCGTGTGTTGTACAAAATATTTTGAAATTTCATTGACGCTGTTACGGGATCCGACTGTGTTTTTGTTTACGTTGATTGGCTTCGAATCGCGCGGACAAAAGAAAGCTTAGGGGAGAAGCGGCACGAAACGACAGCATAATTTCACAAAATAGAATTCTACTTGACAATAGCAACTACCGTAACCGATACGATGGAAAGTGACCAGTAGACGCACACAGAGCATAGCAAATTGAAACTTATTTTCGCTCATCACCGTAATTATGACGAGACTGCGAACGTTTGTGCGTTTCTGTTCGCGTTAAAATTAAAATTAATGCAAAATTAAAAAACGCAGAAACCAACACAACGTGTACAGATAATACACAAAACTGTACAAAATATCCAAAGCAGACTCCTACTTGTTATAATATTTCTTATGTACGATAACTTTTACAGTCGAACTAATATAAAACGGCGTAATGTTTCGCGGTATGATCATGGCAGTCGTGGCCTCTCATAATGCCGATGAAATTTCCAAATATTCCGTACAACGCGTACGATAAAGCCGTGCAAATTTCCTGTAATTTTCATTTTACATTCGCGCAAGCCACATATACATACGAGCGTATATGAAACAATGGACTAAGAAGCAACAATTCGAATACGCACTATCGATCGTACTTCCGTTGAAGAGCGCGATTCGGTGGGTTCTTCGAAACGTTGTACGTTCGAGGCTCCTTTGATCGTTCGTCCGGATGCGGTGGTCTCGTTGTAGAAGCACACGTTCCTCCGGCAAGCCGGCCGGGCGCACGCGCGCACCTTGGAGACATCGCAGGTGCAGTTACCTGCTGGTCGAGTTCTTTCTTCGTCCCTCCTACGGTAGCCAATTATGCAAGTTTCACTTATCCCAAGTTGCCAGGTAGCTCGTTATCGCGGGACGCGAGACCACGAGTGGGTTAAGGACATCGGGACCTGCTTTCAATACATTCTTCGCCACGCACTCCTCGCCACGAAAGCACTCCGTTTCCGATAATACACCGTGGCCAGGTTCTTTCCTTCTCTTTTCCATCTGTCGGCATTGTACTCTCGGTTCGAAATTTTTCTTTTGTCTACCTTTTGTCTCCTTCTATCTCCACGCCGCAGGAATCGCCTCGTTTTGTCGCGAAAGTGTGCTACGCTCAAGTTACGTTTTAATGGGTCATCGGGATCTTGGAATATTCATGGCCTGGTGCAGGACTGTGAAAGGAACAGATTGTAAGGATATGGAAATAGGGGATGTTTGAGGCCTTCGCTGCCAATGAATTATGCTCGCTCCTCCTTATTTTCACTCCCTTGGTTTATCCGTTAAAATTATCGTAGGCAAAGACGAGCCAATTCTTCGCTCGTTTTCCCATGAAATTGCTATAATAACTGTTCTTCCTTGGGATATATGCGCGTGTAAGAGATACGATTTACGTGGAGTGAATTGGAAATCAATCGATTTAGCTTGACTACCTGATTATCGAGGCTTTCGAGATGGCCTGGTTGATAGGTTGAACTGTCCTGTTTAACGTCTTTTCGTATTTCAAGATAGTGGCTCACGACGCGATAAAAGTTTATTCGGTTCGCTAATTCTTTTTGTTATTTATGATCTTTCGTCCATATAGGTTACAGTTAGGGTTCAAGTTCGGACAAACGAATTCAATCGATCGATTGAACCTACGATCTATTGGAATACAACTTTGTATTTCAATAAAAATATAGCGGTAAGTGGAGTTCCGTAACTTGTAAAAACTGTTTGTAATTTACAGAATTTCGGTGGAAGAGTAATTTTAATCGTCGGATATTACCTTTGCCTCTTGATTTCCTCCTTGAAATAAGATATTTATTATACTGGCAAAAACAGTTTACATACGTAATAGTAGATGTACATTATACATTTCCGAAGATTGCGATCGATATTTTGTGACAGGCGAGAAAGTAGTTTAATTGCCTGGAAGCAAGTACTCGTCGTGACTGACAAGGTAGGAATTAATGATTTCGAACTGGTGGTCAAGTGTAATTCACACGAAATTAAACTGACCGCGTGAGTTTTTCAATTCTTGGCCATTTTTGGAGAAAGAGTTACCTGCGGCAAACGAGTATTTTGGTATATTCGCGAAATGACAGTTCGTAACGTGGTGTTATTTAAAAAATTAATAAAACCTTTCACGCCGTGTAAAATATACCGATTTATAGAAAATTCCATTCTTCCACCTTATCTTTCGCATCATTTTCCCACCAGTTTCATACTTTCGTTTCTACATCATCGAGTGTCCGTATCAAAGATATTTACATATGAAATATATAATTGGTACCAATAACATTAATTAATTAATGTTATACCATAATTAATTAAATACCAATAACATTAATTAGTCTCGTAGGCAATTTATTGCTTACGTCGAATTATTTATTACCGGTCGAAGGTAATTTAAATATAAAATAATCGATATACAGGATTTCAGTTTTTAATCCGTTCTTCCACGTAGATATTTTTAAACCGGACGTTATCTAGAAAATTATTTAATAATTTAATTTCGTTGTTACGATTAATTAATGTTTATCGATTCATTTGAAAAACGATTTAAATGCATTAAAAAATTGGTGAACTTGTGAATACTTGCATAAATACTTGCAACGGTATTTTATCGTACCGTCCTTACGTCTCAATATTCTCGGACACGATACCTATAAGAATACTTTACATATAATACCTAACATTACGTATAATCTCGTGATATTTAAAAGCATCGAATATTTCTATCAAGAATTATCTTTGCCATTGCGTTCTCGAATCAAAGACTTTGTCACATGTACCGCTGCTCCTTGAAAACCCTTAACTTAAAAAAAAGAAAAAAGTAAAGGCTCGACTTCCGGAAGCGAGTGATTTTCGTTTCTGAGAACGCGGCAGATCGCAGCAATAGCGTGGTCCTGACCTACATCGACTGGAAGTCGATTGTAGTGCCACGACGACGACAACAACGAGGCGTTCGATTCCGCTTTCGGACACGTTCTCTCGATAACATTTACCGTTGCGGTGTCGATGGGAAACGTCAAGGTCACGGATTGGTGGCTGCCTAATACAAATTCGACTAGAACGTCGCGCGCGATTATCGAAGGTGGACCCGGTTCTAGGAAGGCGGCCCAATAGAACGTGTTCGGTCGGCGCAGACGCACTGGTGGCTCTCCTTCTTCGCGCTACCCGCGCCGAATCAAATCTACGCCGCGGCGCTAGTATGCGCGCGCATCGCTCTCGCTCCGCCGTCTCGGCTGCCTATTGGTCTCACAGAATCGTCCCGGTCTCGCTGCTCTCTCACAGATGCGTAAGATCAACTAATCCGTACACAGACAATTTCCTCTCCTATCCCGCTCTTACGATACGCCATTTTCTATATACTCGTACGTTCAAGTTCTTCTATTTACAATTATTTACGGTTAATCGAGATTTGAAATTTCGCGCGTTATTTTGTTCCCGAGGTTCCGATCTGTAACTTCTGATCCATCGGTCTATCGCTTCTACGTTTCGCAGCTGTTTAGTATCCATTTAGTATCTACGTATGATTATATAATTATATTTATAAATATTCCAATTATAATTACGATATAATTTGAATATTTGAGATGAGGTTAGGATGAGGTTTTTTTCTTTGTAAACTGAGAAGGATATTGCGTTTTTCGGTTGGGTTAACCCGATTTGTGTTAGGTAAGGTAGGGTTAGGTATATGTGGATAGAGATTTACGATAAATTAAATTTAGCCACCGTGGTTACTAAGAAACGTAGAAACCCACTGATTTTCGCGAGAAAGAATTGTAGTCCGCGTATGATAATTCTTTAGCAAAAGTAAGATAGAAGATCAATGAATTTCAGAGTTACGTTCCAGCGTGTAGGTTATGTAACTACCTGGCGAACGTATTTGATATTCAAAGAGATACGTATTAATTTAATAGTTAAAATTATAATAAATAGTCCATGGATATTTTTATTCCATATCCGAGTGTTTCTATCTAAAATCGATGGAAAAATGTTCTTTCAACTTGCAGCGCTCATTTTCAATCAATTTGAACCAAGGTTAGGTGATGCGACCACTATTTAACCCTTTAATGTTCTCGTTCGGAATTAGCAAGATATTCATCATTTTCACGAACACGTATGCATATGCATTGATGTTGAGATGTAAGAAAAAATGCAATAGAAACAACGTGGATGTATTTCAACGACCAAGCAACCTTGCCCAAAAAGATTTCCGATTAATACGACACCGCCGACGTCCCGAGATTGGAGAATTCGATGCAACGGTTAACGTCTGTGGAAGCGGCTTCCGAAACGCGTTCGCCGGAAAGAGGAAGGAAGATTCTCTGCTGTCCGACTATCCTCGTCAAAGAGGGGATGAAGCAACGCGCACCCCACCAGCGCGCTACTTCCCGTGGGTTAAAGTTAGCCGCATGCGAGCTCGGTAGGCGTGGCCTCCAGGTAGCGGAGAAGCGCAGGTGAGAAGAGAGAAAAGCCGAGCAGGTAAGCAGCCGAGCCACGGGCAGACTGCGACGCGCGCTCCACGCGAGACCGTGCGTGTACCCTCGTCGGTCAGACCGGGGTCAGTCAGGGTCCTGCTGTTAGCCAGGACGCTCCGAGAGCATCTTTCGGAAGATCCAATCGACGGACAGCTGTCGGGCTACCTGTGCAACTCTTCTTTGCTCTACGGATCATCCGATTCCGTCTACTTGCTCGTTTCATCGACCGTCTCCGACGATTAGACGAAAATTATTCCGTTACCAACTGCGCGCAACCGCATACGACGTTACTTCCCTGTGATAGAAAAATCATCTGGCTGGAAAGAGTGTCGAAAATTAGAGAAGTGTTGCTCGTCTTGCATCTGTAATAATCGATTCCAAGCATCGAACTGAACCGCCTTGGACGCGCGAACCGGGTACCAGACCGCGACCTTGGCGAACCACGTGGAGGATCGCCAAAGAACAGCCCAGTGAATGGAAAAACTGTACGTGCGTCGGGACTGTCTGTGGGGTTGATACCGATTGTGTACGTCGTTTGTGCGTTCCTGGATCTAGTGCCAATACAAAGAGACTACGATTCGTCGCTCGCCTCCATGAACAGTCGCAAGACTTAGGGGACTAATCGATCGACCAATTGGACGCAATGTGCGGTGAGTTTCTTCCGCATCTATTCGCTTTTCTCTCGTTGTTCTTTTCTTTCGCCGTGATTCGCGCGAATGGAATCGATGGATTGGCGCGAAGCGTCTTGGCAGCAGAGAGACAAGTTTCACAGAGAGATGATACGGTGCTTGAGAAAATGAATCTCGCCTCCGGTTGAATTTACCATGAATATACCATCGACCTTGTGTTATTTTTGACGTATTCCAATGGAAATTTATGGGAAAATTATGATATTAAATATGATTCGGCGATTATCTCGATGATGTTAGCTGATTTGATATATGACACTTGGAGATATGGAAGTTGTTTTCGTGATATTAAATTTATTTTCGTAACTCTGCTGGGAAATTTCCCTGTAGAAATATTGCAGCGAGATAAAATATCGATAAAATTACCCTGATCTTTTTCGATGTAAACGCATATGCAAACCGTTTCCTTTTTGTATTTTATCCGGTCTAAAGAGAAGATATCGGTTTTTCGATGATGTCGATTTACCAAGGAGGATTACGTATTTCGTTAAGCCGAGAGCGGATGACGGTATTGGTTTAATCAGATTACTTCTTCTTCTTCTTCTTCTTCTTCGTGTACCTCTTGTAGTTTTGTTAACCTCGCAGAATGTATACGGATTCTCAGGTTATTAGTTTTTGGCGATGAAAAAATACCTTTCGTATTTAGTTTGTCAGGTTTAGTTTTTAACTGTTTTTGTAATCTAGAAAAGTTTACAATTATCGCTTCTTGCAAATTGAAATTTATGAATAGCCATTTCGAAATTTCAAAACTATTCTCTTATTTGATGGCGATTCTAAAGGCATCTCAACATAAAACCGATACAATCGCGAACTATTCGCTACTTTTAATTATAACGTTACGAATTAATTATACCATTGTTGTATCGCGTGAAGATTATGTAAATTTTTAACGGAATAAATAAAAGAAAAACAGAATTAAACGAATGATTTGAAAAATTAATTATAGCGAGATATCAATTTTAAAACGAAAAATCTTCCTTATCACGAGACTTGTAGGAGATACTCAAATTTTCAAAGTTATTCGAAATATACGTATTATCGCGACCTTGTATATCTGCCGCATTAAAAGATATATCAAAAGTGTGTATACACTCGGAACATATACAGAAACAAGAATGTTATTAGCGCACATCAATGGCAGCAGCAAATATTTGTACGTATTGCCAATGACGTTAAAACAGATCAAAGTAATCGCAAATCCTGTTTCAGAATGTCATAATTCAAATTCACATTCACTCCTTATCTCTTCGATAAATTCGCTTTCCACGAATTTCAGGGTCTTTCGTATTTAGCATGACAAATATTAAAATTTAGTATAATGGTACAAAAAGGTATTTATAGCATTTAGAGACCATAAGGTTATTTCGATGGAAAGTTTTGCGAGAAATAGCGTTATAATTTGGTGGAAAAAAATATTTTTTTTTAATTTATTTATTTATTTGTTTATTATTATTTAGTCCGTGCTTTTCGACTTTGGACGAACTTTCGATTTTACGTCTCTTACACTCATTTCGCTCCTTATATATCTACCTCCCCTCTTATCTACTCTATTGTATCGCACGCCCTTAAATTTATGGAAAAAATATGAAATTCTGAAAGAAAATAGACGTCGCTGTGAAATTTGTAATATTAGTCTTTTACAACGATGCATCTTTACGCGAACATGAAACCTAATCTATCGAACGTTGTGATCTTTGTTTTGATAGAACTTTCGATATATTTGATTCGATAAAATAATATAAAACGAAAAATATTGTGCGTCGATTTCGATGGAAAATCTTGCAACAAGTAATATCACAGTGTATTGGAAAAACAGACTTCGTCGTAAAAAGGAAATTGTAGCATTTAGAAATTACAAGTGTTGGATCGAATATGTCAGGAAATAATAGTACGATGACTCATTAGAAAAATAGATTTCGTCATACGTTTACTGTTCGTTTAAATTTTCGAATAAATTCCGTTTCATTTTGTTGAAAGAACAAGACCAAGTGTTTGCATAATCTCTTTAGTAACAGAGTAGACATGTGCCAGATTTCTACCGGACAACTGTTCCTATCAATGATTAAGATTCTCTTAGTTTCGTGGCCCCAGAAGCGTTCGTTGAAAGAAAGAGACGGAAACGCTGACGTTCGTTGATGTGTACACTTGTTTATACATATTTTAACGAAGCGAGGAATCGGTGACCAGATGGATCGATTCTCACCTACGATCACGTTCAAGATTTCCAATGAAACGTCTTTTCGGCTACCTTCTTCGTAATTAGGTGACAGACGATCAATCGATCGAAACATCTGTCATTCGTCAACGTTGATTTCGAAATGTGAAAAAGCTGAAATGTAAATCACAATGCGTATTGAGTAAGTCATATTGATAAATCGTATAGAATAAATGAAATTTGAGAAAATCGTAAAATCGAATCTCGTTATCAACGCGTTTTTTCTCTTTCGCGGACCACGGGAACGCTGAAGACGCATCCTTTTGTTTCGTTGAGAATTCCAGTCTCGTTTAACCAAAAGTATTTTGGCCAAAAGTCGAAACTACAATTTTTTTTTTACTTTTTTCGTATAACAATATGCAAGCAATTTTAAAGCTAACTTGTAAGTAGGTAATGGTCGGTGATTGACATCGAACTCGGACATTATCGTTCGTTATCTATGCAAAGGAGGAACCACTCATACAGTCGTGTTTGCAAATCGCATTACAGATTTATTCAAACAACGAGGCGCGATTATTAACCATGTCCGTGTATATGTACGAACATTATCTATTACCTGAAAACCTTCGACTTTAACGATTCACGTTTTCTTCCATTGTTGCGTGCTCGTGTCTCCTTATGCCTTTCGGCGAAGCTTACTATGCAAGAAAGTTATTCGGTTTCGTTTTGCCTTAGAATATTAATCTTATTATTAATATTAATGCAACTTTGTTATTTTTCTGACCGATACATTCGTTTATGAAATTAACCCTGTTATTTGTTGTTTGACTCATTCTCTTATTGCGTTCTTCTTGGATTACGACTCGAGCGTTGCAAGTAATCGAAATTGATTTGCCATAAAGGGCTTATTGTAATCACGTAATTAAATTGCGCGAGAAATTTGTCTAAGTAGTACGTGATAATGGAGAATTGTTCGAGTCGATCGAAGGAGAATTTAGCTGAACGTTAGAAACATCCGGTAGACGTAATGTCGCTACAACGCTGATAATAATAACAACGGTAATAAATAGAAGGGCAGTTGTTTTAAAAGACATGAAATACTTTACGAGGCTGCATAATTCTCTTTCGCGTTATTACGAATATCTTAGGTCAGATATATTACTATAAAAGGATTAATATTGCGAAGGATAGAGAAAAAATACAGGCTTAACAATTAAACGGCGTTAGTTAAACAATCGTAAATGACGATAAAAGTGTTCACTCTGTATATATCGGTAGAAACTATTTATAAGATATTTAACCGTAGTGCAATTTGTTTTTACTATGTTCTCGATTTTTAAGCTTTTAAAAGGGATAGATGATGGATAGATGAGATCTTATTGATCGCTAGCTTATCAGAGTTGGCCGCGAATAAAGTTCGTCGGACAATCACGTCCGTTTCAGCGTACGATCAGATTAGGAGCACTGTCTCTTGGATGGACACGCGCACGCATGTTCTACGATGTATAATTCATAGTTCTCGTTCGTGGGAGGAGCATGTTTGTGATTTTCCCTATAAATCTGATAGCCGTGGCTACCTATGACTCGCGAAAATAACGCATTAACTCGGCTCCCATCTAAATGTAATAGAAATCCATTTTAAAACAGGACACGCGCAATTTTCTTTATATCCTGCCGCTTCAATTCAATAAAAACAGAATCCTTGTAACAGTTGCACACCATTTCTATATTCTTTCGATCGAGTATTAGAATTTTATCTTAAAGTTAAGATAAATAATCTGTGGAAGACACAATGTTTAGGTTGAAATAATGTTAGGTGATATTTATTAAACGGAATTACAGAACCAAATGTTTTTCAAATATAAGTGAGTGATATGAATTGTTGGCTAGTTACTCTCAGAATGACTGTAGGTAGTCACCCATGATCCCTTAAAGATTTTGAACCCCATTCTCTACACGGTAGTGAGTATGACCTGTGTACCATAAGTGTCCTGTTCAAGTGCCTGTGTACGTGTCCGTATAGGATTATTTGTGTCTACGCGTGTAATATCGTTGTATTCCAACAAGTATACGATTTCATAGATACTATGCATTAACAACGCGATTTTAGCCACTTTCGTTCGAAATAATCAAACGTTCTTCTCGTCTTTGGCTTTCGTTGAAATATTCAAAAGATACTACCGATTAATTATTTTTGAAGATTATTGAAACTTTTATTCCACAGAAAATATCGAACAATTGGCACAATTTCGTTGCAACTTTCAAGCAGACTAATGATTTTACGGCGACTCTCTTCGATAGAAAAGAAGGATATTTATTACTCGATCGTTTCTACGAAAAACGTATTTATCGCCCGTAGGATGCGATTCTCCATCTACATTAAACAATTTTCGTAACGCCACGATAACGTTAAACGATAAGTAAATCGTGAATGTTTATTCAATTTTCTACGATACCTAGAATTTAGAAGTTGGACGTCAGGTGGCCAATTGTCTTATCTACTACGTATCACATATTTTGAACGTTTCATATATTTTTCCGTATTACGTACATTCCGTGCATTCGGGTGCCTTCAAATTTTCAACGATCGCGTAAAGGTTCCCGGTCTAGCGACAGCAGGAGCAGATGCAAAAGATGTATAAAAATGTATGTTTTCACGGTTTGCTCGTTAGAAACGGTGCCGCGTACTTGGTACATGAAACCGGAACTTCACTACAGCGCCATTGGAGTTCCGGCGGGCGCTCTGTCACCCCCGGCCACACTTTCACCGCCTAGCAGCCCTAGCGTCACGCTGCCACCTTCGCCGTGGAGTCCTGGCGCGGCAGGAAGTAGCTTGAACACCGCGGCGTCATCCTCCAATCCTTCTTCGGTTTCCTCCACGAGCCTCGGCCAACCTACGCCGGACCGTTTCAGCGCTTTCACCCTCGTCTCCACCTGCAATCCCGACGCCAGGCTTCAGAATCTACCACTGACCACCACAACCACGGCACGAGGTAACACAATCGCCAGTATCCTTACTACTCTGCGGGTATTTATGCAAATTCACACGATATTGCATGGTTTATTCGTTTATCAACTATTACGTACGATTACCGTAATATCGTACTATCGTGTGACCGTTCCATTGCTTGTTTCAGGGTTTGAAATTTCTTTTCAGATATAGCTATTAGTATCGAAATAATATGAATACGGTGCTACGTTCTACGTATTAGAGATAGGAGGATGTTGCAGAGTTGTATTTATCGTAGAAAATAGAAAATATTGTGGAAAATGATTAGATTTTAACGCGTTCACTGCCAGACGAATTTTCCGCGGTTTGCCCAAGGCGCCGACGTGAACTTTTCATTGTGCGATGCATATTATGTCGAAATATTATTTGCAGCAAATAAAATGAGTTATGAAATCATGCTTGAAGCATTTTTCGTGGCGTGGGCCACCGGTGACCCACGGCGTTGTACACGATTATTACGATTGTCCTTCTTTCAAACAATCGTGCTATGTACTTTTAATATTTGCTGCGTCGCCGGTCACCGGTGGCCCTCGTGGCAGTCAACGCGTTGATATTTAGCTTCTGTCAAGATGTTTGTAATCTGAATAGATCAATCGATCATTGACCGTTACGTTCTTAGCGCGTCATCATCGAGCAATTAGGCAAATGCTCGTTATATCAAGTTTGTTAGAAATTCTTATTTTCATAGTTACGAAATTTTGTTATTGTTCGCTGATTGTTGTCTTCGTATAACCGTAACAAGATTTTATAGCATATGTCTGACCAGAATCAGTTGTGACTACTTGCTATGTTCGACTGAGAAACAGAGCATGAACGGACCATGCTACTTAACAAATATAGGATCCTATTCGTGTCAATGCAGTCAACCAGATTTAGAACTAAACCATTTAACCTGCTGTTCTCGGTTCATACGTGTACCGTATCTAGTGAGTATTTGAATACTCCAGCGAGTAATTGTATAATTTATTTTACATATATCTGCAAGGAGATAACCAAAATTGTCTCGTTTTATGTTACTTCGTAAATAATAGAAGCTTAATCTGTATGAACGTTCGGTCAGTCAAATTTAGAAGCAAACGTCGGCCCATTTAAGCTCTCCTATTTGATCTTCCATTCTCGGTTGAAATATTTATATCGGTTATAGCTCGCCTCGTTATATCGAATAGTCGTATCTCAATCGTCAACGAATATCCAATGTTGTCCATCTAAAAATAAACGTCCTTTTTTACTTTATCCAGAAACAACGACGGAGTTTCCTAGGAAAATGAAAAAGGAAATATGAAGCAAAACAGACACAGGCATAAGAGAATAAATTCATTTGAAAAGTTCACTGTAATAATAATTTTTTAACGCTTTTTTAAGTCATTTTAGACCCAATCACATTTTTCTATCGTTCGAAATTTGTTCAAGTTTGAGGAAGATACGAAACAATTGTTCTTATACATATTTTGAAGTTTCATCTCAAAGCATTAAACATAGTTTTTAAATATTTTTAGAAAACTTGAAAATATTAAGAGTCTCTTTCATTCGTTCAAATAGAAAGATCGAAATCAAAAGAACTTTAATCTTTCTATATCTACAAAATAAATACAAATTTCATAATAATTCGACTATTTAAGAAAAGATACATCTTTTTAGAAAATACACTCGTCGCGTGTTACATGTTTAGTATAAACCTACAGATCCTTCGTTCGAAAACTTCCTGAACTAATTCCTGGCTAGTAGAGAGATGATAGAGTGGAGGATTACCGGGTTTTTCGTACTAAATAGAAATTTTCTGGCTTCCAGAGATGCGTTGTGGTCTGATGTATGGTGGTTATGGGTCGACCGGGGCTGCATGGTGGGCAGCTCAACACCAGTTGAGTCTCTTGCTGCCCCATTCCCTGTTGCCACCCTCGAGGATTTCTAACCAGCAAACTACACCAGTTGCGAATTGCTCACCTATTCACCCGGAACCCCTGAACACGTCCAGAGCTGGCTCGCCACGAAGATGCACCCCGGAGAAGGCAAAGTTCGGTGAGAATTTTAATTAAGAGGGCAGTTTGTGGAAAATTATACGAGGTGACTGTAACGATCAATTTCGATGGAGATTCGGTGGAAATGGTAGCGTGAGAATTAGTGGGACGAGAGAAACGTGTTATAGTTTGAGAATATTGTACTACATCATAGTTTGAAAGAACATTAATATTATTATCACTGTGGAAATATTAATATATTTTTCTACGAGTAATCGCGTTAGATTTATTTTCGTTGCTGTTTAAAATCGAACGAATCTTTCGGAGGAATAAATCGTCGATCGATCGAACATTTATTCAAATACACACGGCACGTCCAGGAAAGCCAACAAAATTGTCACGATGCTTATAGAACGCGATAAACGCGCATTGTCCTGTATTACGCGTTAATTTTGGAATCGTATATTTCCTGTTTACCTGATAATATCATTTTTGTCAGTCTGTTGTAACGTCCACGGTAGGTTGTTTCAATTTCCAGAATTATCCCGCGTACTTTTAATGGCGCTTGGCTACGCACGTGTTTGCCCACTGCTGCGATTAACTTTCATTCTCCAAAGTTAGAACTGTGAAATTACATTTGAAATCCTACTGGTCACGGTGTTGAATTTAACAAGCAATAATCTCGTCGGGATTTCCATTTGAACCAATAATTTTGCTATTTACGCGACAAGAAGAGATTCAACTGCGAGCATTTAAATCGCTCGTTCTAAAATAAATCATTTTCGGTGTACGTCGCCAAGCTTTGTCAAATTCATTCCTATTAATTCAATTTCACCACTCACGATTCATAAGTCGGCCGCGAGAATAAAAGAAACTTAAGTTTCCTTTAAACGAGTCACGAAATAAATCACTTTCCGAATACGTCAACCAGATTTACTGCATTTTATCGTAAAATTTCATCGAGGTCCTCCTTAAGATTCCCATGAGGTTTCTCGACGCGACCAGTCGGCGAAAAAGGCGTGGAAATACTCGAAGGGCTTAAAAAAGGGGACAACTGGCCGACAATTTCGTCGTAAGCGCAGTAAGCAGGTAATATCGATCCTGTTCTGCGAGCAGTTGGCAAACGGTCGGTTATCACCACCGACGTTTACGTTTATCGTCATCGATAACAAAGAGAGAACCTGTTATTAAACTAATTATCAGGAATCCCTTTCGGTACTGTATAACGTTCCGATAATTGTCGGTGATTATGCCACGTGAACGTTTCTGCGCAGTCTGGTGAACGATAACGAATTAGGTTCGTATTCGTTGTTTGTGTACCCACGACAATAGAGTACTTTCGTGATACATGCGGGTGACAAGCGTTAGCTTAGAATCCTCGTCAAACAAATCGAAGAATATCTTACGACTTTGTCTGTGATTCGAACAAAATGAAATACAATATTCTTTGACTATTTTTCTGCATTGGGCTAAAAAGTGATTGGTTCTATTATTTTCTAAATTTAGAATGCGAAGCTTCAGATCGTACGCTTTACAATTTGCGTATATAGAGATTTATATTTCTATTTTAAACTTAGCGAAAACTTACCGAAAATTTGTAATTACCATGATATTGTAATTATAATATAGTTATAATGATTAATTAAATTATAATTGAATAATTATAATGATATTATTGGAAGCAAGAGTTTCTTTAAATTATTTGAAAGAAGTTTCTATCGAAGAATCGACCGTGTTAGAGTTATTATACAAAATAAAACATTTTTCTAACATAATTTTCAGAGGAGGAGGCGCCGCTAAACTTAAGCACCAAACCTAACGACGTTTCGTCCACCATGAACCGAAAGAGTGAAATTTGGTCACCAGGAACAGTCTGCGAGAGAGAAGCGAAAGAAACCAGGATACTATCATCCAGGAGTCCATCCTCGACGCCTATAATCACTCGACAAATCCATCATTCACCGTTGACACCGCCCTCCTCCTCGGAAAGGACATTCCAAGTGAGTTTTCTATGTCAAAACGTCTTTCTTTTTTGAAATCTTGAAGAAGAGAAACTCGAGGAAAGATACATATATGGGAAGAAATATAGTTAATTGTTTTACAAATTTTGCTTTCCTAACAGATATCTAGCTCTAAATCAACAAGTCAGATATCTTTCATCTAAAGTAATTAACCAACGAGAAAATGAAATAAGAAAGAAGCAGATCCAAATGTTTTTGTAAATTATTATCAGATTCTAGTTGTGTCTTCGATCCAGATGTCTTATACTTTCAATCGGAATATTAATTCCAAGTTAAAACGATGTTAAATTAAAATTAATCGAACGATTGAAAGATTATTCGGAACGGTACCTTTGTCCCAAAGAAATCAATAGAGAAAATGAAAAAAGGGCAATATCACCTGATGGAACTAACTCGAATCGTCGTCAGACAGTAAGGTAGTGAAATGTTTTTCAGAGAACACGACGAGTATCGCTCTAGGAAATCTCTACACGACCACAGTGTTCTCTTCTTGACCACTCGGTTGATCGTCAAAAACAAATACTCTCATTTTTGTGTATTCTTTTACGAGCTTCGTAAATACTCTAATAAGCTTTCTCCGAGGTTCGATATTCTTCAACTCGTAAACAAAATCACGGTCAAGTAGACACCTACTCGAATAGCGTCAATTTTTCCAAGATTTTATCTAGATTTATCCGTTTTTTCGTTTCTTTTTACGTTACTCCATTCTTTCTCTTTTGCTTCCTTTTTTTCTTTTACTTTCATTTCTCTTCGTGCAAGGTGTTTTAATATTAAACGTTTAATTGTGTTAATATTCATATTCAGCGAATATATAAAATTTCCAAGAGTCACGTTAGATGGACGAGTTTTTGAAACATCAAGATACTTTCATAACGTTTTCGCTTGGAAGAAACAATTTTTCTACAAGTCGAAGTACACTTGCCCAACAAAATGTACAATTGAAATATGTAAAAGGTAGTTGGATATATTTTATTGGATATAAATAATTTTTCCATTTTTCACTTGAAACGACGTTTTTAAAATACAACGGCGAGGGCAATATTGTTGACAGTCCTTTTCTGCTTGAATTTATATCTCTATCAATATTGTCACTCCCTGCGTTGCTTACGTGTATATTCGCTTGTATAATAATCTTGTCACGCATCTCTGTAAGTAGTCATTTTTCTTCTGGTAGATTCTGTTGCTTTTGTCCTAGCTGAAATGAAAATGTGTTTTATCGCGCCAGAAGCTTTGAAGCATCATTCTGGTCGCATAATCGTATTTCCAACATTTAGAATGACGAGGAATAAGAAATAAAAAATTATAGTTACGAATTTCTCTTCCTTTTACCATCGAAATGATCATAAATTTATCGCAAGAATATTATAAATCAGTTTTCATGTCTCATTTATCTTTCCCATTGAATCGATCGATAAATCAATGAAATTATATATGCATGTTGCGCTATTCTGGTATATATTATACTTACTATATTATACTTTACGATTAAGCAATAATAACTTTTCTTTTTACATCTTCTATAACTGCAATTCGCTATATTATTAACAATTTCTATTCTTAATTTTTCTCGTCGGGTCTATCAGTTCGTTCGGACGCAATATTTTTACCATTATGCTCCTATTACCTTCGTTGTAAATATTATAGGAATTTCATACAACGATAAGATCTACAATTTTTACAACTAGTAGTTGGAAAATTAATACCAAAGGTATTGGATTATACGCGAGCTATTTCCTTTCATCTTGAACGATATTTAATACATCACGCAGGACCACAAAGTATCCACAAAAATATCAAATCTCCGTTTAGCTTTCTCTTAGTTGTAGTACGACTGATTGTGAGTGGAACAGAGCACGAGGAATTTACATTTCGTTTCATTTACATCGTCGATAGCTACACAGTAAAACCGTTTTTAGTGGCCATCCTCCAATTTCGAGCAGCGCCTTATATAATAACCGGAGCGCGAATTCTTACGCATCTGTGAGAAATTTGGAAATTTCACAGAATGCAACGTAACAGGGAAAATTACGTAAAATAGCGAGAGTACACTGCTTTCTATTCCACTTGATAGGCAAAACGATTTTCTACCGAGCTTCTACTTCCCAATAATGTACCGCAGGATCTTTACCGCAATTAGTTCATTTACAATAAATGGATTAAACAGACGTTGGTTAAACAGAAAACGATGATTGTTTAACGCGAACTAATCGCAAGAACGTATTATAATTAAGACAACTAGACAGTCAATTTGCAACTCTCGTCACCACGGACCCAACGTTCTCTCTCACGCGGACCACACTCTCTCGACAACGCAATTCGCGCTCTCTGACTTCTCGACTCGCAATCTCTGGCTTCTCGACTAACACTCACCGTTAATTCGTCTTTGTCCCTTAGCGTCCCTTTGTCTTTTGTCTCAGCCCCAGCACGCACTTGTTCCTCAACCGCTCGTGGCCAGGGTCACGCAGTCCTTTTCCGCGAAACTCTTCGATCGAAGGACCGACGATACGTTGTTGGGCCTGTCGACACTTCGGTTTTCTCGCCACATCGTTTATAGTTCGCCCGATATCTCTTAGGCCTCTCGTCCACGATACTACAGCTCTTTGAAAAATATGAATTCGCGTGAAAGTCCACGGTTGATGTTTATACAGGAAATGTGTACATATTCTCTTGAATACCTGGTTTCGTGTCTCGCCGCTAGAGTCGTGGAAGGGAGAGTGAATCCAAGTGTGGAGCGTGCGGTTTCCGTGTCGTGGAACCCTGTTGAATTTCCAACGCTCTGCAAAAGAAAACGATGCGGTTTGGGAAAAATTTTGACGGCGAGCTCGGTTTCGCGACGCGGCTCTGTCAGGGCGGGCCTTTTTTCGCTGAGAATCAGGATCGTATGACGCGCGTGTGCCCCACATATCCTAATATGTCCGGTGGCTGTTACGTGTCGCGCGTAAAACTGCGGCCAAGCGAGTTTCTACTTCCATTCAATCAGCCGTAATTTCACCGCCGCCTTTTGTCGAGTTCCGACATTCGTCAAACGCTTGACCCGCTTCTTCGCCACGTCATGTCACGGTGCACTTTAGGGCACTTGCGCCACCGTTCAACCTACCATTGCGTGACTCCCATGGATTTCACCTCGAACCTATGCAAATACGAAAATCGAAGGGATGATACGCGCAGCCAGAATTCACCGGCTGATCCACTCACCGACGAAGGGCACAGCGTTTTTACAATAAGCTTCCGGTGCCAAGCTTTGAATGTTCCAGTCGTAGCTCCAGCTGTGAATCGTAGATTCTCTGGAATCAGATCGTAGGAATCGTTCGTTCTCGTACGTTCGATACTTTGAGCACTTGGACCGTTCAAACTGCTGTTCATACGTTCGCCTAAAATTCATCGGACGCTTTCTGTCTTTCATAAAACTTTGATATTTCGTGTGCAGTCCAGTTCGTAGGAATTGGCATCTCCTGTTTGTAATTCAGTCGGGCTATCAGAGAAGCCATTGATCAGTGAGGATTTTATGTTCGTGCGAGGTAATTGTGGAGAAAATTGTCGTCGATTTCCTATCCCCTAAGAATTTTCTAGTTTCTCATCAATCTTGTTGCAAGATGTTTCGCAAGATGTAAACGATCATTTTTTTCTATACCACTATCTTGTACTGTATCCGTTTCTACTGTATCGATAAAGCGGAGGCAACGTTTCGAGAATGTTAAGAAATAATGTTATACGCATACGTAAGTATACAAGGCAATCAGTTGGGGATGAATAAAAACGAATGAACGGAACCAGCGGTTAACCATTTTTCTCAATCTTTGTAAGCGGCACATTTTGACCTGAATTTAATACCTCGCTTACAAACATCCCGCGATATTTCGACTGCAGTCATTCGACGTGTTATACCGTTATGTACGAGAACGCAGATTCCGTATATTGTTCGAAGATATCGTTGGAAATTGTACAGCAACAGGCCACACCATAATACTTATTGCAAGAGTTTCGTACTTTATTTTTCTGGCATTAAATGTTATGTCTTAACCGCTTAATTCGGTACGAAGGCAGAAAAATTGCACGACATTAAATTTTATACGCGCGATAACACTGGATCTTATCGGGTATTTTATTTAATTTAATGTTATTTAAAACTGAACGATAGAAGAGGCAAACATGAACGTAAAAATTGCGTATACGAAGATACGGTGAGACAAGCGAGACAACGATCTTGCTTTTTAACAAGCGAAATTTCTATCAAATGCCTGCAAGCAAAATTGCCACTAACTTGAAATTTGATTTCGATGCCTGAGATATTTATTTCGATAGAAAATGAAACGAGTATTTTATTTATATACAAGTCGTTGCGAAAGAAAAAATACGCGCGACTATTTGAAGCTGCTATACTTGGGGGGGGGGATATCATCGCTGATCCATCTTCTTATTCAAGATGATTAATGGACACTTTGCATGTGCTTTGATCTTTGAAAAAATTTATTTGAAAGCTACGAGCTATTTTAATAGATAGAAGCTTTAACAGATACTATAATGGATGCAATGGTGACGATTAAAATGTCTTTAATCGCTTCATCCACCTTCTTTTTTTTTTTTTAGTAAATCACGTATGTAAAATATTTGGCAAACTGTAAAGAAAGAGAGAAACAAATTCTCGTAATTCTTTCGTCATCGAGACTAATGAAAAAGCTGCTGTATTTTAAACGGAAGAAGAATGAGTTCTCGTGACGCGGTTGAACGTCATGCTCGAGGTCGTTTTGATCGCGCATTAAGCGTTCCAGAAAGAAAATGAGATCAAAGAAGACACGGGATGTTTTTTTGCCACGGTCGATACTTGTTCGGGGAAACCTCGAAACGGACGATTTATAAGCTCTTCGGAAGCCATTACACGTTCTACGGTCTCCCAGAGGGGCACGCGAACGAGTTTCGGCGAACTTCTTCGGTGTCGTCCAAATGCAGCAAGCGGCGCATCGTAAGCTGCATTCTGCTGTTACTCGATCGCAAGAAAGCATTGGAAATTCTCCGAGAGCATTCGGTTTCACGAAACGAGCACCGAAATTGCGATGCATGTGAAATTATGTAAAATGGATATCGTAGAAGATTAATTATTTCGAATGTTTTATTTCAAAAATTATTTCAAATTCCATTTCTATCGATAAAATATAGCGATATCAAGTATACCGATAGGAGAAGAAAATGAAGAAAATTGTCCATCGTGTGTGGCGATCGAAATTATAATCCGAGATCGAAGGGTTAAAAGAAAATTGAGTTTCACAAGTGGACGAGTGTTTTCGCAACTTCTTAAATATCCAAGCGACGTAAGGACGTGTGAAAAGGATTGGACAAGCTGGAACATCGCGGCGAGTTAATATCGTAATATCGTTCCTTATTATTGATCGGTGAGGGATGTGAATCATGCGTAGTCGTAGCTCTCTACCGGTACCGGTGCACGCTCGTAATAATATCCCGCTGTAGCGGTTTCGTACGCGATTCCACGCATGTACCTACGCGTGTATCGTGAAAAGAGACACGCCTAGGTCGACAGCATTGTCAGGACTGGCGCCCATGTGACAATAAGCCCGAGGAGAAAAACCGAGGCTCCGTGAACACAGGTGCGCCTGCCGGCTCGACGTCGTCCGCCTTCTTCCTTCCACATTTTTCATCATCCATACCGATTTCCATTTCTCCAGGTCGAATCGTTCGTTTATCCTCATCGTTCAACGGTAATCAATTTCGTATTTTCCTTTCTTCTTTGTTTCTACTGTAATTCCTTCAGACTACGCTTCAGTTTTACGCGAATGTTATATCAATTATCAGCGAATATTATTTCGTTGATTTTCCATTTGGTCGAGCGATAATTTGGGAGGTAGAAAGAAAAGGTCGTGAAATAATTTCGTTGAGAAAATTAACTTCTCGTGAATTGATTCATTGGGATGACAACTAAGTGACTGCGGATTTTGTCATTAAGTGCTATCGACAATATCCGCAATCACTTAGTTGCCAGCCCAATACTATGAACGTTATGAAACTCTAGTTTAAGGCATCGTGAATCTAAAAGCACAGGGTTCAAGGTAAATTTTCCATCAATTTGAGACGCGTTTTACGATAAAACGGTTTAAAGTATTCAACGAATATGATACCATGCAAAGTGTATTATTTTTACGATGGGAAACTTCAAACGCACGGAGAATACGATGAACGATATGATACCTAGTAAATAGTTATTAGACCTGTTTCAACATTCTGAGATACCCTTTTATTCTGTTACAGTGTAAACAATGTGGAAAAGCCTTCAAACGTTCAAGCACTCTCAGCACTCATCTTTTAATCCACTCTGACACCAGACCGTATCCCTGTCAATATTGCGGCAAGAGGTTTCACCAGAAATCAGACATGAAGAAGCACACTTACATTCATACCGGTGAGTCTCGTAATTAAATTATTACCTAAGCTATTAAAGTATACAATGACCATAGGGGAAAATATGGTGAATCAGATTTACCGTGAAGCAATTTTATATTTCAATATACACCGTTGATCGACTTCGTGGCATCAAAAGAGCCTTTTTATTCTGTCTATCTATTTTTTAACTATAACTTCACTAACTGGTCGTTATAAAATGAAACAGTCGACTTATTTACGACTTAAATATTTCAATTGTTAAAAATGGGATCGTTTAAGAACAAAAGTATAATTGTTAAGACAAACGATACTTTAATATCTACTAGAAGGAGAGGAAAATATTCCTTTAAATTACAAAGCAGCTGGAAATACACGCGTTTAGCTTTCAAATGAAATAGAGAGACAATTTTGATAAACTGTTACTCTGTGAAATAAAAGGTAAAGAATGTGATCGTGATCTGTCCACGAAGTCTGTCTATGATTCTTGCTCTTGTAGTGTTCAAATAAAATATTGAATTTTTCGAGCCAGTATCGTTGCCAATCGATGAAACAGTTGCCGTCAACGACATGAAAAAACATATTTCAGAGAAAGTTCTTCTCGCGTTGGCGCGTCTGCAAGCGCAACTAGTTTTGTAATTGAAGAAACTTTGACGTTTGTTTTTCAATTATTCACGCGACTCGTGCCGCTTCTAATATGTTCGCTCGCTTTCATTATTCAGCTGACCATCGTTACGATCGTCGAAAACTGCAAATATACGTTGCAACATGCCGGAGACATGGCAACTAGAGTTCGCAACTTTGTCAAGCTCACCACTGTCTCGCCACTTGTTACCTCGTGAAATTCCCATTGGAACGAAACTCCTCAACTTTTTTCAACTTTTCTGCCCCTCGTTAGTTTCGCCAAATTCATATCGCGATGATACCTTTGTCCCTGATACTATAAATTTTCGTTCCTTTTTTTCATACAATTCGTCTCGTCGCGTTTTTCACGTCGAAACGATATCTTCCGCGAAATTGTTCAATCGATTTTCCTAGACTTTTTACCATTTTTCCTGTTGATTTATTCGCGGCGAATCGGATCAACCACTTGAAACGATATCGATATAACACAAATTCGTCTCGTCAACGCTACGTTTTTCACGTTGAAACAATACCTTTCGTTTATACGTGAAATTGTTCGCGTTGAATCGATTTTCCTACATTTTTCACCTTTTTTCCTGTTGATTTATTCGATATCGATTTATTCGAAACGATATCGATATAACACAAATTCGTCTGGTCAGCGCTACGTTTTTCACGTCGAAACGATATCTTTCGCGAAATTGTTCACGTTCGATCGATTTTTCTACATTTTTCACCATTTTTCCTGTTGATTTATTCGGGACGAATCGAATCAACGACTTGAAACGATATCGATATTTAACGTGAACCGAATTCTAATTTCAATATATTTTTGCAACAATACGTTTCGCGTTTCAACGCTTTATTGCAAATTAAACGAGCCTCGAAGAATACCAAAAAACATAACAAACTATTTAAATTGTTAAAGAAGACTAATTCCAAATTTCCGAAAACCGACGTTTCACGTACACCGAACTAACATTACTTTTCCTTTAATCGACCATCGTCCATTCGATTTCCGTCGAACAGGTAACGTAGCTGTCGTCGACGAAACGAAATTACGCTTATCGCGTCGGATACGTGGCATGCACGTTCGCTGGGTGTAACGATACCGAAAAAGCCGGTGTCGTGGCTCGTCCTATAGACCGCGCCTTTTTGATCGACGCGACGCGTGCATGTTAATGCGCGCTATATGTATATGCACGTGTAATAGAACGCATCCTCGGCCAACCACGATGATACATACGTCCTCGTCCCTCTTTTACGCTCTAATATACATACTGTTTACGCGTGCACCTATGCACGGGCCTATCGTCGACGCTTCCTGAGTGTCATATGCCTGTGAATCACGCATGGTCATCGTATACTTCGCTATTGCGAATTGATCACGATAGAAGTTACGGTTTGTTTGAAGGTAGAATGAAACAGGATCGTTAGGTATAGAAAATTGTAGAATTTTTACATATTTTTTTTTTTTTTTTTTTTTTTTTTTGGTATTAAATTGTAGTTGAATTTTATTAAATGGTAGAACTGTAATCCTGTCAATGTTAATTGAAACGACGACGTGGCGAAATAACCGTGTCAAGTAGTTGCAATGAAACACGAGGAACATATGGACAAATAATCGACGTATATTTTAAAATGGAAATTATATGGATGTCCATACATCGTGGCATGTCATGCAAAGCATAGATATACCGTTCCCTCGTGAATTGAAACGATTATCTGTGGAAATATTTTTTAAACCTTTCAGGAAGGACAAAATAAACTTGGACAGTTAATTCAGCGCACACTTGGTACGACATTAGTCTTAAAAAATTGATCGTTTCGATGGTAAATAGATTTTCAAATGACGAATAGTACGAGTTCGATGATACGATGCCGTTTAAAAAACACGATGACTTGGATTTCTTTTATCGAGAAAGAAACTCTCTTAATGAAAGTTTAAGAAACAAACGTTTCAACGTTTCATATCGAGATAAACGTTTTTATATCAAATGTGAGAATAATTAAATGTGAAAACTTATCAAAGATTTGAAAAGGATCTATAAGAATATAAATAAATAAATAATAATTATGTAAGACGTATACGAATCAAAAATAACAGATATTAAACAAAAGATTTTCCCTTAGACGTTTCACGATTATTTCTTGAATTATCATGTTAATGTATTGGGAAATAAGATACATAAATGTGTCTATAATATCCGCCACGAGCAGACCTTAATGGACTTTAGAACCGACCCTGAACACATTTGTTATTTGTCTAATACAATACTCGAATCATATTCATGAAGATGCGCGAACACATTCTCAAAAAATCGCTAATACAACAATGCATTAAGCATACACCTTTGCTACAGCCCTTCGTGATATATCGAGAATTATTTATAAATAATTCATCGAAGAAGATAAATTTCGAATGGAACGATTATCTGGACGTTTCGTTGTTCGACTATTTTATGAAATTTTTATAAAATATGCGACTGTTCGAAGTAGGAAAAATCATCGTTCGTAAGAAAGATGAATGATAAAGCAAGCGTGTGTTCACGTGTTAAAGAATATAGTGGAAAGCTTTTCACTTCGATTTTCAACGTACGTCGTTCGTGTTATAATGCTCGTAATTTTCGCTTAATCGAATTCATCGTTTCGAATGCGCAATAAAGAAAATTATACCAAGCAGCACGTACAATGGCTCTAAAGGGTACTTGCACGTACCTTATTTCCCATCGAAGTGTCTTTTTATCTCAAGATGATAGTAAATGATATGAAATTGAATATATTTGAAGCAAATTAACCGCCATTTAGATACTATATCAAATTCAATGGCGTGCAAATACTTTTTATAGTCCCGAGGAATAAAACTGGGAAAATATTGGACCGGCAACTAAGCGATTGCGGATTTTGTCGTTAGGTTGTATTGACGAAATCCGCAATCACTTAGTTGCCAATCCAACATCTAAGAAAAGAAAGGAAGAAGTCAAAAGAGGCGATTTGGAAATTTAGAAAATTGGAATGGTTATTGGAAGAGGAAAGAGCGAGATGTAGCCTGAGATCAGGATAGATCGGGATGAATCATGGGATAAATTCGGGAATCTAGAGCGTTTAACGACATAGGGCAGAGGGAAACCTAAAAGATGTCAGGGTTGAAAGACGTAGCGAGCGAAAGCCAGGATAGAAAGATCGTAGAATAGGTCGAGGAGGTGCAAAACAAAGGAATAAAAGTGAAGAGAACGATATGGGATAAGCAGACTAAAGAAAGTTTTAGCGAGGAAAGAAGGTTGAAACAAGTAGGATAATTAGCCGGTAGAGTAAGTCGAATAGGAGGGAAAGAGAGAGTGAATGATTCAAAGTGCACGGATAAGATAGCTTTGTAAATATAGATATTTGTAAAAAAAAAAAACGTGCGATTCTCGGCTACGAGGCCGAATAAAACCTATTGAATATTTTTTGTAGCCAATGTATAAATATCATAATGCCTATGTCTATTCCTGACGAAACGATATTACGCAGTAATGTAGATTAAAAGATGCATAAATAAAAGGAAACAGGCAATTTAATCTAAGAAGAAATCTTGATCGGTCGCGAGGGGAACATTTTAGGGACGATTTAATCGCGTTTTCCGATTCGAACGACCGGAAGGAGATATACGAGTGATGGGAAACGTGCTGCTTGTCACGGATCGGGGAGTTTCCGGTTAGCCACGTGGCCGACCACGAGGATCGCCGCGTCCCTTTTTAATTAGCATCGGGCGTCGTAAGGGTTCGACGTGTGCCTCCAGACACCTTTTATCCATTCGCGTAAACGATTCTGCCCTCGTTTCACGGAACAACTATCGATGCAAATTTAATCGCTCCTCGTCGCGATTTCCTCCTATTGATTCATCGTTAAGAAAACAACGGATAATTTACGACGGTTGCTTTGCTGCTTTAACGTTGCAAGTGGTTCAGGCGGACATTGAATTTGTCGTTGGTGAATAGACTACGAACGTTCGTGTGATTTTACACTTTTATGCGCATCAATCGAGCATGTGGAATCTACCTAAGAGATTTATCCTGAATGTTAAATTTTCTAACGAGTACTTTGTTATGGAGTTTACGTACGTAACAGGCGTTCGTATACCGTGCACGTTGCTTTGTCGGAATATTTCGAAAAATTTCTTTGATAACGATTTTATAGAAACTATGGAATCGTTAAGTTTTGCATCGTGAGATATCAAGCGAATAGAATTTATGGATAGAAACGAGCGATTCATGTATCTCCTCGTTACTATTTCCCTATACAAATAAATAAATGGCACATTAAATAAACGTAAGTATAAATTCTAGTTGATTTGTTCCTTTTAACTATCGTAATTATCATTCGAATAGCATTTTAGAATATCAGTGGGAAAACCGATACCAGATTACACGCAAAATTATGAAACGCGAAATATCGATTAGGTTTCTGTAAATAGGTACATAAAATATTGATAACACAATTTTTTCCTTTTAGTTAATTTCATTTTAATTGGAGTACTTGGAACTGGGAATATGAAGTGTCAAATAGTTTTAGGTAAAATTCATTTTATTGTAATATTTATAGAAATTATTTAATGTATATTCGATATTTTATGAACCAACACTTTGAGTATTATTGTTACTTTTTTTTAACTGCGTTTAAAAACAACTATATGTGCTTATTTTCACACATATGACATTACTTTACAATACACTCGAACGTAATGGCGATAATCTACAAGGTAGCACATAATACATCTACGGTTTTAATTATCGCTAATTTTATCAATAACAATTTATGTTATCCAGTTCTCGGTTGTAGCAGCATATACATACACAAAATACATACTACATAGGCTGTATATCGTGAATTGGTCTATACTTCAAGAACGTGCAAAAATTGACTAATTTGTCATAATTTTAATTTATCTAGAAAATCTGTAAAGTAATTTACTTGACTAGACGAGACTGAATGTTTTCCCGGCATTATTTATCGTATTGTTTGGTTGTAACAAAGAATGGTTCTTATTTTGATCTAAAAACTAAAAAATCGATCATCTCTCAAGATATACGTGATAAGCTGTGAGAGCTAGAAATCTACGATTGTTACGAATAGACTGCCTACGATACGATACAATAATTTATCTTTTATAAAGGAACGATGAAAATTAACAGAGTTATTTAACAATGAGATTTTCAGATTCGAAAAATACCATCGCTCGTTCTACAGACATATCGTTCGATCGACATACATTCGAAAGAATTATAAAATTCCTTTGTTCTGCCTCTGAGTTTGTACATGAAATTAAAAGCAACTCGTTATTGCAATTCATTATACTTTGGAATATTCCTATCTCCAATTTCCTAGCTGGAAACAAAACCCGTCTGTCATTGGAAAATGCCACATAATTAACGGGTGGGTGAAATATGTACAGAGTTATTGCGTAATGCATAACACCGAGGCATGTGCACCGCACACTTGCAATGTTTTCTTTACGTCCTTCTTCCCCTTTTTCTTTTCCTACGAATCGTTGAATTATTTCAGTAAGTTAAAAGTTATGGGTTCCATAGAACGACAAGAAAATTTGAAACAGATTGTGTAAGCTTGGGAATTTCAAATAAATCTCTGTTTAGGTTTCGTTCGTAAAAATATCAACTCGCTGTCTACTCGCTATTTTCTCATTAATTTATTCATACCGTGTACGTTACATATCGTGTACATTAATTTCTATATTTTAGTAATAATAATAATACGTGATCAAAGTGTTGGGACTTACTAGCGTACGTACGGCAGACTTTTCAACGTGTATTGGCTTCTCGTAGCGTTCCGATAAAAGCAACCTTGACGGATAATTGCGCTTAATTGCTGGGGAATTATAAGAACACCGCGTGGACGAACGAGCATCGAATTCTAATGGATCGGCGGAAAGTAAAACGATTTAAACGTCAGATAACAACCGACCAAGCTACGGTTTCTTTCTGAATATTATTTAGCTTTTTCGTTTTTGCGATTTAACTTGTTGATTAGTCGCTAAAGAGACGGACACCTAATGTTATGTTTTGTTACACGTGTAGCACGTTATCGTTATGTGTCACGTTTGAACTAGTATCAGTATTTAATTGTTGCTATTAATAACGTTCGGTATAATGCGACGAAAATTGTAAATGGAAGTCGCGAAGTACTGGCTGATTATACAAAAGAAATTGTAGAAACTAGATTGTTTATCACAAAGAATGATATGTGATTAATGACTCCACTTATCTATATGTTTTAACGTATGCCACAATGTAGAAATAAAATATAGGATATAAGTTATGTTCAAATATATGAAATCTACAATAAGCATATTGCAAATTAGTGCCATTTCCATGTACGTAATGCTTCTCTTTTATTTTCCATATTCATATTTAGTATTCTATACTGCGTTATTTAATTTTTTATAACAATTAATAGCATGAAACTAGACAATAACGTTTACCTGGTAATTTGTACAATATGTTTGTACCTCTTTGCTAATAAATTTATCGAGTTTTATAAAATAAATATGTCACTAACTAAACTAATTGTATATAAAATATACTTTTGAGTCTAATTAAGTATTATTTCATTTTTTATAATAATTAATAATTAGTAGCATCAAATTAGACAATAACGTTTACCTGGTAATTTGTACAATATGTTTGTACCTCTTTGCTAATAAATTTATCGAATTTTATAAAATAAATATGTCACTGACTAAACTAATTATTTATAAAATATACAATATACTTTTGAATCTACAGAAGAAATTTGAAATTTTCTGAAGCCAAAACACATTCCATTTTCATGTACACAATGCTTCTTTTACTCCCCATATTCATATTTAGTATTCTATACTGANATTAGTTCATTTTTTATAATAATTAATAGCATCAAACTAGACAATAACGTTTACCTGGTAATTTGTACAATATGTTTGCACATCATTGCTAGTAAATTAATCGAGTTTTATAAAATAAATATGTCACTAACTAAACTAATTGTATATACAATATACTTTTGAGTCTAAAGAAGAGATTTGAAATTTTCTGAAGCCAAAAACACGTTCCATCCAGAGTATATTCCATCTCTACTTCGTTGCCGATTTTCTACAGAGCCACCTAGTATATTTGCATAAACATCTTCGGTAATCTAATCGTTACAACCGTTCGAACAACCAAACTTTTATACCATGGAGAATATTAACTAACCGGTTTAAAATTCATACGCTTCTCGATGTCTGTTTTTATTTTTTACTATCGTTGAGGAGAAAGATATATAATCTCATACAATTCACCGTCATGATATAAGATTAGGGTAAAGGATATTCGACGACTACCGCAGGGCATAAATGAATCGTGAGGAAAGATTCGTTGAACTCGAAGAACAAATTGTACTCTAAAATACGATAGCACTGTAATAATCCTTTGGGTAATAAGTAGAAACCCGGGCTGAACAGTGGTTACACGCAGTTTGTAAATTGTTTGCCGGACTTTTCTATAGCGAAACTTCGACGTATAAATAATTCCTGTGGGAGATACGACACGCCTCGTCGTCACAGTATCCACCCTGTTCTTACCTCTTCGCGACAACACGTTTGAAATTTTATTTCACATTTAATTCTCAACAAAATACAACAGATATAAAACATTCTCAGCATCGTTTCTCGTATGATCGTTGTAATAATCTCATTTGCGTTATACCTGTGCAATTTTAAGTAATATTGTCGTATACATTTTACAAGAAAGCAGAGTTAAACATTTTTAAAGTCTTTCTATTCGACGAAGAAGAATGCGAAGAAATTGGCGAGATTATTTGGATAATAAAAATAATATAAACTGAAATATGAAATTAATGATTAAATGGAAGGAATCAAAAGGTAGAATTGAAATAGTAGAAATAGTAGAAGGAGAAGTGGAATTTAAAAGAATAGAATTATTCTCGACGATACTTAAGTTACAAAGTACAAAATACACGCAGAATTACGATACATTACGCGTCGTACATTGTTACATCTCTTTCTGATTGTTCTGAAATTTAAAGAGAAAATAACGAATAAGGAAGAATAAGAAAACGTCTGGATAGAGAAATAACATAGCTATAGTTCTTTCGAATAGACGATAGGTGAGCAAGTTTTCCCCTCGAACCACCGATATAAGCAATTGAAAATAAATATAAGAAAGACGTAGAACAGGAAGCAGCGATCTAAGGAAGGTTATCGCTAAAGTTTTACATACATGCGATGGTCTTTCTTCGTTGATACACGCACATCATGGTAAATTGCATACCCTAACATGTACTTTCATTGAAATTGTCCTCTTGCCTGGCAATAGCCGATGAAACATCGCTTTATACCGAAATGAGTATATCGAGGAATTTTATTGTCGCGTTCGCATTAAAAAGTTTCGATTGCAGATTCTTGCACTGTCCATTCCACTAATCTATCACATCGAGTTATCGTTCTTACACGATAATTTACTCCTTTCTTTTCCCTACCGCTTACCAAAGCAATATTTCAATTAAGGCTAAAACCTTCAATTTCGTCTTCATATGAAAATCAGATTTTCTACTTTCCATTTCGCTTTATTTTATTATACAGGGCGGTTGGTAACCGGTGGTACAAGCGGTAAGGGGGTGATTCTACGCGAAAAAAGAAGTCGAAAATGTAGAAAAAAAAATTTCGTTTTTTTTTCAGCAATTTTTGTAATAATAAACTTTACGATTACTTCATATTATTTCACCATGTATTGCTAATTTTCCGTTACGGCAAAAACAAACTTAAACTGCGATCATATCCGCTTTATAACGAGGCGTGACTTTATAACGAAGTGGACGCGTACCGAACGAAAATTCAAAGTCGATTTTCTCGAAAACGAAGCCTCGAACGAAAAATGTTTATTCTATATTTTCGATTTCTTTTTTCGCGTAGAATCACCACCTTTCCGCTTGTACCACCGGTTACCAACTACCCTGTATACTCGTCGTACGATAATAATAATCAAAATCCATACTGGTCGACTGTATCTTGTAATAATTTCTTAATTTTAGTATCAGAATACGTAAGCAATATACAACGTAGATATTCGGACAAATCACTGACTCTGAAGAAACTTCGAAGCGAGGGACGAATAACATTCCGAATCGGACGATTTCCGATACATGAAAATCGACTGTTGGTCGGCGACGTTGGTCCCAGATAATCCATGCGACGCCATTACATCAAGTTCATTAAGCGGTCGCTGCATAATTAAACTGGCGGGCTGCTACCAAAACACACGCACGTGTCGACACACACGCGAAAAGGCCGAGTATCCAGTGCTATCATTAAAATCGGCCACGAAGTAAACGTTTCAGACGGTAAATATTTAAGTCGACCGCTAAGGGCTCGGTAATGAGAGTCGAGATGGATCGATACATGGCCACGTACGCGTACAAGAGGACGAATACGCGCGTTCATCGGTTGCTGACACACTTGATAAATATTACCCATCGGCTGAAATTGCTTTCAAATTTCCACCTTCTTTTCATACGCCTTTACGCGATTGTATTGGCTTGGCAACTAAGTGATTGCGGATTTTATCGTTGGACGGTATTGGCAAAATCCGCAATCACTTAGTTGCCGATCCAATAATTCCATGGCGAGTAATTCTAACGACCGATCGCTTCCTTCTTAACGTATTTTCGCTGCGGTGATCGTGCACGCGCGATCATTTACCCTCGACGATGAGATTTTCTAAAAGGCAAGAGGTGAAAAGTGCAGGTCCTGTGACAGGTAAATTTCTGAGATCATCGTCCCTTCGGTTGATCGTTGTGCGTATAAAATGTAATTTGCAGCAGGTGGAAACGATTATGATATCGATTTCGCTTCTTAAATTATGTTTCTGTGAAACTTTTAGTTTAGATAGTTGCCATTTTTGTAATTCCATATTCGCCGTAAAGGGAAGAAAAGGTTGTAGAATTTTATAATTTTCCTAACAATAGTCCATTCTGTTTTTTATTGTACAATTGTTTACTGGCGGTGATTCTCGATATTACGTTAGATTCGAATGTTAAGTTTTAGAAAAATATTGATAAGGAATCGTATGTTGTAGAAACTTCTACAGATTGATCATTTTTCATTGAGTGTTTAACGTACGATAATTGCGTTTATTATGTCGTTACAAAACCAAGGTAACAAGAAGCACACGAATTACCACTTAATCAGTGGGATTTCGTGGCTTTTTCTACGATTACTCGATAAATACCGATACCGTGTGTATCGCGACGCGAAAACATTTGGACAAACAGAAGGATCACGATTTTTGTCGGCTGTCTTTTCGAATGTTTTTTCGGCTCTGATCGCCAGTTGCAACGTCGAGTTTATCAAGCCCGCATACAATTTCACGAGTACACGTCACATTTTTGGCGTTATCTGTCGCGCAAACACAGACAGGAATCACGAAAGAAAAAAATAAAAGAACGTAACGCGGTGTACAGAGATCGCAGAGTCCGTTCAAGTTCAAGTATAATTAATTAACATCGCAACAGAAACGCAAACACGATAGAGTTAGACTCGAACGATTAAACGATGAAATTTTAAGAATCGAATTTCTTGAAGGCGAAATATTTACACATGTTAAAATTCGAACGGAATTTAAAGCGTATAGATAATTTTTTCAAAGTTGCATTTGAATATCGAATACTTAATAATATCTATTGCACTTAAGATAAACTCGAAAACAACTTTTGCATATTTTTTAAAGGACGCGAATTTGTATTGCTTTAAAATTACCTTGAAAGAAATTTTTCCATTTATTTTAAGATATCGCAACGATTTGTTACGTTTCCTAGCGATCTGCTTCATTCAAGCAGTTGTATAACGATCGATAAGTTGATATTTAATTATCTTTTATACTTTATTATATCTTATTTGGCAATCACCTTGACTGCAACAAAGAATGGCCTCTTTAATTTTGGCACATAAGATAAACTTAATTTCAATAAAAGCGATAAATTAGTCGAAAGAAGTGGTTATTTCAGGTCGTTACTTTTTATTTTCATTCCAAACAACATTTCTCCGAGTATGATCTTGATTAATCAGTTTATTTCAAATCCATCCAGCCGGTCGACTAAAGCAAACAAAATCAAACAAAAGATTCACAATTGATCGGAATTTCCTTTATCGCTTTTATTTTTAAATCATTTCATTTCAAATCAAACTTTTCTTTGTCTGCCTGCGTTGTCAGCGTGCTAAATCAATTCGTAAGAAGATGAATTTGACATTTTCTTTTTACACAAGGCATAGTCTAGGAAGAAACTTCTCGCAGGGTAATGAAAAATTTATTACTCCGTGACGCTTTCACTTGGGAAACTACGAGATGAAAATCGTTTGCCCGTCGTACACCGTCGAAAGAGCTTTTCAAAAGACATTACACTTCCGCTGCAATATGTTGTTCCTCTGATATGCAAAGTGGAACTCTTTAGCTGGCCATACAGAACGTTTCTGTGATCGAAATACATATAAGCACGCGACTGATTCTGTGTCATTAGGTGTTTCCTCCTCTTCATGGGGAATTTCTCCTGTTAGATTCTTGCACACGTTATAGTAAACGCGTAAAATCCAATGAATGCTAATTACTAGATTCCGTATATTTATACGAATGCGTATTTCTAAGAAAATAATTGGAAAAGTGGTACCTGGATAGAAAATTAGTTTACTTGTTAAATATTATAATGGATATTTTTATGTAAATACTTACAGTGGTGTACAAAACAAATTTTAAATAATACGAAGAAACAGCATAATTTTGCAAAATAAAATCGTGATGGACAAATGAGAAAAAAGAAGCAGCAGATATAATGCTTCAAAATAGGCTTGTTGCTAACATAGTTTTCTTCTGTTCGCCACTGTAAGTGTAGTAGAATATGCTTTACTAGTCAAAATATCTCATTTCCTAAAAAGTAGAAACTTTGTGAGTAACACGAAGAAACAGCATAATTTTGCAAAATAAAATCGTGATGGACAAATGAGAAAGAACAAGCAGCAGATATAATGCTCCAAAATAGACTTGTTGCTGACATAGTTTTCTTCTGTTCGCCATTGTAAGTGTAGTAGAATATGCTTTACTAGTCAAAATATTTCATTTCCTAAAAAATAGAAACTTTGTGAGTAACACGAAGAAACAGCATAATTTTGCAAAATAAAATCGTGATGGACAAATGAGAAAGAACAAGCAGCAGATATAATGCTCCAAAATAGACTTGTTGCTGACATAGTTTTCTTCTGTTCGCCATTGTAAGTGTAGTAGAACATGCTTTACTAGTCAAAATATCTTATTTTCTAAAAAAATGGAAACTTTGTGAGTAACACGAAGAAACAGCATAATTTTATAAAATAAGATTGTGGTGGACAAGTGAGAAAGAACAAGCAGCAGATATAATGCTCCAAAATAGACTTGTTGCTGACATAGTTTTCTTCTGTTCGCCATTGTAAGCGTAGTAGAACATGCTTTACTAGTCAAAATATCTCATTTTCTAAAAAAAATAGAAACTTTGTAAGAAAACTCAAACTTTCAGCAATCAAATAATTTTATTACACGGAACGTTTAATGTTCGAGTTACTTCGCGCTATTCTACCCGCAAAGTGCTATCTTCAACGGTACCGTACAATCAATCCTGTTCGGCTTATTGGAAAGCATCGTTAATAATTCCTTTGTGTAATATCGTCACCTTCGTCTATCAATCTATTTAGAATCGTGTCTAAAAAATCGTACGCTGACGTAGCTATGTTCGCCATGTTTAATTTACGGGAAAATCATTTCGATAATAACGTAGCATCACTCGATGAGGATACTCGTGTAGACAACCATCTTTCATTAGTTATAAAAGGGTTAGGTAGATCGAAAGCCGAGCGAACAATTACGATAATGGTATTTTTCCTCGCGTCGTCCTAAGCGGTGACACAAACGAACCAACGCTTGTGATAACAAGGCGTCATCATCGTCGCGTTCCGCCATTGTTCGTATTTATAGCGGACCCGATAAGTCCGATGATATATCGATGCAAATCGATTCGCAAGCAATATATATACGCTGACTGAGAAACGAAGGAAAACGAAAGGGAAGCCGTGACGATTGCTGGTGACATTTTTATCGCTGTACAAGAGAGCGTTATCGGTCGCCCCTTTCGTTCTCTTCCGATACCCTCGCGCTTTTTTATCGATTGCAAGTTGGTACTTTATTCTCTTCCTCGTTACCCTCCATTTCTAATTACTTTTATATTCATCTATTTTCATTATTTATAGTACGAATAGATAATAAGTATAGGAAAGATAAGAAATTTCGTTTGGATCGGTTGTCATATTTTTCTATTCAATTCCTACCAATTTTTACTCCTTTCCAATTGCTTCTAATTTTTCATGAACAAGATTCTTCACGATTATCTTGATATTCCCTATCGTTTTAAATTCAAGAATGGAGCATCGAACATCACGAATCGAGTAACTTACCGATCGGTTTGAATCGAAGCATCGGAGGTCTCTTCGTTGGGAGATTCCTCATCCTGAGACATAAAAGATACAAGGACCTAAATCCTGAATATTAGTTCTAATCGCTGATTCAAAAAGGAAACAGATAACCATCTTGTATTTTCTTCGTTCCCTTCTCTTCCCCACTTGACTTATACCCGTTCCTTTTTCTATTCAATTTATTCTTTCTTTTCTCTATTACACATTGCTATTTCTCACCTCTCTCTTGCTTTTAGTATCCGTTCTCCTTTCACCGGCATACTTTTTTTCATCTTTCCTACTCCTTTCCATCTTCCTCTCCCTCTTTTTCTCTTCCCCTTTTTTCTCTTCTTTTCTGCTATATCCCCCAGCAATCTTCTCTTCTCACGCTGCTGTTCCGTTCACGGTTTCCCCTCTCCAAATCGTTATTATACATAGCAACGATCTTTATACGTACTTAATAATCTTCTCGTCCCTTCTTACACCCCGTGCACAATTTCTCTACAAATAATTATTCTACATATTAGCCTATACTCGATCGAGAAAATGTCACATGTTGGCCGTGGATAATCGGAAAAACGAGCAATCCACGAACCTAACCGCGATCAGAATTCCCTCTTTTTTTCCCCCTCCACACCGCGAGTTTTTGCACCCTCGGAGATAAATGTCGCGCGATCACACGGTGACGTCGGCCAGGACGAAAATTAATTTCTTCTCGATAGAATCTTAACGACGATGGGACCCCCGCGGTACGCAACTTACGTATGAGCCGTTTTATCGGCATTTTACAATCGGTTCCAGTGTTTGCCTGGAATTTTTCGAGATAGAGAAAGAGAGGTTAACCGGGGCTGTTTGCACGATTTATCGAGACGATCATCGTTAGACGACCGCTCGAGGTCTCCTCCGAACGAGTTTTTCCTCTTATCGGTAGCCCGATCCGCATAAAAGATCGTTCTTAAAACCAGGCTGATAATGGTTCTCGAGCAAATATTTAAGTTTCCTGGAATTTTCTTCTGCACGGTTCACCAGCGGAACTTGGCGGGCGTTCGCGCTTAATAGCCATCCTCCTCTGTTTGCTCGGAACGTCGTGCGCACTGAATTACGCCCTGATATCCGCTTCAACGTATTTAAAAACAGGTATTTAAAAAGCAGTTAGAGCGGTACACTATGAATATTTAGAGGCAACCGTATTCAACATGTAACGCGATGTCGCGCCGCTTGAAATTTATTCTTTGCTCGCAATCTTTATAGCTCGCGGACTGAGTTACAAGCAATATTCGATTTTCACTCTTTTACTGGCCTTTTTTCTTTACAACAATTTTTATTATCGATATCCTAGTTGAGACGTACGCCGACAATCGGAAGACGAAAGATAACAGAACCTACCAACCGACTTACAGCGCACAAAATAGAATACAATTGAAACGTTGTTGCGTGTTATCCACTATCCACGACACAATCTCGTGTATCAAATTTGCCGCTTGGCTCTAGGCAGCCGGTTGTAAATACGTCGTAAAATAGGAAAAAAGAGAGATATTCTGGTTAATATCTTTGTAGGATGGTAGTGTCGAATCGGTGAACTAACAAACTCTGTTTTCTAGTAGTTCGTCGGGTTTCTTTTGTAAAGTATATTGTATTCAAAAATTCTTTTTCTTTTTTTTTCATTTGCAAGAACGGTTTAAAGGTTTGAAAGGTTGAATCGCCCGAAAGAAAAAGAAACGCAATGGAAGACACTTTTCTCGGCGTTGACGTAAACAGATTGCTCCAACTGTCGGCGACAAACAGATCGCCACGATTTATAGGTTGATTCAGGTGCGCTCAGCTTCACCTTGACTCATTATTCCAAATCGCGCTCCACTTCTTTCCTCGCTCGTTAATCGAATTTGCAACCTGTTTCACGATTGTTTGTCACGATGAGTAACTGTTAACGCGTGAGATACTTTGTTGCGAGAAATACAATGTTTGCGGTTTATGTTAAAATGATTTTATATACAGGACGGTTGGTAACCGGTGGTACAAGCGGAAAGGGGGTGATTCTACGCGAAAAAAGAAGTCGAAAATGTAGAATAACAATTTTTCGTTTTTTTTTCAACAATTTTTGTAATAACAAACTTTACGATTGCTTCATATTATTTCATTATGTATTCCTAATTTTCCGTTACGGCAAAAACAAACTTAAACTGCGATAACATCCATCTTATAACGAGGCGTGATGAAGTGCGCGCGTACCGAGCGAAAATTCAAAGTCGATTTTCTCGAAAACGAAACCTCAAGCGAAAAATTGTTATTCTACATTTTCGACTTCTTTTTTCGCGTAGAATCACCCCCTTTCCGCTTGTATCACCAGTTACCAATCACTCTGTGTATGACATAGTATAAATGAAAAATCGTTACGTTTAGCAAATTTGATCCGACAGAGGATTTATCAATCCTGATGCATTCTTTGCATCACTGTCAACAGCAAGATACTAAAGTTCGCGGATTATAAAACCATACTAGTGAGACACGCAAATCGAGAAACAGCTGCCGCGCTACTACAAGAACGCATTACAAAAATAGAAAAGTGGCACAACAAATAAAACAAATAAAAGCGAACACCAATAAGTGCAATCACATAATATTTACAATTAGAAAAGGAAGAACACCAGATATCCAACCGAACGGCGTCCACGTAGCACAAACGAAGCAAGTCAAATATCTAGGAATACACTTAGACACACACCTTACATGGAAACATCACATCAAATCGATGATAAACAGAATACGTGGAAAAAGGAAGCAGATTTACTGGTTAACCAATAGAAAATCTAAATTAAACACAATGAATAAACGAAATATATACAAAACAATAATCAAACCGATCTGGATATACGGAGTCCCACTATGGGGGACGATAGCAATGAGTCACATAAGTAAAATAGAAACGGAGCAAGCAAAAATTTTAAGGACAATAGTTAACGCTCCATGGTACGTTAGAAATGAAGACTTGCGAAAAGATTTAAAAATTCCAACAGTCAAAGAGGAAATCGCCAGATATGCAGAAAAGTATAAAGAAGGACTTGTAACACACCCAAACCAGCTGGTCGCTGAAACGAATAAAACCATAATGGAAAGAAGACCGAAGAAGAAGCATCCCGCACACCTCACGATAGAAATACGATAAACAACTTGGAAGATGGAACCCCGCTGGGGGTAACCATCCACATGCTATATTTTTATTCTCTAAGCTATAATATTTTACCAAATGTCCTACTGGACAAATTGTAAAAATTGAAATAAAGTATAAAAAGAAAAAAAAATTCTTTGCATCATTTTAGCGTCGGTCGTGCCTCTGTTGCTATTTATCGCGCAAGAGTGAACTGTTATCGACCATTCCACACGATGTAACTACAAACCAAAATTTTCCTTGAAACAATTTAACCCTTTGCACTCGTACGTCGAGTGCGACTCGACGTCGGTTTTTATCTCAGCAGCTCCTTCGTCGCTCGAAAAATTCTTGGAAATCGTTTCAAGATATATCGTACACTTAAAAATTACAAAATACAGCAATAGTGCGAATAAGACTGGTATTTAAGTGAATTTCTTTCTTCCTTTATTTATTTAAATTGTTATTTTTCAGTTAAAGTGAAAGCGTTGGGAGCTGCTGGCAACGAGATTGAAATAAAATTCCCAGTGCAAAGGGTTAAAGATCCTCTTGCTCGTTGAAAGAACACGTAGAACCAGTAACAAAAATTCGAGTGTCGCAGCAAGGTTAAAAAAGAACGAATATAAACGTTGAAGCTTAACCATCGCGAATTATAAGCACGGAGACAATTATAATATATGACAGGGAAAAACATTTTGAGTTATTCAATTCTTTGTCTATGAAAATATCTAGTGTAACCAACAAATATACTAAAAACCTGAATAAAGTCGTCGGAAATGATAAATAATTGTCTAAAAGAACAACGCGAAAGCGTTAGGAGACAGAGGAGACACCAAGCTCGTAGTCGGCTAACTGTAAAAAGAAAACGAGTAAAAATAGCGAGTTTCAAAGTTTGTCAAATTTCTAACGCGAAACCATCCGTAAATCTGTGTTGCAGGTGAGAAGCCGCATAAATGCGTGGTATGTGGCAAAGCGTTCTCCCAGAGCAGCAACCTGATCACGCACATGCGCAAGCACACGGGCTACAAACCGTTCCAGTGTGGTCTCTGCGACAAGGCGTTCCAGAGGAAGGTGGATCTGCGACGACATCGAGAAGGACAGCATCCAGCTGCCCCGGCGCTCGATTATCGCTCCCTCCAACTACCCTCGCAGCCCGCCAACGTCAAACACTCTCCACCTCTACAACCTGCCCCCGGTTATCACATGATACCTGTCCCCGGTAATAGTTGAGATTCTTTCACGATCTTGTCACGAACACCGTCCGCCTGTCGTCGTTTCCTTCTTCTTGCTCTTTGTCCCCGCGTAAATGCTGAAGAGGCACAGTTGAAGAGAGAGAAGAGGATCGTTGGAAAGCGATTGTGGTGAATTTGAAATAGATTCGCAGATAAGTACTATACGTAGCAGAATGAGAGATAAGGAAGAGATGGATATGCGGATCCAAATTGGAAGATAACGGATGAATAGGATGATACAGTAGGCGCGTAGGGTGTTGAGAGGTTTGTTGGTAGAAAGAAGATAAAAAGATAAGAAAAGGAGCGTGTGTTATTAGTATGAAATAGATATGAAATCTATTCTTGTTTCGGTGACTGCGGTAGATTTGAAATTCAAGTATTCTTTAGGAATGTTGCTGTAGCTACACTTAGTAGAGCTACACTTTGTTCAGATTTTAACAATCCTCGGAGAAATTCCGTAAAAAAGGAAAAATTCAAATCGAAAGAAATATCACGATATTAGAAATCGACTGCAAAAATTAACTACTATTTTTTACAATTGCTATTGCTAGACACTTGGTAATTTTCAGTACAATCAACGATCGTACGAAGAGAACTATCTTTTTTCCAAACGACCCGAATCACATGTTTCCACATCTTTGGAATATTACATTTTTTCTCAACACCCTGTATTCACGCTCGTATACAAAATACAGAAATAAAAGATCACAAGAACGAAGGAGGAAGAATGCTCGATTGTACGATGCACGGTAGTTCGATGGAGATTCAAAGCGGACAAAAATACGTCCATCGTGATCCGAAGAATCACACATTCCACAAACAATCGCTTATATTTCGAACGCAACAAATTTGCATTTTCTATCGTCGAAGGAAGATTCGAACTGCGTAACGAACCTATTAGATATAGGCAGACACCTGTTCCAAGTGGCCGGCTCTGTTAATAACCGGTACTTGTATACCTGCGAGCTGTTCAACAATGAAAAAACGCCTTAGGGGAGGCACGCTTTTGCATATTTCTCGAGCTAAACTAGCGGTCCTCGGCGAGTGTTACGAGATCGACCACTGTTTTGAGGTAGGGAACCTTCAGCCGTCCATTACTGCTGTACTTTCGGTATGTAACGTACATGTATATATATAAATATACATCTTATATAAATATATATTGACAAAAATTATATGTTATATATAGTGTGTGTATAATTATATATACAGGGTGGTTGGTAACTGGTGGTACAAGCGGAAAGGGGGGGATTCTACGCGAAAAAAGAAGTCGAAAATATAGAATAAAAATTTTTCGTTTTTTTTTTTCAACAATTTTTGTAATAACAAACTTTACGATTGCTTCATATTATTTCGATATTAATTCCTAATTTTCCGTTACGGCGAAAACAAACCTAAACTGCGATGATATCCACTTTATAACGAGACGCGATAAAGTGGACGCGTACCGAGCGAAAATTCAAAGTCGATTTTCTCGAAAACGAAGCCTCGAACGAAAAATGTTTATTCTATATTTTCGACTTCTTTTTTCGCGTAGAATCACCCCCTTTCCGCTTGTACCGCCAGTTACCAACCACCCTGTATATGTACATATATACACGCATCGAAGCAAGCAGATACGTGTGTATACATATGTACACGTATATACGTGCGCGTAACGTGCAAAAATACGTATTTAGGAAAAGTTCGAGAAACTATAGAAGACCATGGAATTGTTTAGTTTAAAAGAAAAAAAGGTATCGATTTTCGATATTACGTATGGTATTCAGAAAGGTATTTCGCGAATAAGAAAGAACGCCTATCGTGTGTTTGCATGTGTGTACACATATATCGACGCGTATAAATCCGTATAATACTATATCCGAGCCAGCGTTACCAATTGCACGTGCAGGGTTTTCAAATACTTAGTTGTATGCTCATTTACATTTAGAAGCGATTTTACTAATCAATTAATCGCTCGAGTGGCAATGTGTCCGGTGAAATATAATTCCGTGGATCTTCGTATTTCGTATAAAAATATAAAAACCATTTGTTAGTTGAAGAAAATTTGTTGTAAGAAAAATGTATAAACGATCTTGTAACATATCTGATCTTTAGAAAATCTTATTAAAATGAATATAAAACGAATTCGTTCGACGATTAAATCTGTGGGACGAAAGATAATTGAACTTGAATCTTGTAAAACTTGTCGCGCTATCGTCGTCTCTGAAAGAGACGACAATAACGAAGATACAGAACAATGTGTAGTTAATTGTAATTAAATTGCCACTCGAGAGATTGGAAAGTAAGAAGTTCTTTCGAAGTGTGTTTTTATATAATAATTAAATATCGATCGAGTATCGATTAAATGTACAGTCGTGCCGCAATAATCACCATGCTGCCCGGTATTTTTCATATTTTTTACTATTTCTACCTCCTGTAATCGGACTCACGAGTGGACAGAAGGTCTATTTCAAAGGAACGTGTCTTATTTAAATTAGTCGTTTTTATTAACAACTCTATTTCACCGTACTTTTTAGTTTAGGAATTTTTGATCGCAAATACGAAGATGAATTATTATTAAAAATAAGCGGATCTTTTTTAATAAGGCAATGTAATTGCTTGGCAATTATTCGCGCGGTATTTTTCTTTTTTTTTTTCTTTTTTTTTTGACAGCGCAAATATTTGACTATTGGGGCAAATGTATTATCTAAAATTGTAAAAAATGCGTATGGATAATATTAATTTTATGTTTAGGTAGAAATCTTATTTTTTATTAGTTTGTAAAATTCCTCTTTCGGAAAGTATAGAAATTATAAAAAGAATTATATTTTCCAAAACCAAAGAAACGTTCATTCATCTCGTGCAATTAATATTAGTTTTATTTAGATTCTCATAGAGGAATTAAATGACAAAATCTCATGTGCTTTTTATTTGCGATAAAAATTTCTGGTTAAATACTGAAACTCCATTGGTGCCATCGAAAGCAAAAAATAGATTTTTGTCCAAGGAAATAGACAAAATGGACGCACACTTTTAAGCTCGTTTTAAATTCAATCTAGTTGAAAGAAAAACGCCGTAAATCGGAAACTTGTGTCTTTTTATCAGCAATTTCTCAAGCTTAGAACCGCTTGTTAAGGAAATGATTAGCTGAGCGCTGTTCTTCGATACGTTCCGCCCTTCAAATTGAACTAATTGCACAAAAGTAATTGCGAAAGGAAAGAATTCGGGGACGATGTATTGTAAATAATTTTATGTTCTCGTCGAATTAGGAGAGAAACGAGGCAGAAAGGAAAAAAAGGACTAAACGATTTCACTAGAAATTCGATGTCTGGCAAAGAATCATAGCGGCTAGAGGACCAAAGATATATTATAAGTCGGACCTAGTCGAATGGTATTGTTCGGGTCGAGATGAAAATTCAGTGAAAATGTAAAAAATCGCCACGCCCGAAAATTCACCAAAGACTTTGGTCCTTTTTTGCGTACGTACGAATTGTATTATATCTACCATTAAGATTAATCGATCGTCCAATTGAGAGCGCAAACTTGTGAAAGCGAGATATCACCGTAAGAACTTGATATTTTTTCAATGTCTCTAATTAAAATCGTCGAAATAATTGTTAAACCGTGCGATCGCGTCTTACGGTTATGGCCGTAATTATCGAATTTTAATACGTCGATGAACAAAGAGTTGTATTCGATCGAATAATCGATCTTAACCCTGGAACTATTGTAATTAATTCGTTTTCACCGCCTGTGGATCTTTAAGATCTGCCTTCTTGGAAAATATCATAGCCACTGATATTCCACGATACGATTTTTCAACCAAGTAATCGTAATAATTCTGTAAATTTCTTTGCAAACGTTTCGTTATGACAAAATGATAATTTAAGGGTTAACGATTAGTGAAATTTAGATAAGGAGGAAAGACCGATAGATCGATAAGTAGATTTAAAATCGTATGAGAGCGTGAGAGGCGTGCGATTGTCGAGCGTATTCGCCAGGGACTTGTATTAATCGGTAAAACCAAAAAATATGTTCATAATTGGTATAAAAATGGTATCAATTGAATAAATTGTTTTTCTTACAAAATATATATATATATATACATTTTTTTTCTTTGCGATATAAAAAGACAACTTTCGTTTGATTAGAAATCAACGTTACGATCGCTACGTGGTAAAATATTAGAACGTAGCAATTTGCGAGAATTTGTACGAATAAGAGTCGTCGATATTTAACAAGCGAACAGCAAGATTCTCTGCCTTGTCAATTTTAATTATTCCACGGTATAATTTACGAAATTACCATGAATGACGATTAACATAGTCGAACCGTGACATTACTGTACTGATTTTTCTATACTTGCTCAACGAAGGAAAAGTGATTGATTGTAAATTTAGCAGAAGTAAATATTAACATAGTGAAACTGCAACATTTCTACGCTAATCGTTATTTTACAGTTTTAAAAACCGTAAACGGTCCGATCGTCAATGAAAAGTGACTCATCGTCGATGAATAAGTGACTGAACAAGTGAAAAGTTGGAAATGCTTTTAAAACCTACTCCATCATGAAGGTAATTAAAACGAGAAATAAAATTTATCACGCGAAGCACGTTTCCTAAATGAGAAATGACCGCATAAATAAATAATCGCGTTTTATTTGGAAGAGTCGCAACTAACGCTTCTTCACGAGAGGTCCTCGAAAGGTATCATCAATAATTTCTTCCATTCTCGCTGTTGGTCACGTGAGGCGAATAATCGTGTAAGAGTGTAGGTTCCATGGCGTTTCGCTTATCTTTGTTATAACAGTTAACGTAGTTCACTGCGACACGTCGCAATATAAATAACGAGTCGGTAAACAATAGCGTTTTTCCACGGCCATTCGCGTCACGCTATGCGGATGTCGAGCTTCATGCTTCTACGATACAATTACAATTCGCGTTGTTCTATAATCTTAATACTTTTATTAGGTGTTCCCGTAACTTGTGATCTGTAAATATATAACGTGGTTTTTATAAGAAATTTTTTTATAACAAAAGCCAGACGGAATAGCGTAAAAGGGAATGAGAAGGTAAGTAAGAAAGGAGAGACGAGCAACGTGAAATCAAATTGGGGAAAGAGATGGCGTAAAATTGCGGATGGAAAATCTCAAATGAAAAAGTATAAGAAGCGCCGATCCATCGTCCAATTATAACGTATTACTTACTGTAATAGAATCCCTGTTATAGATGCGACTCTAACGTTTAATTAAAAAGAAGAGAAGGTGTCCATTAAAGAAGAAGGAGGAGTCACGTTAAAAAAAGAAAATTCCTCTTTGTTGAAGTAACTATCTTTATTTATGTATATCGGTGACCTGGAGACCTGGAGACCTACGCAGAAAATAGAATTTAGCGAAACAAAAATATTCTAAACAAGGAGAGGTGCATATTATTGTACCCTTGAATATACATTATGTTTTGAGTTACAAGGTCTAGGAACAAAACAACTAATAAATAGATTTCTATTTATGTTCCTTGTAGCCTTTAACTAAAGCTATAAGGTTAACTTTTTTAGTAATGTTCTTTTGCTATAAATATATGAACGTGCTCCCTATCGATTCTATTGTATTGTAACACTAAGAGAGTAAAGATCTGGATCAACATAATCTTATACATTATACTTATACCTTTATTTATTTCAATATATTTTNTCTATTACAAATTCATCCACTCGTTCCTCTATCAGTCAACCTGAATAATATCATATATTAAATGAATAAATAATGATAACAATTTACTTGATTTTCACCTCACACTATAGCTTATACTTATACCTTTATTTATTTCAATATATTTTTCTATTACAAATTCATCCACTCGTTCCTCTATCAGTCAACCTGAACAATATCAGATATTAAATGAATAAATAATGATAACAATTTACTTGATTTTTACCTCACACTGTAGCTTATACTTATACTTGTACCTATACTTGTCTCAGTATATTTTTCTATTACAAATTCATCCACTCGTTCCTCTACTAGTCAACCTGAACAATATCAGATATTAAATGAATAAATAATGATAACAATTTACTTGATTTTCACCTCACACTGTAGCTTATGCTTATACTTGTACCTATACTTGTCTCAGTATATTTTTCTATTACAAATTCATCCACTCGTTCCTCTATCAGTCAACCTCAACACTTTTGTTCACCATCAACGACAGATTAAAATGGACACCGTAAACAATAATACAATGAAGAGAAACTGTGTCATTACGAATAAGCGTTTCTCGAATGGAATAATTTTCGTTCGTGTTATTTCGTATAAGTTGGACAACGTTAAAAATATATTTTCGAAAACACAACACGATTAAAATAACATATTTTCAAGTATCTCATGTGGAATACGTATCCGACAGGATCTAACCTCAAAATGTTTGGAATGGAACGGTTGAAAGACGATGGTTCGAAATTGAAACGTTTCTGGTGGAAACTTTAGAAGCCTGCGAGCGAAGCAGGTGAGAAAATGGTAGGTAAAAAAAGAAGCACGAAGCCAGGATCGACGATGTAATAGATTATCGACGATTATCTTTCGCCTTAGGGGCGTATTACCAACGGCGGATGCTTCCTTGCAAGGATATGCGATGAAAGCGCGATAGAAAAAAAGATAAATTACCCCAGATATCGCGTTCTTCCTTTATCTTAGCCGACGTTGGTCCACAGATTCTTGTCAGAACGTTTTATCGATCTGACACGGCAAACAATCACCTACCAAAACGTTTCAATAAAATCTGCAAATCGAACGAGCAATCTTTTGAACTGTCAATCGACCGAAGAGTAAGAACTGACGCGTTCACGAATTTTCACATCTCTCAGCCGCTGCGTATAGTTCTGAAAGTAATTCTCAGCTCAACTGGAAAATTTCTGGCTGTCGACGTCTCGCGAGTTATCATTTGGCATAAAATTCGGTTTCAAAATCGTAGGACCAGAAACGGCCGAAAAATCATCTCGCTTTTGCCTCGCTATTTATTCCAACTAAATTTTCAGATAAAACACGATCGACAAGTAATTGAAATACGTCGATGTACGCGAGAAGTTGGGAGGAAAATTTTACGCGATACGAACAAGCGATCCTTAATTGTTGAGGTTGACTGATAGAGGAACAAGTGGATGAATTTGTAATAGAAAAATATATTGAAACAAGCATGGTGTACGCTGATGCATATGTTGCTTGACGCAGCTCTTACAATGTTGCAATACAATAGAAGAAGCTATGATAGGAAGCACGTTCATATATTTCTAACAAAGGACATTAGCAAGAAGTTAGCCTTGGTGTGTAGCTCTAGCTGAAGGCTACAAGAAACAGCAATAGAAATCTACTTATAGCTCTTTTGTTTCTAGACCTTGTAACCCAATACGTAATTCATATTTAAGGGCACAATAATATGCGCCTCTCTTTATTTTGAATTTTTTTCGCTACATTCTATTCTCTTCGAAACAGGTCATGGATATGGTACAAAAGGGAAGGTACAGAGTTTTTCTTGAAGTAATTATTTCGTATCGATTACTAATTAATTATTACTCGAAATTACGATTAATTGTAATTAATTAGAGAAGTTTCGGAATTCAATTAAGCGTACAGAGTTTAGAAAGTACCTTAGAACGTTCTTGCTATAGTTTCTACTACCGTTTTTCATCCTCGCGCATATGTTAAAACAAGTGCAACCGTAAAAATCAGTTTTGCCTGCGAATTCCATTCTATTCTCCGTTCGTTTCTCCTGCGTTCGCCTAAGCAACACATCGTGCATCGTCTAGTGCTACAGATTGCTTCCGTTGCGATGAACGTACGCGAAATTAAATATTCATACGCTTGGAATTTCGCTACGACTGGCTAACAAGATTTACGATTCGACATGGTCATGTTCGGCCGAACTATGCGTATCGCGCCACTAAATTAACGACCAGAAGTTTCTTTATCATCGTAGACGTATTAACATAAAGGGTCACGTGTTCGTCTCGTACGCACGAGCAAGTTGCGAGAATACGCGGCTACGCTTTTCCAATTATTTTCCTGTTCGTCGATCCACGTCACGACCCACGTCAGCTGCAATCTCTCGACCTGCTTGCGAATCTACGCTTGTACGTAGAACGAACGAGCGAAAAGCTTGCCAAATACCGTCAAATATTTTTCTCTGCTACAGTCTATATAACATTTGTTTCGTACGACAAAATTTTATTCTGTATCTTCGACTTATTTTCTTCACGCAGGATCTTTCCTACCCAGTTGTACTACGATCGTCTCCACCCGCTATAAATACGTTCAATGGTACGATGTAAATTTCCTAGATGTTCGTGAAGAAACAACGACTTGCTATTCTAATGAAATATCGTGTAAATCCCTGTGATGCGATTGTTTACGATTGTTTAACTTGTCGCTGCTGATAATAGCCGCCAATTAACCTTCAAATGTAGCTGCAACTTTAAATAAAATAATTTAGAAAAGAGAGAAATAGTTATTACCACGTTACGTACCTGGTTGACGTTTAATTGAATAAATCGCCGATATAAATTAATAGAAGCAACAAAATATGAAGTAATTGAAATCGATCGTAATCGAACGTGAGTATAGGTTAGGTTATGCATCGGGTAGGCAAAGCGATAAACACGCTGCTAAGACTGCGGTCATCTAGCGAGAGCACGACTTTTCGCTAAAAATCGAGAAACGTTAACAAGAACGTAGAACGTACAAGCAGGTACCAGCGGCTATTAGTGCGACAAGGAGAACCGTATTGCGCGACAAGGACAGATATACTTTTCTCTCCAATCCTACGGAATATTCATCGATCACAGCCTTTTCTGCGAAAAATTTAGACGATTTTGGAACCGCTGAACAAGGACTGGACATCGAACGAATTTCCTAGACGGTTTTCAATGTGCAAGTTCGTGAATTTTACCAGGGAAAAGCGTAATTAACGAATAATCGTGAAATTAGAAGGAGAAGTACGTCTATCCTTGTCGCACGATATAGCTTTCCTTGTCTGTGACGTCACGTATGTATGTCCTTTTCGCGCGGTAGTGCGCTCCTTGTCTAATAGCAGTTGAGATACCTCCTCGCACATTCTATACTCCTGTTACTTTCTCGCAGTTTCAGCCGGATCCGATAGATGGCAACATCTATCGTAGACAAAGAACGCACAACTGTGCGACAATGAACAAATATGGAAATTAGTTGCACCTTTTCACCGCTACGTGGCGATAGTGTTTCGAGTTCTATAAATCGATCAAATTTTTATTTCGGAAAAAGGTAATTAATATAGAATTAATTTGCGAATAAGAAAAGGGTCCAGTATTGTATGAGAAGGACAAATACAACTCTCGTTTCAAATACAACTCTCTCGCATGGCGCTAGCCAGGTTAATTGTAATTTATTCCTCTTACGATTAGTTTACTATTAATTCATGCGTTTGAATAACATTCATGTGTTTTCACTACAGATCGACGAAAATAACCTAATATTTATGAATGAAAGTGTACATATCACAACCAGGTTATGTAGAGAAATATGTTTAAGCGATTGATGCCTGTATTATTTAATGACAATTAATTAATTGATTCAGATAATCTTCATTAAGACATCGATAAGGTATGGAAATATCTCTCTGGGTGTTCTTGTAAAAAAAAAATAGCTAATCGATCCATATAGAATAATATTCTCATTTGATTTACGTTTACATTATTTAATAACACCTAATTTTAACTGATTTAGATAAGCTTTGGTAAGATTTCGATAAGCTATGTCTTTCTCTGGACTTTGTTGTGAAAAGAAATATTTAATTGACTCGTATAAAGGAACATTCTCAGTTAATTTAAATATACTTTGTGCCATACATAATAATTAATTAATTAGTCGATATAAGTTCTATTAAGTCTTCAATAAGGTATGACGATATTCCAATTGATTTAAATCTATTTCATTCGGTATTACACTTGACTAATTGATTTAAATAAGCTTCATTAATACTTCAATAAGGCATGGAACTATTTCTTCAGATGTTCTCGTGAAAAGAAATACTTAATCACGCCATGTAAAGGCATAAGACCCATAGAAGCATAAAGGCACGATGAACTGAGAGCGTGGAGTAGAAGTCGGAGATTAACGACGCGAAGGAAAAGCCGTGTTTCCAAACGACTGCGTTGCAACGGGGATTTACTACATTTGCTGCATCTATAATTATAGGTAATAAAGTCAGAGACGTGGAAACCAGAGCAGCATCGGACTGTTGCACGAAAATGTTCGTTATCGAGGCGGCTGCAAAAATTGCTTCCAGAAACTCGTGGCTGCGCCTCTTTCCGAGTATAAACCTACCGATTTCTCGCACAATTTTAATGCCAACGCTTCCTAATAGGAGAGCTCGCGTTATTATCGAAAGTCAAACTTTCTCGAGCGTCTTTACTTGTTTCGTTGAATACAAGCTACATAACAGGGAATTCCTAATTGAGCTAAAAATTAAAATATTCTGTGGCTCTTCCATCTGATCCTGATTATTGCTTCTTCTTATCTTTGCTAAATATCGTTTATGCTCGTGCAAACTAATGCAATTAGCTTCACTTATCGAATGACTCACTATGACATTAATTGTATTATTTATATAAAATTCTTCTGATAATACGGAATATATGGATTATTTATAAGCCACGGTTTCGAACGAGATAACAATCAAAAGATAATGATCTATTAGTTATAACCAATATTAGTATAACCATTGTTTTCCAAATTTATCTAACTGTCACAAAGATCTCGATGGAGGAATAAAAATTATTGTAAAATACGGAAAGAGAGGAGAATTCAAAACATCAAAATTTCCGATCATATCCGTTCATTGGTCTCCAATGGCATAGCTCATGATTATACGAGCGGTGCTAGAAAATGTCACGAACATATGGGGAACGATTATTTAGAAGGAACGACACGATGAAAGAAGTCAGCTTATTTTTTATTCACCATCCCCACAGGGACAATTCTCTGTCGATATTTATCGAGCATGTTTCTTACGACGTAGAAAAAGTCACGATTAAAATTATTGTTCTTAGAAAAGGAATTCCCTGACGGGGAAGCAGATAAATGTTTTTGCAAGGGTCTCCACGGGAACCCGCGCGATCGTGTAAAATTTTTATTTTAATCGTTTGTTTGTAGATAATTCCAACATCGAAGAACACCGTCATCGCGTGGCTTTTATTTATTAATTATTTATTAATAATTCCACCGGGAGCATCTTGTCTAATTGACGCGATAATTATTCATACCGTTTAAATTGTGTGAAATTATGAAATTATGCGAAACATGATCATTTTTACGCAATTATTGAGAACTTTTTATTGGTAATAACGATGTATATAGGATGATTTGTTAAACGTTTCAGATCCTAGTACATATAATCTTTGCATATTTTCCGATCTAATCATGTTTTCCTTTCTTTTAAAAGGTTTCCTAATTTTGGGACGAATCTTCGTTTAATATATTGTTAATTACAGCTTTTTCATATTATTTTTCTCCAAGATAGAAAATTTCTTAACGGAAAAATTGAGTTGGACTAGAGATGGACCAAGATTTTGTATTATTATTTAATTTAAAAATATCCAGGAGCAAAAAATATAGAAAGGTAACATATTATATTCAATATTGATCTCATGTCATCTTTTTCTTTTATCATAATTGTTTCCTCTGAGGTCAATCCATCCGCAAGGGTTTGTGATGAAAGCGTGTCGCGCTCGTGCAAACGATTAATTCTATTCCCAGTGGTATGAAACTTGCGGTGAGCTCCATTATTACAGCAAACATAGTATTTTCCACGGTGGAAAATCCCTTAGGAGGTATTTTTCACGGAACTATGTAGGTACCAGAAACATTAATAATTCAGAGAAAGCCATCGTCGATTGCAACATTTTTAACTAGGCTTTTAAAACACTACTTGTATCTCAATATTTTTCACGTTCATATTTTTCTATAAAAATTTGATAAAATTTGTCTGAGAAATTATATAATTCTATCGTTGCAGATAATTCAATAAATTCAATAATTAGATCTATTTAAATTGCATCGAGACTGCGAATAGAAATCTTGTATGCAAATTACTATGAGTAGGTGGTCTTCTCATTTCGTATTCGATCATTCGAAGAATGACAAACAAATCATTAGTGAAATATTCGATATCGTCAGCCTAGCGATATTTCAGTGAATCGACCAAATTTCACTTTTCAGAGAACCTTAATTTCCATAAAAGGAAATTCTGAAGCTTGACATCGATTTCAAGGTGCATTTCTCAAAGATGGGGCTTCGGAAACCCTTGAATATACCTGTCTAATGAAATGTAACAGAAATCTACACAATATTAGGGTGAAAATCATGAGGCTAACGTGGTTGTTTTGTTATGCTAATATAACGTGGCTTGACATCGTGGTTCAATTGATTTTTCTTCGCGGGTAACGTACAATAGTATAAATAGTTTCACCAATGTGGAACTATCTTCTATTTCCTTGAATTTCGAATAAGGAGATTTATGAAATTTACTCAGGTCTTTAAGATGCTGAAGTTACTTAAAGGAATTCGTTGCGATACCGTAATGGAGATAATTATTAAAATAGAATTGTAATGGACACAAGGAATGGGTGTAAAAATTAAAGAGACGTGAAAAACAATTCTCTAAAATGTTTTGAAAAGGGCACACGTATCTTTTTATCCTCGTTTAATTTACAATCTGTTACAAAATAAAAATAAACAATGTCAAACAGTATTGGTACACTTACAGTCTTACAGCAAACGAACGAAATGCGCAGAGATAAAATGAAATGACGTAGAATAACTCCACTCGACGCTGCAGCATTTGAATAAGAATTCGGGACAAAAATTCGCTGTCATCGTTTGGATAATTAAATATCTTGAATATTTTTTTCTTTGCCTATGCACATACCAGTGAGTGAAGTTTCAGCACCAACGAGGGGAACATTTTTTCCATTTCTTGTAAGTATCATGCAGAGATCTTTTATCCTCTGTTTCATTTCGTCAGATATCATGCTGACATTTAATAAAATACAGCATTTTTATGTAACTTTTAAAATTTTCTTGAAATAGGCGCGATTAGAAATCTTCAACCAAGTCGTGATTATGAGTGGATTTCACTAAAGAAATAAAAAATACTCAGTATGGCAGTTTGCAATAGAAGAAAAATTATATAGCAATGTAATATAATACTTCCTTGACACAGAACAATCAAAATTACAGGATGATTTGAATCGTTTGTTTGATTACTCTTTACAGAAAGAAAGAATTTTTTAATTGGAAATTAAAATTATACGTATCTTTACTCAAATTCTCCTTATTTAAAATGTAACAAACGCTATTTAACCAAAGTTAACAAACAAGAATAATGAAAGAGCGAGCTAATTTTCAAGCGATTAGGTTTTGATGTACAAACCATTTTTAGTGATTCTCTATCGAATAATAAGATCAATATCAAACAATGATTATTTCGATTTTTATCCACTGCATGCCATTCTTTGCAACGTAGCAAATTGGAAAAGCAATTTACTAGAAAATTCGTGGAAAGCATCGAGCTAGGATTGAAAATCAATGCGCTGGTTTATTGCTCACTCCAATTTCGGTGCGTCTTCTTCAAGGAATCCAATGATCTTTGTAATAACCACGGAGTCTGTTCTCGCGAAATTCGTGGTTTTCCCTGTCTTGACCATACTAGGACTATGCTCGAACTTATCTTGGTACCATAACCGAGGTTTATGCGCCTCCGTTACCTCGCCAGCTCCTGTATTCGTGATACTTGCTCGCTGACTGCGCTTCATAACAGAGACGATGCGTTCTACCATTATTGGTTCTATTTTTTGCTTTTCCTCTCTTCTTTTTTAAACTATCCAATTCCAAGAACAACTAAAAAAATAGTCTCGGTATCGTTAACATATCAATATTCGTTATGTACTATACTATACTTATACTATATAAGCAATACTTATGTACAATTTGATCTCGATATAACCTCTATGTGGATATTTTTTGGAAATTAATTTAGACAGCTTCTAAAATCGTTGGAACCATGTATAGAGTAGATAGAGAAAGATGAGAAAATGAATACAGCGTTTTTCAACTTTTACCTAAAATATTGAAATATGTAAGCGTATCTTCTTTCTTCTTTCCTTGTATTATCTATGCAATCACAGTCAAAATTCTATGTATGTATATGTATACAGAAGAGTTGTATGTTTATGTATACATTTAGAAGAGTTAGAAATAATATTAATTCCTCTGGGGTTCGAACAACAAATTTATTTACAAGCTATCAAATTGTTTGAAGCAATCTCTGATCACTGTGATTCAGTTAACACAAAGTAAATAAATAAATTAAAATATACTTTAAAAATGGAAATAATACTCGCTGCTTTGTTGAATATGTTCTCAATAAAACGAACACATGAGATTCGTCGTTCACTAAATAAAAAAGTGTAGCCTTACGCTACATATTCCTCTCGAAGGAATTTCTCAGCAGTGTATCAATAGCTATCCCATAGACAAGTTAATGCGAGAAACACTTAAATCGAATGCTACCGAGAAGCTGATTACTTTACGAGGAACTTTTCATGGAATACACACGCATTTACAATTTCCTTATAGCGAAAACGGCTAACTAGTTGATATTTCTTTTTACCAATAATCGAATATTCATCTCGGGGAAAGCGAATACGAAATCTTAATTATAAGTAATCATTCCAAGATGGATGTCCAATCGCGACGGTGACATTTTACATTCGTTAAGTTACATTTTAACCACAGGAGTGCCATTTGTTGCATTAACGTCTCATTAACCGGTGAAAGTTCGCCGCTACACATTTTTTTCGTCTTTCCGAAAGCGATGCCACCTGCTGTTTCGTCCCTAAGACCAGTGACTTCATTATTCTAACCTTTCTTTTCCTTATAAAATCATTTCCCTTTCCCGACTTTTTATCCTAAATCGTTTCATACGCCTTAAGAATTGCAAAGTGATATTTAGTAATATTTTATTTGGTAATTAATTTCTTTTCACTATTTTGTGTTTTGAAGAAACCTTACAAAACTAAATTATTCAATAATACAAACGTTTACCTTAATCTTCCTTTCCCATGATATTAAACGAGTACCACGTTTCAATTATTTATAATTCTTTAAGGGAAATAATTGTAATTAATCTAAATAGATGAAATTTGTTAATCTCCTTAAGAGTGTTAACATCATATACATATAGCATATGTCTCAAATCGACAAAGTTTCTAATCTCATTTTATATGCATACTTTTTCATTTTGTAAATATAGATCATCTTATATATTCCCAACATATTGAAGCTATTACAGTTTTCGATTTTCAGTCGCTCGAATTTCTTTCAAAATTCTTGTAGACCCTTTTCAGGGATACGAGAAAGATTGTCTTGTGTCTGACAGAGGGTTCACTTTCACGGCTATTCAACGCATAACGTGCGTTTTGGTTCGTCGAAAATTCTTAAATGCGCATAAATTGCCAGAACATAGAATCACAATGGTATCATTAGAGTATCGTTGACTTTTATTCCGTTAATTTATTCTGACAAGCGTGAACGTTCCATGTGGCTGCTGTTTAGAGTTTAGATCCTGAATAGTCTCGTTTACGTTAAGTTATACCTCCTACAACCATACAACGTTTGATTATTGTTTACCACGTGATAAATCACCGTATATTACGAGTATTTTTTATTGTCATATGTTTTAGAGATTTTGAGGCAGATCCTTTGGTTTAATTTACTTTCAATTTTCTTATACGTATGCCTTTTAAACTTTCCTTTCTTTACTCGTTAATAAAATACAATTCAAGTATTAAGATAAGAGAATTATTTAACGTAGACTACAAAGTTCGTATCTCATTGATCCTTATAAAAAAATTTCTAAAATGTTACTAGAATCTAATAACAAATTATTAAATTATGATAATTACATACTGTGTGATTGATTAACTGTAGATAGGTATAAAATCTTTGTTTCTGAAACCGCTTCGAAGTAAAATGATTATAATATATGTACGTTAATTATTAATTTCATAGTTTTTAATTATTATGTGTTACTGACTACATATACCTATATATAAATACATATTATACTAGGTATAAAACACTAAGTATGAAATCTGTATCAGAAGCAATGTTCGTGTTCATCGCGATTTGCGTTAACCTAATAGCACGCAATCATTATAGAACAGAGGTATCGTGAACTAAATTCGCGTTTCCTCCTATCTTTTTGATTTTTAATCAAATGTATCATAACATCAAGAGTCGCACCGTTATTTACCCTGCCTAGTACACTATTTTTGCGTGATGCTTTCTGGTACCAAACCAAACAAATGAGAATTTACGCCAAATAAAAAGGTTTCGAAATCGGAGCGTTCATATGTAAAATTAATAGTAAGAAAAATATTTTGCCTATTCTGGAATCAATCTTTATTTTTCCAATATTATGGAAGTCAGTCAAACTTCGCTGCTGTTTCAATTCTTGTATGATGTATAACTTTATGATAACAGTCAGATGAGGAAGGAGAAAAATATTTTTAAATTGAAAAAACACACCATTGTACAAAAATATATTTCAATTTTGTTATTTTAATATTTACAGAAGTTCAAATAAATATTGTACACGAAATTAACTATATATATATATATATATATATATATATAGTTGGTTGGTTTTTTATATATATATGTATATATATACTTTTTACTTAAAACTCTATACTCAGATTTCCCATTAAAGACGATAAATCATACATATTTGTGTCACTTAGTAACTTCCGCATAGATATCTGTTCGTTTAAAGTTGTTACAGAATTTTTAAATATATGTTTCCATTCAATATCGTCAATTTCATTTAAAGAACATATTATAACTTCATTTACTTCATCTTGTACAGAATAGCATGCCATAGACTGAAAAACAGACTTTAAGTCGCTCTTCACTTTCTGTTTGATATTTCCATCTCGACTAACTAAATTTAAAATAAAAAATCCATCATTCATTAAACATTCTGCAACTGATTTTATAATAGGCATCTCTAGAAACTGTTTAGGTGGACAACTCATTCCAACTGTATTATCTTTACTGTCTACATCAAAAAGTATAGCTTTGTATCTTTTGCCATTCGATGTACTGTCTTTGATAATTTGAATACCATCCGCAATTTCAACCTTCATTCTATTGTCAAGAATGAGACCAAAATAGTCAGTGGCGACTTTTAACATCTTCTCATCGATTTCAACTGCTGTAATTCGTAACTGCAGAATTACAAATATATATATTATTAAATATTTGTAACAATGTGATTAAAAAAAATTAAATTCAAACATGTAGTACACATATATACCTTAGGAAAACAATTATATAAAAATGTGCACAATCCACCTCCACCTAAACCTATGATCATTATCTCGTCACATTCTTTAGAATTTATTGCAGCACTAACACCAATGCTCATATATATATGATGATCACATGCTAAAAATCCTGAATCAACAACTTTTTTCATTTTACCTCGTCTAGATTTAGCTAAAAAGAATTATTTATAAATTAAAAACATTGTGTGGTAAGATGATTCTGATGAAACAATAAGAAGTACAATTGTATACCTTGTTTAAGGCGAGCTTCACTCTGAACAACATATGGATTATTTAGAAAAATTAATCTCCTAAATTCACTACCATCTCTTTCAATCTCTTCAACAACGAAAGGACCACTCAAATTGCTCTTTCCTTCAAAACATATTGTTCTGACCCCAACATCTGAACCCAGTGATAAAAATGGAATATCATTTTTTCCAGACAAGCCTTCTGGTGCTAGATTCAAAATACAATCTTCGATTTCACTTTTTACAGCTTCCCAATTTTCAAATTTGTGTTCCCTGCATAGTGTGACAATAGCAAGTCTATCACGTTGGGAGCTCTTAAGAACCTGTTGTCTACCTTCTTTTGTACTAAATAGCCAATCTGTTTCCCTAACAGAACAAAGAATTTAAGCTTTGTCTCAATTTCATCTTTGGAATCATTGAATATGTACTTATACTAAACATAAACTCACTTTCCTTGTGGTACTATAAAAGCTGCATAGCTTTTTGTACCATGTACCTTGGGCTGATCTAAAACGTAGATTGTATAACGTGGATGTTTGTTATCAGGAGAATGTAAATTTAATGAGATTTCTCCAATATCAGCCACACTACGCTTTTGAAGACTATTAAATATAAATGCAGATTGTTGTGCTGAAAGTATAGCTGATATCATTTCATCTACTGATGATAATCGTCTTGGTGCACCATCAACTAGTACTACTTCTAGAACCTATTGTAATTATACAATATTTATTTTAGAAAGAAATTTGTTAAAATGGACATCAATGAAATATTATCAATTACATTTGAGAATCTGATAATTTAAATATAAATTTAATATTATTAAAAATAAGTAACTTACTTTTTAATAATGTAAACATGAACATAATATAAACATAAAACTTACAGTCTGTGACAAATTTGTAATCTTTGTTGCAATTACTGCAAAAACTGGGATTGAACTTCCATCTTCAAGGCGTGTTTTTTCTTCTGCTTCATGACAACGTACTATACGAAACATGAACCCAACATTTGGAAAATAAGATAAAAGTTGCCTTAAAATATATTCCTGTAATAACGAGATGCATATGTATCTGCCGCCATTGCGTAGAATTCTTGTAATTTCCTAAAAATTATTATATAGTAAGATATATTATTACTTTACTAAGATATATTAAAAAGTATAGTACATATATACATTGTAAATAAAACATGGTGTAAACATGATTTACTCATTATTTAATATATATGGTGTACCTTAAAATATTTGTTAACATTAGATACTGTCCCTTCTTTAGTATCTGTCATAAGAGCATCTAAAGTACCTTTATCCAAAACAACGCTAAATGTATTGTCAGCATATGCCATTTGTGTAGCATCCATGTGTTCATAAACTAATTGTGGTCTCATAGTTGCATTAATATCACGCATTTGTTTAATAACAATATGTGATATATCAATATTAGTAATATTTCTGCAATTAAGAATAAAATTAGAAATAATATTACTAAAGATTCAGAACCAACATTACCTCTTATAGGAAAAGCAGTTGTACAAAAAATAACAATTTTAAACAAAATGATTCTGCTTTAAATTTATGAATATAAGGTCAACATGATTAAAGATCTCATACCTGTACCCAGCATCATACAAACACATGCTAACAGTAGAATTGCCACAACCGACAATTAAAATATTGTCTTTCATCTTGATGTACTTTAAAAATATACCACATAATTCTGGATATTCTCCATACCTAAATAAAAAGGAAGAATCATATATATGTAAAGCAAATGTGTGTTTAATACTAAATTGTGAACATGTCATTAATAAGTAAGACATACCATTCAAAGTTTTTTTTACCACGTTTCTTGAAAAATGTGTTCCAATATTCAACTTGGCTAAATTCTTCGTGCGTTTTTGGTAATATATTCATATTTTCTATGTTTTAATTAAATTTACAAATTGGACAACATACAAACAAAATACAGTTAAGTACCCTTTTAAATTAATCCGAGAACAACAATCGTCAACCACAAACCCTAGAAAATATTACTGTTGAGATATGTATAATTTCATGTGCTAGACTAGGTTAGATGCGTAGTAGTAATACTTGTATGTGAATATCAGTGTGTGGAAGTATGTGTGTGCGCGGCGTCTCGAAAACAGATGAATGTAAACATTTCAGTCAGTTGACAGTCGGGTATAGAAGAAAGTGCTGAGACGCGTGCAAGTGTGTATCGATGAATATATTAGAAATCATCCGTAAAATAAATATATAATTATTCCAATATTAATTCCAAGTGTAAATTTTGTGTTCCCGTAACATTATTTCGGCTTCAAAGATCCACAATTCTCAACAATTACATAGTAAAGGTTGTTAAATCATATATGTATTACATTTAATATATTTCGTTTCATATCATGTTTTCAATTACAAATTATGTTTATATTTACATTAAATAATGTTATCGTTTCATATGATTGTAATAATATAATTATTGAATATTACACATTGTATATAGGTTATTTACAGATATATACATAAATAAATGTATAATTATAACGTATAATTATATATTTCTAGTTTCAAAAATTAATAAGATATTTGTAATGCATTTATTTTTAAATATAAGGATTATTTCATTTAAATTTTATAATGGCATTTCTATGTAAAAATGTCATTAAAGGCAGACTTACATTGAGGTTAGATTTGCGACGATTATATACGATTTACCACAGATACTTTCTGCTTTATTACATGTTAAAATAACGTATAAGAATACATTGAATGACATATAGATATAATTAATCTTTTATAATAAATGAAGATGGATTTTGAATAAATGAAGAACGTTTAAACATTTTAATTCATTCTCAAAACATGATAATTTATTGATAGGGATTAAAATTTGAGTAGATCCGTAAATATAAACAAAGATAAATAGAAAGATTGTCAAAGTAAAGTCACGGACGTGGTTCTCATATATATATATATATACTCCTCTGATTAATTGTATTCAAACAAATTCAAATTAAAAATTTTTTTTAATATATAAGAATATAGGTTGAAGAAAAAGAAGGATATGGAGGAGAAAGGCAAAAAGAAATGTCTTGTCCTTCCAAGAGTGCTGGATTAGAATCAGGTTCTGTCAGAGGCAAGACCTGGTAGAGGACATATCAGTAAAGCTACCTTTCTAAATACAATTGATGTTATTATCAGCTTAATAATTATGAGAATTGTATTCATTTTATGATAATAATAAAAAGCGAACAAAACTTGTAACATGTCAATTTATTACAAACAAAGTCAATACATTAGTATGTACAACTACTCTGACACATTTAATATATATGTACATTATGTATAAATAATATGCACACACATTCATGACTCACATTCATATATATCGTCAATACGAAAGCTCCTTCTTTTGTTTGAATATGTAAATGTAAACAATGCTCTCATTTCTAAATGATTGATAAAAATAAAATACAAAGAAAATATGTATTACATTACATTTTAATTAAAGGATACATGCACAGCCTAAAACAAGAAGCAATTCAATGTATTCTATCACCATGGAAAATATATTTGCTATGTAATACCTGGTAATGTCCACTGGAACTAAATCCCCTTTAGAACTTTAAGTTATAAAGCTTTGGTCTAAATTCTCCATGTAAATATTTAGTTTCAGCTTTTACATAAAAATAACACCTCTTATAACATTTACATAGAAATATGTATATACACAAACTGCATATTTTTTTTTAGTTGTAATAGATTTACACGTTATAATCTGATGTAATATAAAACTTGTAATGTATGCAACATTACTTAATATCTAGCAACATTTCCTATATGTTTAGAATAGATCATATTTTAATAGTAAAGAATTAAAAGTTAAAATGAAAATTGTTATTTTATCAAAAAACACTACAAGATATATACTATTGTAATTTAATATAAAAAAAGGTTGAATAAATACTTTTAAATTAAAAAAACTTAATAAAATGTAGTCAATATAGTTAATACAATTTATCTGCTTCATTATCATGATATCGAGTTATCTGTAAGAATATTTCCAGCTGCAATGATTTATGTGAATTTCTACAAGTGAAAATATTAAATACTGAATTACTTCAATAAGAATAGTAATTGAATCTTATTTAAATTGATATATTTATTATGAGAACTTTTGCTTTCTTTTTCAACAAATTAATCTTTAACTATAAAACATTAAAAACTAACCAATTCTAATATATCTGAGTAATTGATAAATAATTTCTAAAGGGGACTGAAAGTTATCCTATAATTGTAAAGAGGACTTCTTATAACTGTATGTTTATATTAAAGAATGGTATCTACATGGAATATGAATGCTTCATTGAAGCATTGAATATGATGATCTTCTTTCATATATAATAAAAAATCTGAGTAAGCATGCTCAGCTGTCACTCTCAACACTATCAACTATCATGATAATCAGTATTGCACTCAGTTAGAATTAGTGATAATGAGTTTGAGAAGCTTGAGAAATAGCCCCCTGTGATGCTTAAACTGGTGACGGGCGACATGGCCCCAGAAGTCTGTACTTCTTATTCAATTAAGAAAAGCTATTTTTTTGTAATACAGATGAAGTAAACAAGACATATAAAAGATAAGAAACAAAGAATAACTTAGCAGTAGAAAATTTTGATGAATGATAAATAAAAAGAATTTGAACTTTAACAGCAAAAAGAATATTTTTCTTATCAAATTCCGAAATTAAATAAATAGTAGAGTAACATCATAAATAAAATAGATATTTAGAAAAAACCTTAAACGAATGATATAATAAATGAAGAATAAGATGATAAAAAAAAGGTTTATTTGTCAATGTCATCAAAGTATGAAAATGAATAAATCATAAACAAATCTCTCATTTTTAACGAAATTAAGAATAAGTATTTGAGATGAAATAAAATATTTGGAAGTATTCCAAAAGAAAATGACTAGTATGCTGGAAAGAACTGTTCAAAAACCTAGTTAAGATTAAATTTAAATTTAAAATTGGAATACTTGGAGATTTGTGAAATAACAGATAATAAAATTATTTGTAAAGTTGGGAATAACAAATTACATATCAATCAACAACATAATAACGCATATGAAAATATTGAGTCAATAACAAATTATAGGAAAAAGCTAAAATAGTCATAAATGTTTCCAAAATTTCTCAGTTTTATCCCGTCACCAATGCTTTATTTTACTCTGCAACGAGTTCTATTTTTCAATGTTTTATGAATGTTATATTCAACAAAATACAAATCCCTTTAACATGCAAATATTGTATTCAAAAAGATGTTTGAATATAAATATTTTGAACCGATCAAATGCTCTGGCAGTTAAACGCTTTATTCTTAATATTTATATCATTTATCTTAAACCTTAAATTATCAAATCATTTAATGATATAATCCATGGTGAAAGAATTATAAAATTTTATAACTTCTGTCAGAGTAAATATAATAAAATTCTTTGAATATTCTCTTGACTAAATAAAAATTGATATTTGTTAAGTATTGTCATTTTAGCAATAAATTATTTCTCATAATAATTTTACTCTTAAAGTTGTGAAAACAATTATGGATCTAATAATTTCATTGCTTAAGTAGGCATAACATCCAAATTAGCAGACTTTGTCCTATATGCATTTTTTTAAACATAAGAGAAACACAAGAGTATTTGGTTTAACATTGGTATTTGTCAAAAAGTATCATCTATGATATGAAAGAATAGTTGTAACCCAAAGAAGCCGTTGCCAAATCCAACGTGGTATTCTGCAAGGTCCAAGACTAGCCATTGCACTGGCGATATGACGTAACCAGTCACGAATACCCCGTGGTGCATGGCCCCCATTGACATAGAGGACATACGTAAAACCATCTTTACATTTTCCATGAATTACATAATAATATGGTAAAAAACTATGTAATCGAAAGTGACATCTTTGATAAAACAATATAGCTGGTGCATTGCTGGATAATACATGCAGGAAGACTGCTTTTACGGAAGAACGTTCTGGAGCAGTGACATGTGCTAATAATTGTTCCAATAATAATGATGCAATCCCATTTCTTCTATATGCACGACGGACACCTAAGCTAAGAATGTAACCCACTAAGCAATCATTTCCTAAGCTTGAACACAAAATACCACGATCTTCTGTGTTCAACTTAGCATAAGGCTTTATTTCTGCAACAATGAGTCCAATTATTACTCCACCATATACAGCTGCAAGTGCATAAAACCGCGAGGAACTTGTTATATCTTCATACCACGAATAAGGATAATCTATGACAAAATAAATTAATGCTTTAATATAAGTGACTTTTGATATTATCTTTAATACAAGATGAATAATTTATAAAATTAACATATAATAACATGCATAGTTATATTAAATTTTTGATAATTTTTTGTTATTTCATAAAATAATTTATAACATATTTATTAATTAATCCTTTATGGCCTTATTCTAGTTCAAAGATATATGTGTATGTATAATATAATTTTTAACATTTTTAATTTATTTATAAATTATTATCATGCTTTAAAATACATATGTACTTCTTCTCTTTGACAGTATATTATTTTGTATTTTATTAAAAAGTGAATAAAATATGATAAAACATTTAAATTTATAAAGTATTATATTCTCAAATGATAAAAAATATACATTATGAATAGATGTAATAAGTTCTATTATTATTGTTCTATATTCACCTTTTAATTAATGTTAGCTGCTAATTATTATCATACTTGTATAGAAATAAAACTAATAAGGCTTATTACTAAATAAAAATTGAACTAAAAGCAAATAGTTGCTTATCAAATTGATAAGTACTGATAAGATACAGTGATAAAAGATAATAAAGATAAATATTATTAATTATATAAATTATTACTATTATATACAAGTTTTATATCCAGTTCCATATGAATTTATGAATAAATAACATAAAATATGCAAACAGACTCATATTTTATAATTCAAATAAGAGAAACTATTTAAAAATTGTTTGATGTCATCATTATACATATAATAGTAATAATAGAATATGATATTATATATGTTACAAATACTTGCCAAAATCATATATGGTAAAACAAATTAAACAAAAGCGAATTAAGCAAATAATTTCAGAATAAATTTGTTTAGAAGCAAAATATAACAAAAAGAGTATGTTTCTATAAATCCAAATCTATAAAGAAAAGACTAGATAAAGCACAATTTAACATTTCTTTTATTTAATATTTATAATGTCTAATAAATTTATAACACTAATAAACTATAATTGCATTAAAATTAAATATTTTTAACCACATTAAATACATATATTATAAGTTAAAAAATGATATACTTTATCATTGATATTACTTCCTTATTTAAAATAATTTGACATGATACTTATACTTTAATAATTTAATGGATTTAATAAATAAACTAAAAATATAAAGCAAAGCATTAAATCAAACACACTTTATGCCGAAAGAATTGTAAATGACTTATTCAACTAACATACAAAAGCCAAATAATGAATGATTAAGGCCTCATTATTCTAAATACGAACCTCACTTACATCTGAACATAAAGATTATTATTTTTGAAAAAAATAGATAATTAAGAAAACTATGAAATTCTCCTTCCTTAATGCCAGAATTAATGCCAAATCAATCTCTTTTTAAAGAGTAATCCTTGAAACATTTACATATTTGGTATAATACTTTGTCGGAACTGGAATGTTATGACAATTAAGTCAGCAGCCATGGATCAAAAATAATATAGAAATATTGTATTAACTAAGTTCGAAGAAACTAAATATAAAACCAGAAAGGATTAATTATATGTGAGAAACAAGTGTAAATTACTCTTTATATGAGGTGTTTGTAAGATTTAATTTTAAAACTGATGGGAAACTTCGTACCAATGGGGAACCAATCTTGACAAAGTGCCCGTACTTCCTCCAAATCATCTGGACACAGGAAACGTAACTGGACATCACCCAGAACACACAAAGGTACAGTTGCCGGTATCACGGAAGTCTTTTGCTCATTAGATAAATTTCTTGTGGTATTTTCATCCGTGTATTTATGCTTGTTTTCTTGAGATATTTTGAAGTCACTTTTCTCGATTTCCGGTAAAATGAGATATCGATTAAAAGATACGGCCATCACGCCACAACTTTTCTACCATTTCATTAGTCATTTCTTGTACAATGTCAAGCATGTCACGTTGGATGTAATCGTTTGCTAGTAAACATATTGAAATCTGCCGACATTTTGTTTCCCTCTCTATAACTCCTTATTGTCATCTCTTTCCTGCTCACTCGTTTACCTCTCTCTTTTCTCTCGAACCATCTGTCTTTTTCACCTTTGATTTCTAAGATTTAAGCACAATCATAATATGACTCTTTAAATTTATTGTAAAAGGAAATTTTGTCTTATAAGAAGATAACTTTTTGTTACAACAATAACTCTTCTAAATCTCAATTTAACGAATAATTTTATCGTCGTTTGAAACTTCAAGAAAAATGATTATTGTAATGTATACGTATAGATATGTATGCGTATAAAAAATCTTTAGAAAATTCAAATTTTGTATCTTTATTAATTCATACTCAAAAACAAATGTAACGTTATTTACCACATTTAAATGATCCTTTTGTAATCATTTAATAATACTTGATACGGATATAATTATTAATTAAATAAATTTTATAATAAAGTATATATATACTTGTATATATATATATATGTAATGATATGTATTATAGTATCAGTTTTTGTTATAATTTTCACTCTTTTAAATTAATATAATACAAATTTTATAAAATACTCCTGGTATTTCTTATACTAATTTAATCATAGAAGGGTGCAAAATCTTCAGAAGAGAGCGATTCTTGGATCAGGATTCGAATTTGCGAGTGTTCAAGTATATAGCGCTATTGACTGTCTCCCGCCTTTTTTAAGGATATGAGAAGAGTTGTTTTAGCTTTATCAGTCGTGCAACAATATCAAATTATTGTAAAATTACACAATTACACAAATTGCTATACAGAAAATTACGAATTCATAGTGAAATTGTACAATTGTTATAAATTTACAAATTGAATTGAATAAAGCAATATTATTTTGCATATAAATCCTCAAATCTTTTCTAATTCTCATTAGTTTAAGAAATAGGTTATAAAAAATGACGAAAAAGTTCGAGAAAATTGATAAGTATTGGTAAGTATTAGGAGAATAAGGTAGCATGATTCAAAATCTTTTGAAATTTTTAGAAATGATTTCTTGGAAATCATTTTCTAGGAAAATTCAAGAGCAACAAATTTTCGAACACGTCAACTTAGCAATTTTTTATCAGGAGAACACATAATGTAAGAGTAACATTTTGGAAATTTTTGGAAATGACATCATACTCCAATTGAAATTCTCGGGTTCTTGAAGAAAATTTTTATTAGAATCTCAATTTTGTATCGGGAGAACAGGATAGTCTAGGAGGTAACACAAGAAATTTACGAGACCTATTTCAGAATTTTGAACCGATTTTGCGATTTTGTATCGGGAAAACAGAAAGGTGGCAGCATTTCAATAATTCTTGGAATTTAGCATCATTTCTCAGAATTTTTAAAAATCACTTCGCAGTCTTTTTTATACGATTCCTCTTTAAATACCGCGTATTCTTAACTGTTTTCCTATTTCATTTTTTAATTTTTTTTAATTTCTGTGGGATTAGACAGAAGAAAGGATAAATAACAAGATTTATTCATTCTTGTAAAACTCATTCAAAATACATTTTGTATAATTATCTTACAATAAATAATCTTATTTTTTATTGTACTATATAATCATTTCCAAGAAGATGTTGTCGCTGGTTACTCTTGGTCGCTACTGATACTAACTGCTTGTGGTATTCTGATTATTGTTTCTGCCCCAAAATGATTTTTCTGTAATCAATACAAATACATAAATGTATACTGAAATACTTAGGTGTATAATTTTGGAGCTATGCCAATGATTCTATTTCTCTGAAGAGATTATAAATATGTCTAAATTAAATTAGTTATTTCAACTAGATAATCTTTTACAGGAAATAGAATATTTATTAACTATGGTGGCAATACTGGCAATACTGTGATACTGATAACTAAATGTAGATTATCATGAAGTTACCTTTGTAATGGAGTATAGATTTTTATGTATATATATTTGTTAATTTATAGCAATAAATAATATCACTTGAAACAACGTTACCTCGCATAATTTCTTTTTGAAACTTTTATGCTTACATTTCCTCACTTAATTAAGAATTTAGAATGGAATGAAGTTGAACGTGTGTTAACAATGTAAACGAATATTTATATTGAAGTACTATATTGAACATACATTTTACACTTTGTTATTGTCTTTTTGGTAATTTATGACTGCCTAAATTATCTGTATACATTTGTATATTACATATAAGTATAGGTATAAAAGATATAATGCAGTGGATGTAATATTATATATAATATCGAACGTATGAGTGAAACATGTTCCTCGTGTCTTATGAAAATTACCCATTAAATTGGGTTATGAAAGTTATAAAACTCAACAAAATTCAAAGGATTCAGTTGACATAAATTAAAATAAGAAAAATGGTTATACCAAAAAATCATTCAATAAGTCGGTCCTCTAGTTGTTTACGAAAATATCGAATACTGTTTGTATTTGGTATTACTGTACTATGTATACAAATTTATTTAGCTCATATATTCTTCGGTTTGGAAATCCGAAATCGAAAATTTGGTCGGCTGTCTTCAGGGGAAGTAAGTTTTAATATGATTTTTACTATATATAATATAAATATTATTTATTAGTGACACTAAATATTATTAACGTTATAATACCAATTATGTATATATTTCTTTGCATATAGGACTCATCTCAACCTACAGAAGATGAAGGTTTACCAAAAGGTTTACGTCAATTGAAACTTCCACCTGACAAAATTAGTAATTCAAATAAAATTCTACAATTTCAGCGAAACCGTACTACTAGAGTAAAGCTAGATCGTAAATCATTAAATTTTACACCACCTTGTGAATTTACTGGCAGAGAAGCAGTGAGTGCTGTAACACGTGCACAAAGTCAAGTATGCAAACAACGCATTGTCAATGTGACGTGCCTTAACCAACAAGGATTATTATACCCAGAAAGAATACAGTCTCTGTGCCCTCATTCTCCAGGATTTATAGATAAACCAGTCAGTTTAGGATGTTTTAAAGATGATAAAACATTAAGAATACTTTCTGGTTATTACCATGTTTTTAAAGGGAACAATTCTCCAGAACGTTGTGCTTTTCTGTGTCTTCAGTCAGGATATTTGTATGCTGGTACTGAGTATTCGTAAGTTCTTCAAATATTTAAGAAATTAAATTAAAAATTATATCAAGTATCAGTTACTATTCTGAATTTACTACATCAAGATTTAAAATGTATGGTATTTAATTTTAGTGTTGAATGCTTTTGTGGAATGGAAAATCCATCTCAACTAAAACGATTACCAGATTCTAGTTGTAATATGAAATGTTCTGGTAATCCAAAATATTCTTGTGGTGGATATCTAACAATTAATGTGTTTTGGACTGGAATTCAGAGTAAGGAAGTAAAGAATTGATATATTTATAGCATATATATTCATTATTGCTTGTAACAATGTAGATTTTTAATAAATCTCATCTTTTGTTTAATAGAATTTAAAGCACAAGAAGCTCGAAATACAAGTATAGATGGTGAAAATGAAAAGCCAGTTCGAATAGCATATTTATTAACAGTAAATGGCAGAGCCAGTCGACAAGTAAAACGACTTATCAATATTCTTTATCATCCTTCCCATTTATTTTATATTCATGTCGATGCGGTAATTATATGAGTTTTTTGGTTTTAAGATATTCGAGACAACATTATCAACCGGTAACGCACTATACACGCATGCGTGCATCATTGGTGGATCATGTCGTTGTGAACATGTTAATATGATAGAAGAACATGTTGTAATCCATGTACTTCCTATTTTCAGCGACAAGATTATCTTTATCGAGAAATGTTAGAAGTGGAAAAATCTTGCAAAATTAATAATATTAAGGTGGCAAGAGGAGAAAATTTAAGACATGCAAGCATTTGGGGAGGTGCAAGTCTTTTAACAACTCTTTTAAAATCTGCACAGCAGATGCTTGCACATCATCATCATTGGGATTTTCTTGTAAATCTGTCAGAATCTGATTTTCCTATAAAAAGCAATGCGCAATTAACTCAATTTCTTAGCTTGAATAAAGGTATGAATTTTGTAAAATCTCATGGAAGGGAAGTCCAACGATTTATCACCAAACAAGGTTTGGATAAGACTTTTGTAGAATGTGAAACTCGTATGTGGAGAATAGGCGATCGCAAATTACCAGATGGTAAATATTCTTTCTTTCGTTATATTTGATAATATTTGTAATATTCTCAACTTATTACAAAAAATGTTTTTATAGGTATTCAAATAGATGGTGGTAGTGACTGGGTAGCCTTAAGCAGAGAATTTGTAGAGTATGTTGCTAATCCAAATCCGGATAAATTAGTGACTGATCTTTTAAAAGTATTTAAATATACTTTATTACCTGCTGAATCTTTTTTTCATACAGTTTTACGTAATTCAAAATTTTGCAATACTTACATCGATAATAATTTACATGTTACTAATTGGAAAAGAAAGTTAGGCTGTAAATGTCAGTATAAAGCTGTGGTGGATTGGTGTGGTTGTAGTCCAAATGACTTCAAACTTGAAGACTTTAGCAGAATTCGCAATACAATAGATCGCAATTTGTTTTTCGCACGAAAGTTTGAATCTATTATTGACCAAAGAATCATAGACAGGGTAGAAGAATGGTTGTACCCTGAGAATTTAAATAAATCTGTGAATGCAAAAGGTTACGACGCGTACTGGCAAAGTTTATACCATGCAGCAGATTTGAGTCCTTTGAGTGATGATGCACAGTTGACTATTTCAAATTCCTTAGCAAGATTAATTTTTCATAAACTAAATATAGACTACAAACATATCCGTCTTTTGGAAACAACTGCCTATTTTAAACAAAATCAGTTTGTTGGAATACTAATTCGTGCTGAAGCTATATTACAACAACAAACTGTTCAACAAGAATATTTGGAACAAATAGAAGCTTTGATCTACCTAAGACAGAATTTTTCTACTAGTAGAGAATGGTTGGGAAAGATACAAAGTTTATCTGTTAATACTGATTATGATCAAAAAGAAAAGACATTTAGAAATTTGATGGGAAGTATAGGACCATATTCATATCCAGTTTTATCATACGAATTTGATACTACACTGACCATACCACAAAATCTGTCGATACTATGGGTGGATCCTTATGGTCGATTAGCAGAAGTTAATTATATACAGCTTGAAGAAACGACATTAGTAAATATAAGAAATTTTTAGTTATTGTTTTATATTTAATATACTATAGATAACTAACGGTTTGGTTATTTTCAGACAGGGTATGTTAAACCACAATTCAATGAACATCTAGTTGTGGGTACTTGGCATCTATTCTTGGTTGCTGATTCCTTATTAGTGACAAAAATGAATTTTTTGGTGACTCCTTTAGGATATTGGAAAAATAAAAAGATTGATGCAGAGAGAGCTAAGGAAATAAATAATGCATCTGTCAACAGTTATCATATTTCTGAAGAAATGAATAAAAAGTGGTCACATTTATTAAATTCTGTAAATTTTTACGAACGAACTACACATACGACAGATAATGAAATTAAAATTAATTCTAACTTGGATCAATGGATAGACAAGCTAGTACAGGAACATTATGAAATTGATAAAATCTGTAATGCTAATAATGCTAAATTAATGTTACAAAAGTGTATTAATACTTACTGGAGCTCATTGAGTCCAGATTCAAAGGCTGATATCAATAACCTATGTTAAAACTATCAATTAGTTTACTAAATATGTGCCATTCTCAATATTTTTAAAGTTCAACTTATTAAATACGTGTAAAGGTTAATAATCTTTTTAGATATTTTTATATCAAATACATGCTATACATATTCATATGGTCTATTTTAAAAGTATTTTACATCCTGAAATTAAAAAAATTTTAAGCTAATATAAGGTAATTTTTGTCATTCTTTGGATATCCAAAGTTTAGTAATCTGATTATTTCACTAACAAGTTTTGTTAATTTATATTCACATAATAATGTATATACAAATTGTGTATAGATTTTCCTTAATTCTTATTTCTGGTAAATTTATATGAAATACAGAAAATTCAAGTTTGTTTTCACACAGAGATATAGAATATTTAGAATTTTTGTTGAAAAAGTAATTAATCTTTATTTGCCATAATATGATTTTCATTTTACAAATTAATGAATTATGTTTTATATGCTGTAAGTAGAAACTATAATTTCTCAATATACATATTTATACCAAATTTGAATTACATTCCTACAAAATATTGCTACATGTGCCTTCAATTTTGTTAATTCATAGAAACTCGACATTTCAATAATAATTGTGCGTGTATATTGCGAAGTAATTTACATTACGACTTTAAAGGATGCCCCTGTTTTTAAACAAAAAAATAAGCTAAAAACATTAGTTTAATTATTGTTGCGTACTCTTTTCTAAAAAGATCAATCCATGAGTATGTTTTATTTTACATGATATTATTACATGTGTATTATGCAATTTATCTGTGCATATGTATGTTCACCATTGATCTGTTAATCTTTTTAAAATATATAAATGATGGTTAACTAAACAAAAATATTTATGCCACTATCATTTATAAATGTAAATATTTATAAAAATCAAAAAGACGAACTGATTTAAGAATTGTCTTATTACTTAGATTAGTGCGAAATCAAAATAATACAATGTCCCACAGTTAACTATATGATATGACATGACGAGAATTGCACTAATGTATTCAATAATGGGTAATTAGCTAAAATTGGCTACAAAAGATATTTTATTTCCAAACGGAAGTTTTTAAATTGAATAAAATTAGTAAACTTTTCTTCTTAAATATTTTTAAACATCCTGACACTCAATAATTTTATAATAATATTTAATCAATTTTTTATTGCTTCATTATGTTAATGTTTATTTGTAAAAATACTTTATTTGTAAATAAATAATTTTATATATAATATTGTTATTCACGTTAAGTAAGACTAATAATAGAAAAAGTTAATTAAAATTACGTTATCGCTTTTCCTATTAATATATTTACGTACGTCCAGAATTATATTTATATTAAATTTTGTAAACATAAAATAAAGTTATATAGCTTACAATGCATGCATATGTTAGCAGATAATACGTTTTGTATTTATCCACTTAGTAAAAACTCATTAAAAGATATACAAATATCAATTTTAAATTTACCGCTAAAGGAACGTTCAAGCCATCGATTATTGTGAATCTATACACTGTATGTGCTCTCTATGATGCGTAAAGCAAATGTGTATATGGTATCAGATGACATTATGTTTAATACAATATAATTATAGCCATATTGGAATATTACATCTAAGATGTGACCAGTCGATATAATACAAAAATGATAAGTCTTATAAAAATAACTGATATTAAAATATTTTATATACGATAATACACTAATACCGACACAAGCAAAAATAAATAATTAAGAATTGAAAGTTCAAAAAATTCATCAACTCTTAAAAATCGTTATAAATTCAATCTTCTCGTATTTTGTATTTGTGGGTTTTATATGCTTAGTTGTTCTTAATAAATTATAAATTCATATATGATATAATATATCGAATGAGACCAATAGACTGAATGCAAAGAAGTTCGTTTCTGTGATTACAGTGTTTAATATTCATAACATAATGTATTAACAATTGTTTAAATAATAAAAGGGTGCTTTATTTGAAATTAGAAAATTTTATAAATACTATGTCATACAAGTATCTCTTTAATACTTCTACATGAAGAGAAAATAGTATAAATATTAATGGGATTAAGAAGCATTATATGCCAAATGATAATTATAAATAGTATTACTAAATAGTATAATTATCTTTTTGTACAGAATATTTATTAAATATATTTAATTTGACATAATAGTACTGTCAATTAGAAATGGAACTAAATAATAAGATTTAACATAACCACAAGTAATGTTATATAAATAGAACCATGAAAATGTATAGACTAATGCATCATCAAAGATATGTTTTTCAAAATCAAAAACTTTTACCTCTCACATATACCTGTATGCGATTTCAAATACAAGAAGGGAAAAAGATAGAAAAACATGGAATATCTAAGATCAGAAATTATTGGTTTGATAAATATATAAATTATATTAAAAATTATGAACAAGTACTGGAAAAAAATTTTCCAAAGACGATGCATGTATATCGTATATTTAGTATTGGTACCAAAGATTTTATTCAAGACGTAAAAAAATTTCTTTTGGTAATGAAAAAGCAAAATATTGATGGAGATAGTAATTTAACTGCAGATGAACTAAGGTTGAACTATACAATGCGTAAAGATTTAATAAAAATATTTCCTGTTTTATTAATATCTGCTATTCCTTTTACAAATTACATCATCTTTCCTTTAGCATATTATTTTCCAAGATATCTTTTAACTTCTCATTATTGGACGTTACAACAAAAACTGGATTTTATGCTATTGGATCATAAGAAAAGACTAAAACATAACAGACCATTGTTTAGGTGCATGCAAGCAGAGCTTAACAATGTTAAAAATCAAACACTGAAATTAAAATGGAGTGGTATTATTGCATGTCTTGGCAGTGGTACACATCCTAATGTGAAAGACATTATTGCCTGTTCTGAATTATTTGCGGGTCCACCATATTCATTAAATAGTCTTAAAAGAAAACATACAGTATGTTAACTTTAATATTTAACTTAAATTAATATTGTTATAAATATTAATATAATGCTGAATTACATTTTAGAACGAATTACTTGGTATATATAATATATCTACTTGGACACCTTTTAAAAGAAAAAAATTAACAGAACGGGCTATGTTAATAAAACGAATGGATCAAGCAATACAAAAAGAAGGTGGACCTACTACAATGTCGAATGATGAAATACGTTGGGTGTGCATAAAATAATATTCCAATATCTTTGATATTTTTTATACTATTTATTCGATGATTTCTTTACATATTATACTATATTTATTACATATATTCAAATTATAAAATATTTTAGGCACTTTCATTTAGGGGTGTAAGTCCTGCAACTATGTCCTTAGAAAGTATGAGAAATTGGCTAGAACAATGGTTCATGATATCAAATACAGTCGATGAAAACACAGTTTCATTGTTGTTACATAGCCCAATACTGCTGGCATACAATCATCCTACTAACTGGATCCTTTTGTACACTTAAAACAACATTATCAAATATTTGTTCTTTTTATTGTAAAAAAATGTATAAGAATTGTAACAATACAAAGTTTAAATATTTGTGTTTGAATTGTTTGTATAGCATATATGTAAATAAATAAATTGTACATTAAGCACTGTACAAATGTATCTATGTCAGAAGGATACAAAAATGTCATTTTTACATTTTCTATAGTATTATATAAATATTTTATCGTATTTTCAGAAAATTTTCTTTTTTATATAGCTAGCAATAGCTTTCTCTTTTTTTTTTTCTTTTTTGACGGAATTGTTATTTTGTGGACACAAAGCAAGAATAACATGTACATAAAATAAAATAATTATAACTTGTACACAGATGACTTACTTACATTATACATACATTACAAAATATAATTGCCATTTTTTGTGTATAGCTGAATATAACATAATACAAATGTAACTCTTTTATTAGCTACAAGTATAAATCTTTTCAGTTGTTAAACATAAATTATTTTGTCAAATTACACAAACATGATGTCATTTGAAATAAATGATTACTAAAACCATAAAAAGTATCGAAAGAATTTTACCAATAATTACATTCTTTTGCATTAATCAATAGGTATATAAGCAGGTAGGACACCAATTGGAGGACGTTTCAATACTTTTGGATCAGAAACGGTTTCTAATTCATCACTATTTTCATTTATTTCCGAATTTATATTATTATTAGACAATTCAATTGATGTATTAGAACGAACTAAAGAGTCTATATTTTTCATAAGATTAATTTTTTTCATAATGTTTTCTTTTTTTTTCTCAAGAGATTTATTTAAAGCAGGTGCTTGTTCATAATATCTAAGTCTGTTTTCAGCAGATAAAGTATCTTTTGTAACAGTTGTTACTGTTTGACTGCAATGCATATTGTATTTTCTTTTTAAATGGTTTTGATTCTTAGAAGGTGATTGTGTTTTATGTGGGTAAGGACAATACTCACCTTTACTGCATTTCTCTGTTTTCTCAAACTCTGGACATAGATTTTCATGGCGCTGCTTACACTGTAAAAGAAGAAACTTCCAGCTCTTTGAAAAATATTGTCTTGTATGTGTTAATTATATACTTAAATATTTCCCCACTAATAAAACTAATTGTCAAGATATCAATATTTCATTTAAAAATTAATCAATAAATGAATAATTATTTACAAACTATAAACATATAAATTACTATTAAATATAGAAAAAAATAAGTGTAGAGGAAATAAATTATAATATGTTAAAAAGATCTAAGATTCTTCTAAATACTTAAAATTTGCATTAAAATTTAATTCAAATTTAATAAATTTATATCAGTATATTTTACTGATAGATACTTATAAAAATTACTGTAAAAATATTTATATAACACTTTATTTATATAAGTAATAAAAATTGTCTAATCTTTTATTAATTCTTTGGGGACAAATTTTCCATAATACTAGTACATACAAATACACATAACTACAAAATAGAAGGTTATAAAGGTTTAATAGAAGATAGTAAATATTTTAGTTCAAAAAATAAAAAATATCGCACTTACCTCACTTCCTTTGGCACAATATCCTTGCAAGAAATCTATACAGATTGGAGTACTGGAAGAAACTTTGATGTGACGATAAGGGCAAGCATCCCGGGTACAGCAACCTTCCAAGAAGTATTTACAAGTTGGCATTTTTTCTGGACCCACATCATGAGATAATGGACATTTATCCAACAAACAATTTCCTTGAAGAAATCTAAAAAAATATTTTCTCTATTAAACAATGTGCTTTTTTATATATCATATAAATACAAAATGTTACTTTACTTTTTACAGAGAGAAATTTGTTTCTTATCATGACGCTTTACACAAATCCCTTTTTCATGATTTGAACAATATCCAAATTTTTGAAATATTAAACATGGTTGGTTATTTTTTCGCATTTTGTTGCGTAATATTTGTATACTCTTTTGTTTGACTTTATTGCTACAAAAGAGAAAAGACTAATAAAATGATTATATGGGTTCTAATAGCATTCTATTATATGATGATGTAATAAAAAAGAATTTAATATGAAAAAGATTAAAAAATATAATATGCATAGAATCATAAACAAAGCAATAAGGAAATATGAATTTAAATGTTAAGAGAGATATAATTAATGAAATAAGACTATGAAGCTAAAGATAACCATATACCTTATATTATTTTTGTAACTTATTTTTTGTGACGTATTAGATGGGGATTTAATTGCATTTGTTGAATTCAATATTTTTTTACTTGGACTACTTGAAGTTTCTTTCATAGACTTTACTCTACATAATTTTTTCCCATTGGTAGCTATTATAAATTTGTCAACTTTAAGATTTATTGCCCGTTTTTCTGAAATTGAAATGTAGACAATATGAAAATCTGTTCTATATTCATTTATACAATTTTATGTAATAGTATTATCACTTACTTTTTATTCCATAACTGTTACGTACTAAATGATTCTTGGAACATTTATAAACAATTCCTCCAATCGTAATTAGTTCCATTTTATTATTTCTGTAAAATTTTTTATAAAAAAAATTATTATTACTATTAATTTAATTTTTAGGATAAAATTATAGAAGTTATCTAAAACTTAAAAAAATGTTATATCTTTTATACATACATTTTAGATACATGTACAGTCTTTTTTTGACCAAGGCTTGCATGTTCTTTTGCATTTGTAGTTTTTGATGCTGTTCGATCTATTCTGTATTTATTTATTTTAGGCTTTATAACTGGTGATTTCACTAAGTTAATATTTCCATTAATTGACTGTTGCAAAACATTTGTTATCTTTGTTTTCATAACTTTTTGAGGTGCAGGTTTTACATTTTTTACCACTGAATTTGAGGTTCTTTTGATCTTACATAGTTCTACTTGAGAAGTACTGAAGGATTTTCTTGACCCTCGCCTTACACGCAAAAGTTTTCTTTGTGATAAAACTACAATACTAGAATTGTTCACTTTCTTTTGATTATGAATAACCTTTGGAGAATTTGTATTCTTAACAAGTTTTAATCTTGAACAAACAGGATGGGTAATATTTTGTATTACTTTTTCTTTATGTTCTGCCGGTTTAAATTGTACAGAGGAAGACAACTTTTTGATTAATTTTGGATTAACATGTACTGATTTTTGTATAGAATTTGTACTTGTTATATTTACAGAATTACTTTGCACATCTTCATTGGAATTAATATTTTTCATCATTGTTGGATTAACATGTACTAAAGATCTCTTATGTAATTTTGGATTAACATATATTGCAGAATTTTGGCGATTGAAGTTTGGATTAATATATACATTAGTACTTGTTAATACATTGCATGACATGCTACTAGATGTTCTGGACAATTGTTGGGACTTATGAAGTAAATTTATACACTTCTCAGATTTTGCAGAATTCAAAGGTTGGTTTATAACAGATTTATCCACACAGCACAATTTATCTGATGATTTCTTCTTATGATTTTCTATTAAATCTAAAAATAATACATCATAAACATATAAATATAAAATAGCTTGACATGTGTGTGCGTGTGTGAGCGGATTAAGAATATTGTTGAATTATAATATATATTATTGAATTATATTAATATATTATAGAAGTTATAGATCATAAATTATAATTTACACATACGTATTTATTATTAGAATCACAATGTATAAATGTTGAGATTAATAAAGAAGTATTATAAAAATTGAAAGTATAGATACATTAATTTGTGGTATATGAGTTAAAACATTTTAAATATATCAATATTTGTTATCAGCGAAAAGTTCATAATTTGTTGTTTCTTATTATTGTTTTGTTTTGTTTTGTTTCCATATTTCGCCCTAACATTTATACAAGTATGGTTAATGAAATGACATAATTAACAGCATGATTTTATCTTTTGTTAAATTTATTTTATTGTTTATTTGCTACTACAGTTAGAACTGTACAAAATCGTAAACTTACGTGTTAAATAGTGTATTTCCTTGATTAAACTTTCATCCATGTTTAGTAGCATAAAATGTTATTTTTTATTATTCAATAAATGAAGGGAAAGAGATTAAAGATAACAACTTCGCAGCAAAAGAGATTATTTTATAAATCAGTATATGTATTTCACGAATTACAATACGTTGATGTTCCTTATGCCATAAAAATAAACTATTTAAAGATAGATGTCGTTTTCTGAAAATTACAAACACTAGCGCTATATGTGCACGATAAGTGAACTATTTTCTATTATGGTTGAATAGCGGAACATTTTAACTTAGAATTTTCGATTCTGTGACTATAATTATTACTTCAGGAATACAAACAATGTTTAAAAGCCACAGATTTTTAATGTTTGCAACTTAAAAAAAATAAAAATATGCGATTTTATAAAGATTGGATATAATATTAATGTAATTATCAAGAAAGAATTCAAGTTAATAAATATTAAATTCTTTAAATTATCTGAAAGTTGCATTTCATGTTCATTTTTATTACTTCTGATTTATAAAAGCAGTAGGTACGTTTAATAACCAGAGAGGAAGTTTCTTCTATTTTCATTCGATCACAGATTATTTAGCAACGTTACTATAATTTCTTGCTTTCTTTCATAAATAAGAAGTTTGTTAAGCGATGGGGAGCGAAGATCATTCCGTTCTATAGTCAATCAATCATCGTGTACTTGACAGTAACTTTGTTTACCTAATGTGTATAGGGTACTCATAGCCTAATTTACATACGTGTTTATATGCAACGTGAACCCGAACCTGTTGTTTCAATTTTTAATATTATTCAGCGAACGTGTAATAAATTTAGATAATTTCTGTTTAAATAATTCGCGCTTTTTCATAAATGTTTCTCTTAACTTACACGCAAACGCAGGAGATATTGATCTGTGTCCATGAATATACTGGGTCGCATATAAAAGGTCTGTAACTTACCACTAAACTTATATATATCCACTTGTGGTATTCAAAGAGATACCTTTTTTATGAAGAAAAACCGAAAGATTATTTTACGTATATGGAGGTTAGTAGTATGACGCGCTTGACTGTATTTGTCTTTGCTCTTTATACGGAAAGAATTTCATTGTATATTTTCGTCTAATTTGTACGAACGTTTTCTTCATTCACTTTAATAAATTGCTAGTAACTCATTTTACATTTTAATTAATATATCTTTTAATCATACAAATCTTGTATTATTAATATAATCTCATGAATATTAATAAGAATTTATAATAGCTAATGTTCGTTAACATAAAGGGAGCTATATATATGTATGTATGTATCCCTGTATATTTCATTAATTTTTATATATTACATTTGTCACCAAATGTACTTAATAAATTTGAATAAAAATTATTTACTACGCTTTAAATGTTCCTTTATATATTCAATAATTTTTTAAAACAATAAATAAGTAAGCAGTGGCTAATTCATAGAATCAAATATAGAAAATCGTATTTATATAAACACCAAGAAAAAATTTGTTTTACGAAATAATTTTTAATAATCTGCTATAAATTGTAGCAATTTGAAGATGTTAGAACATTGTAATTTTTTAAACTGCATAATTGTATACTTTCATATAAATTTTATTTGTAAATTTTATAACAAAACAAAACCAAATATTAAATCATGTTACTTATAAATCACTAATATTTGTAATTAATAAATGTAATATATAGTTTTACTTAATCTCTGTTAAAACGAAACATTTACTTATACGTACCTATACGTTTACGAAAGCACGGCACAACGCACAACAATATTTCATCATGCAAGTTTGTTCCTAATTCGTTTTTGAAACGTTTCATATTTATGTCATGCACGAAATAAAAATGAAAAGGGTTATTTCAAATTTATTGCAAACTAGAAGATTTCGCATTGGTTAAAAATTAATATTTATTATCGTCACTTACAACTATAATTCGAAATTTTTAATAATTTAGTATCTATTATTTTTGAAAGTACATTAAAAAATATACCATGTGCCATCACGAAAACTAGTATTTTAAGATATTGGAATCAAAATTTTTACTTTTAAATTCATGAATACAGAAATTATTATGACAAAATTATAAACCAATATTCACCTTCATACTCTCAAAGCAGATCAAACCAGATCAAGTTTATGCTGATTAAATTCACATAAATTAACATAATTCCCAAATCTAAAATGTGACAAAACAAGCATTGTTAACTTAAGTATATTCAATAGAATTATTTTCATTCTTGAAAATGGCTATATCAAAATACATTGATTTATGTCACTTTGTTAATATCAAATTTAGATGAAATAAATCCAAGAGATTTTAATTGAGCATTCGTAGAATGCAGTATCTTTGATAGAACGGGTAATTATTGATGACAGAAACCCGATGATCCCATTCACGCCAAAAATTAATTTAAAAATAGAGGAATGAAAAAAGAAAAGGATAGAAGCGCGCAGCATCAATAACGCGCAGGCTTCGTTCTTCCAGCATCAACGGGGACAATCTCCATATCAGTAATTCAGTACCGAACATTTTGCACGGTGCAAGGTGGAAGGTGGAAATCAGCGGGTCGCAACGTGCTGCAGGATTGTTACGCATATACTATATTTACCTTCGTTCTTCGTTTTCCCTCGTTTCTTCCGTTGTTGTGTTTCTTTTGTTTTACATATATGTCTGTGTGTGTATCTGTATGTATCACGTTGCCCAAAGGACTACACTACAGCGTTTATCGTAGCTTCGTAGGGGATAAACTTTAACACGATCTTCTGTTGTTTGCCTTCTTAATTCAACAGAAACATCAGGATATCGATTTCCTTCTCCGATGGCAGATCACGATAACATTTACGACGACGAGGTAATTAAATCGATTTACTTGCGTTTCCTGTGAAATTTTCGGTTTTCCTTTCATCCACTTTGTTTTAAGAGGACGTGGAAATTATGAAGCTCCTTGATGTTGGTAAACTTTGCGTGTAAATGCTTTGCTAGAATGAGATATACTATTATAATTATATGACATAAAAAGTGTTTGAAGGATGGAAGTTTGTCCTCATGTTGGATGGTTTTCTTAAACATTAATCATTTCTTTAAAAATGGTAATACTTATATATGAAGCTTTTTCAGAGATATACGTTTTTTTTATAATGCACGTTCTTTCTTCTTTAATGTTTAATAAATGTGTCTCGAACATTTAGATAAAAGATTTAGCTAGAAGAATACTTTTTATGCCTTACGCGAAGAAATATGTTTTACTAGCGCTATATTGAAAATTAGAGCAAGAATCTATTGATCGTAATTTTGAAATTTTGTTTTTATAAAAACTGTAGCTTAAGTATGTCGGTTTTTTATTATAAATGTATTCGTATCGCTATATTTTTTAGTTATACTGTATGCATCTAACATTTTATTTGAAGAAATTATTCCTTTTTGACGACTTCGTATAGAAGTGATATATAGAGTAAGATGAATATAAATTGCTAACATATTCATTTATAACAAGAGAGAAATTGTCATATTTAAGATCTTTAATTATAACAAATTACTGTCAGATATTTATTATGTATTATCTACATATTAGTATTAGTTACATATTTAGTGTCTCGAGGTTAAGTGAGAGTCGTGACGGAAATATATAATAATTGTAATCAAAGAAATTAAATGTTCTATTTCCTTTTAAAAGCTGTATATTGAGAAAAATATCATAATACGTATTAAAAGAATAATTTTTTGCAACATAAATGAATAAATTATTATTTTTAGCTACTAGTACTATTTTTATTCAACATTTTTTGAGCCCTTTCATTTCATTTACATCTAAAAATGAATTACTATTTTTATACTGCTATTAGATACCACGATGGATACACAAATAGGGATTACTGTATGTTTCTTATGAATCGTAATACGATTTTTGTAATGATTGATATATTTTTACAACTAGATAAAAATATTTTAACCAGATATGTAATTTTTATTATTTCATCCAATCCTCTTTATTCAACTTTTGTTTTATTATCAATACTATTTTAACACTCTCTCTCTCTCTCTATATATATATATATATATGTCTTTTTTTGTTTTTTAAAAATATTTTTTCTAAATCGTTTGTTTAAGAACTAGCTTTGGAAATACAAATTATTATTTAATGCAATTTAATATCAATTAGGTATATTTTTGACAAGCTTGATAATTTTATTAAATATAATTGCTTCATAGCATGACGCTGGCAACACAATGAACAATACATTAATATATGGAATTCTATAGTTTTGTTTTTATATAAAAATGAGAATTTAAAAACAGTCACTCTTAAGTTCCAAAATCAATAATTACCTTCCACATAAATGTCTGTAAAAAGTTAACATTGACCTACTGATACACATAATCTAAAATTAATTACATTAATCAATTAATTAATTATACAATTACTTTCTCCAGTAGTTACATACATACATACATATATTATATAGCAATTTCTTACTATTGCAAAGATGTTTATATATATAATTTATATTTTAATAAATTTATTATATTACAATTTGTCATGTATCGCAAAAATTTATTTACCTTGCTTGCTATAAAGTCGCTACTTTTTTCGTAATTTTCTAAATCGAATGAAACAATGTAATACTTTTATCTTCGATATTTTTTAAGGAGTTTTTATTATCTTATACTTTAAATAAATTAGTTAATAAATTTTTCTATGTACATAGTATTATACAATTATTTGGCATTGGCGTTAGTGAGTACCTTTGTGATAGGAGCTTGTATCAGCGAATCCAAATCAAAGGAATTGGCGTGGCATTTTGATAGCTCTTCTTGTGATCGTTGCGGTCCTGACTTTAATTGTGACATCGGTTGCCTTATTAACACCGCCAGATGAGGGTCCCAGGGTACGAGGTGCTAGAATAAGACTTTCTGAGGTAAACATTTGTACTTTTAACTCTAGTATTCTAGCTTTAAAATTATTTCTTTATCATCATCTTAAAAGTATCAATTTTAATTGAAAGCATCAATTCCCTGTAAACATAGAACAAAAGATTCGTCTCTTTTATCCTCTATTAATATTATTAATGCAATACTATTAATCATAAGAGTTCTTCAATTTTATTCATTCTTTCTTATTAACGAGTCCCTTTATTGCTATTTCATATGCTGTTTCTTAATATTCGTGAATATTCTTTAAACAAGTATAAAATATTCTCTGGCACCCTTGTTCTACATCCATTAAGCAACAATTCGTTTCAAGAACGTTTCAAGTAATCCATCACCATTTATTTCATACATACGTTTGAATTTAATTTCAAAAATTTAACAATCGGAAATTTAACAATGCAATAATTAATAATAAATAAATAGTTAAAGAATTGTGTTAATATAAAATAAATATTTTGTAGGTACTCTCTGGAGAATTAACACCTCTCTTCTTCAATGGATCATGGGTAAGCGGGCAGCACATTTGCTATCGAGATGTATGGGGTGGAATTTCGCTATTACACGTTTCCCCAAAAAACATCACTTCCCGCAGTTTAATGTCCAATGAGACTTTTGTAAGTTTAAGTTACTTAAATATTTCAATTAATTTTATATGTCCTTAATTTGATAAGATAATATAATATAAAACAAAGTATTAAACTTAACAGGTACGTATATAATTTTTCTATATATAGACGAAGAAAATTGTGTTTGTTAGAAAATATTTGTATATTTACACTTAGGCTTTCTAGCAAAACAGAACATTAAGAGGTATTTTGCATACAGAGGAGACTGAATCCCGCCAAGTTCTCATTGTCACCGGATCGTAATTATTTACTCCTTGCGTACAATGTGAAGAAACTGTTCCGATACTCGTATTTAGCACAATATAAAATTTATGACGTAAATACAGGGTTAGTAAATATGACTTAGATGATAATTTTAATTTAGAATAATCAAGAATCTTGCGAAAATACAATAAAGTTCCAGTTGTATATATTCTTGTAAATTCTTCAATTATTAAATAAACGTAAATTTTATTCAAATTTAATTCGATATATTATGTAATATATAGTGCTAAAATTTCGACTTTAATATTCTCTTTACTACAGAAATAAAAACTGATTCGTATCTATATATCTACACAAATATAAAAATCATTTTGTCAATTGAAAATTACTTAAAGAATTGGGATTTTATTGGAACTTTTAATTAGTAATGTTTATCAATTAACATTAGACATTAGTCACTTTATTGTTACAGAGAAATTATACCATTGACTCCACATCCTGAGAAGGATATCCACCCTTACCTTTTGTTGGCACAATGGACTCCACGTGATCATGGTTTAGTTATGGTTCAGGATTATGATATTTATTATATAACAAGCCCTAAGAGTAATACAGGATATCGTGTTACTGATACAGCAGTTCCTGGTATTTTGTCAAATGGATTGCCTGACTGGCTATATGAAGGTAATTTAATTTATATTTTTGAGGAGAATGTTTGATAAATCACTTTATATGCATAAATATTTATACATATGTTTGTAGAAGAGATTTTACATCGTGCAGAAGCAATTTGGATGTCATCAGATGGCCATATGATGTTGTATGCCTCCTTCAATGATTCACTTGTTGATGAAATGCATATATCTTGGTTTGGGGAAGGATACAAAGCTTTGTATCCTCATATACGATCTTTGCGTTATCCTAAGGTAATTTTGTTTTCCCATGATATCAATTTACCAGAAAGTAAAATATTCTAATATGATTGAAATATTTCATACATGATTGTATAGCCAGGAACACCAAATCCTATGGTACGACTCTATGTAGCAGACTTGGCAGATCCAAAGAACATTCATACGAAGGTAGTGAAACCGCCACCTATCATCGAGCATGTGTGAGTTTACTTACAAAGTTTGGAGTATGGAGTGCTTGAACAAATTTTCTCTTATTAATTTTTCCTCATTAGGTGTAATTATTCGTCTTAACAAAAAAAAAAAAAAAAAGAATGAACAAAATTCAAAATGTCTTGAATAGAGATTGCACTTTGTTGTTTTTTACAAGAAACATTTAGATGTTTCTGTGGTGACACTCCCAAGGTACTTCAAAAAAGGAAGCATATTCTTTCGGCAAGATACTTTAAGATATACATGAGGAGTAGTTTCTTGGTTTAAAATGAGCTGGCTTTTAAGAATACTTTTTAGTTTAAAATAAACTTGAGTGGGAAAATCTCTGCTTTATTTTTTAAAGTAAAATCTTTTTGATCTAATATTTGTGTAGCAAATTTCACGATTTCTACGACAAACAAATGTTTTTTGTACCATTTTGTAAAATATTAGCATTGATGCGTTTTCTTTTAGTTAAACTAAAAAGCATTAAAAATATTATGAATTTAATTTTAAAATAATTTTGATAAACGAGCGTCAACAGAATTCACATCATTTTGTGCCAAGACATGACTCATAAAATTTTGTTGAACATGTAAACATTCTTAAATTATTATTTTATTCATATACTTTTATTCATATATGGATTTTTTACACATTTATCACATTTTTACACATTTATTTATTTATATAATATTTATATACATTTGTAATTGTTTTTGTGTGTGCCTATTATAATTAATAATTTAAATATTTGGAAATTTCTTGAAGAATTAATTTTCATAGAGTTAATCTTAGAAATCATCTCATTTTAACCCCGCTAATGCGATATATGTAGAAAATATTTTGAGTTTTAGCACATAAATGATTATTTAATTGAGCTTAGCAATTTTAGTTCACGAATTATTTTAGTGTGCATTATAGACATTTTTTTTCATTTGCTTTCATTTATTTCTGCTATCTTGGAAAATATAACATAGCTTCCTTTTTATAACTAAAAAAATATAAACAACAGGGAAATTTAGGTCATTAAAGAAACAATTCATATGTGTTTTATTATAATTAAAATAGTTAAGTTTTACTATTTTGCATAGATATAATCAGCTAATGGTAGTAATATATTAAGTTGCATTCTTATAGATTTAATTGCTATTAAATATCATGCAAATTGCTTTAATCAAACACTCAGTAAATTAAATTAATTATGAAATATTATTATACACAATATTAGCTATAGATATTATCAATATTTATATCCATTAACAGAGAACATTACTTTACAACGGCTTCTTGGATTTCTTCAACGGAAGTCTGCATAACATGGTTGACCCGTGCACAAAATCTTTCTGTTGTGACTATTTGCAAGAGCCCATCGTGGCATTGTCAGGTACACTGCAGTTATTTCAGTTATCGTCATTTTATTTATCAAATGATTATTTCATTTATAAATCTGCTTCTTTCATTTCATGTAGGAAATTCAAAAGATAGCAGCTGAAGGTCGCGGTTGGGTAGATACTCCTCCAGAAGCACCTATTTTTTCAGCGAATGGCAGTAGTTACATTGCTATAAGCCCAATAAAGGATGGTCCAACTGGTTATTTCAAACATATTGTTTGGGTAAATGTTGCCCAAAAATTAGTCGTTCCACTTACTCATGGAAAATTTGAAGTTACACAAATAGTAGCATGGGATCAGCCTAATAATACCATGTAAGTAATAAATTCTATTGTTTATTAAACATTGATTGATCACTACTCTATCCAAACAATATTTTTCTTTGAATCTAATTTACTTCCTTTATATAGATACTTTATAGGTATTCCACCTATGAGACCAGGACAGAGGCATCTTTATTATGTGAGTTCATTATTACCACACGTGGGTTCGTCTCTACATCCTGCCGTTTGTGTTACTTGTACAGCAGCATCAGAAGGAAATCGAAATAAACATAGAACAGCTTCTTCTGGTCATCATAGTGCTTGGTCTGACAATAATTACATACACGATCATTATGAAACACAAACAGAAAGTATACAAGATAAATATGTCGGACAGCCAAAGGAAAATGTTACAAAGAAACAGAAAGCGAAAGCATACATTACACCAGGTAAGTATACACGTATATGCGCTTTTTAAGGAAAAATTAACGATTGACATATACAATTGCAATATTATAATATTTTTTTCACTTCCAGAATTTACCGATCAACCTTGTCAATACCACAATGCTATTTTCCCACCAGTTGGAACTGATTATTTTGTTTTGGAATGTTATGGGCCTGGTATACCCACTGTTACTTTATATAAAACTAATTTTCCTATGCCACGTCTTATCTATGTCTTACAGAATAATACATTATTACGTGTAAGTTGTAATAGTCTTTATGCTTTTATACTCGAAGTATAAAATAGTGAAAATACATATAAAATTAAAGATTTGTTTTAGGAACGAGTTGCTAAACTTGCACTCCCACAAATAAAAACATTTCCTGTTCAAATAAGTGGTGGATATAATGCACAAGTAAAATTGCATTTACCACCTGGGCTAAGAGAAGACGAAATCACCAGATATCCCTTAATCGTACAAGTGTAAGCATATTCTTCAATATTAAACTCTCACATTATTTTAGAAAGATCAGAAATATTTTTATTTTTAGGTATGGTGCACCAGGTTCACAGCTAGTAACAGAAACGTTTAAAATTGATTGGAATACTTATTTGGCTAGTAGAAAAAATATGATTGTTGCACAAATTGATGGGAGAGGTAGCGGGGGCCAAGGCTATAAGTTTCTTCACGAAGTGTACTATAGACTCGGCTCTGTAGAAGTTGCTGATCAACTTGAAGTGACTGAGTAAGAAAAACCTTTTCGGAAAAAACGTTAGATTACCGAATACTAGTATAAATAAAATTAATATTTTATCAAGTTATTTAAAATTTTTAGGTATTTGCGGGATTCATTGCATTTCGTGGATAAGCAACGAGTGGCCGTTTGGGGTTGGAGTTATGGAGGTTTCGTAGCTGCCCTTGCGCTGGCGCATCCTGGGCAAGATGTCTTTGAATGTGGTATAAGTGTAGCACCTATTGTTTCGTGGAAACTTCACGGTACAATACTTGAGTTCAATATTTTTGAATTTTTATTGTTTTCTTAAATTTACATTAAATTATTCGTATTAATTAAGAAATTTAATTTTTATATTTAAACAGATTCAGCATATGCTGAAAGATACATGGGTCTACCAGATGTTATAGCAAATTATAAAGGATACGCCGAGTCAGATGTGTATGAGAAAGTGGAAAATTTACGAAATAAAATGTTTTATTTAGTGCATGGCACTGCAGATGATAACGTCCAATTTCAACAATCCATGGCACTTACGCATTACCTTGCAAAAAAAGATATACTTTTCCGACAACAGGTAGACACTTTTAGATGTTAGGAAACGCATAGAACCATTCTACGCGACGAATACATAACTTTAGATCATCCTGCTGTTTACAATATTAATTGTTTGTTTATCCAGGTGTATCCAGACGTGGGTCATACATTAGCAGGAGTGAAAGGTCACCTCTACTTATCAATGGCTCAATTTTTGGATGATTGTTTCCAGAAACAAGTACCTACTGATACAAAACCTGGTCTCATCAGTGGTGGAGCTTGTCTGTAGTTGTAAATAATGTGATCTAAAAATCATCTACTTGTGAAGGAAGTCTATACACAAAAATTACACCTAAATATCTCCAAATTGTGTTCCGTTTATTGATACCTTTAGGAGAAAAATATTTTCGCATTATTTTGTATATCGACTAAATATTATAAGAAAATGGTGTAAATACATAAAATTATGTTTGTTATATTTTAAATTGGAGATCAAATCTAAATGAATGAAAGTGATAAATTCTAACATTATTAAACAGATATTAATACATTACATGTAAATATAATTTTGTTCTAAAAATGTTGTAATATTTTTGTTGTGAACTTAAATAAGACTATTTGGTGTATTCTTTATGTATGTATATCATGTAATTAGATTAATTTAAAATATTAAAAAGTTTCGTTACAATTTTTCAGTTTTATTTTACAATTATTAGTTAAAAACAATTTTTGACCGAAGATTGTGATTACCACGACTTGTGCTTTAAATAATCATAGTTTTTTTTAATTTATGAGGTTCATAAAATTTTCACATTGATTATTTAATAATATGATGCTTTTATAATACAAGTAATTGGCAATAGATACAAAACTTATATTAAATATTAGCATGAGCAAAAAGAATGAAATATGAGCCAAAGGTAAGTGAAAAGAAGAAAATACAAAGGCGTACATTATTCATTGTAACTAAATTTTGATTAATTTTACGAGTACTAACGACTTTTATTCATTTAGATATTGATCGTTCTTCTGCTATGGCGAAATCTAAAAAGATAAAGGTTATTTTAAACATCGTATAATTTTATCAAAGGTATGCATAGGTCATTCGCTGTAATTGCGAAACAAATATTATCGGAACGAGGTAAAAAGGCAATTACTTCTCTTCATCGAGTTGAACGATATGAAATTGTCAGGAACGATGAAAATTCACGAACCGGTAAGCACTCGATGTAAGGGTAACTTTTTCCTTCTTTCATTTAGATTCTTGTAGCTAATATAACACGCGCGTACAAGAAATGCGAAACAACGCGTTTATTCCTCAATGCATATTTCTTAAATTTCCTATATCATAAGAAACGAACGTTTCACTCAGAGTTCATGTGATTTCTCTTACATACATAGATCTACCTTAACGCGATCTATTCGCTACAATAATAATCAACGTAACACTTTGTAAACAGTATTAATTAACTTCGAGGAACAATAAAGAAATTTTATAAAAATAACATTCAATTAATTGTTCTAAATAAGATATAAAAGTTAACGAAAATGGATCTTACGGCGTGATAACAATACGTACTTACATACTAATTTTACCTGAATGTAATGAGCAATTGAAAACGTTACTAACAATAAGATTAAAGTGTAATTGTGCGCGAACTTTGCGCACGTGTTTCTCTAAACAGCGATATAAATAGGGAGAGATGTTTAGACGAGTAGTTTTCATTTCTATCTCGTACAATAGTGTGACAAAATACGTATAGATTTCTCGATGGATTTTTCTAAATTATCGAGGGGGCGCTATCGACTGGTCAGTAGTCGGAAATGGATTTGACAATCTTCTTGTTCGAACACCTGCCAAGATGTAGCAGCATGTGGTTTTTAAGATTAGTTGGTTTACTGAAACCACGGCTACAAATATGGCACCTGAATGGCCATAGTCCATTATGCACGTACATATGACTCTTAAGATCTCCCGGTGTTGGGAACGACTTGGAGCATTGCGAACACTTGTGTGGCTTCTCCTGAAACATAAACGTAAGAGAGCACCCTTCACTGCGAATTTATACTACGAATAAATTGAAACAAATCACTGTTTTGCGAAACAATGTAATATCAACTTGTAAAACTTTTAGTTTCGTTCATAAGATAAGATTGTAAGTTACTCATTGTGCTATGTACTATTACTCGTCGTTTTCAAGCGTTTGCTGGTTAATATTTATATTTAAGTTTTCTTCAAGGAAAATATTGTGAAATACGTACACTTCGATTATGAGAATCTTCGACCAGGAATATCTTAAAGAACGTTCGATAAATATTATTGCAAACCGTATATTTTTTCTCTTTTCATTGAATACTAGCACAAAAAATAGAACATTTCTTCTATAGTACAAACTACTACCTAAATAAAGATAAGATTCTAAACTTATTTTTATTTCACCAACTCGCAAAAATATATAAAAATCTATGAGATGTTATACCGATTTACGATGAAATGATATTACAATAGATAGAAAGAAATATAAAAGAACGGCATTGATTGCGAGGAAATTTATACAGAAATAAATGCTGTTCGTTATTGTATAAATCGGAGTTAAAACTGTTAACTTTGAACGAATAAAGGAACTCACAATACGAACTGCTTTGCATTTGATTAAAAATCCAATTAATTTTTACCAATACGATAAATATTTAAAAGAATCAATGGGACTTGTCGTGGTCGCTAATCGAACACTTTTATCGTTCTTTTTCCTAAATAGGTATTTTAATATTTCAAATCTCTTATTTCCCATCCAAGCTCGCGTTACTTTTTCGTATACTGTTATTTTTTGTATTATGATCTTACATCTTTTTATATTTTTATGCTGTCATACGAGAACTAATAGAAGCAAAGGATAGATTAAATTCGCAAAAAAATTCTTCTATTAAAAATAAAAAAAATCGTTCTCTTTCCTAAATAGGTATTTTAATATTTCAAATCTCTTATTTCCCATCCAAGCTCGCGTTACTTTTTCGTATACTGTTATTTTTTGTATTATGATCTTACATCTTTTTATATTTTTATGCTGTCATACGAGAACTAATAGAAGCAAAGGATAGATTAAATTCGCAAAAAATTCCTCTATTAAAAATAAAAAAAATCGTTCTCTTTCCTAAATAGGTATTTTAATATTTCAAATCTCTTATTTCCCATCCAAGCTCGCGTTACTTTTTCGTATACTGTTATTTTTTGAATTATGATCTTACATCTTTTTATATTTTTATGCTGTCATACGAGAACTAATAGAAGCAAAGTATAGATTAAATTCGCAAAAAAATTCTTCTATTAAAAATAAAAAAAAAAGGATAGAATTTGCAAGCGTTGAAATAGAAGAAAAGCAATCCGCAGATCGTACTTTTCCTAAGTTCGTCATGAGGGACGAGCGAGACTGAAAGGTATGTACGGGATCACATGGTCGACATCAGCAACTATATTTCGCGGAATATCCTATATATTCTAATAAACGGAATTCTAAAAGATGGAAATCGGCAAACTGATTTTTCCCCATACGCGAAACCACCATCGAGTGTGAAAGACAAAGTCCAAAGACACGCGTCGTATTTGTTATCCCGGTTCGATCGACTTGCCGAACGACGATAAAAGAACGCGTGGTCTCGCGAAAACACGATGAAAAGGTGGCAAGGGTAAGTGGGATGAGCGGCGGAGCACGCGAAAGAGGAAGGGAATGGAAGTCGGTAGAAACGAAGGAGAAAGATGGCAGGGGAGATAGTATACCGGCGAAGGTAGACGAGAGATAGAGGCGGAAAGCGATGTTAACATAAGATCGAAGAGAGAACCAGAAGAGTCTGCCTCCGGGTATATTCTCCGTCTCCCTAATTGGATTGCATTCCAAGCAGTAGCGAGTAATGGACCAATTACAGTAGCTGATGGCAAGAGCAACCTATATGGCTCCCGAGATATCATTACTTCGCTGGATTAGAGAAACTCATACGGGGGTTTCCGCTCTGATAAATAAAAACTCCGACCGATCTTTTACCACTCGCGCCTCGCGTTACCGCTTCGGGTACCGGTTTCCTTGCGTTTTCCCGATCACAACCAGCTTTACATCGACTGGGATAACTACGGCTAAAATGAAGATAAACTCCCCGAAGGGACTCGATCTGCGCCCATTCTCGAAGGGATCCATCTACCTTTTCTTCTTCTCTTTCATATACTTTAACTTGATCTTGTTTTCAACTGTGTCTTTTTTTTTTTTTTTTAGATATTTGTCAATTTTTGTGAGCGTATCGCTCATAAATATCTGGACGCTCTAAGTAACCAGTTACCTGTCCGATTTAAGTAACGACGCGCTAGTGACAAATCGATGAATTTTGGATTTCAGCTTCCGCAACGATCGACGGGTGTCACGCTTTCGGGTCTTCGGCATCGATCGTGTTACGCGCTTTTGCGTAAACGTTACAGCTGCAGCCTGAAAAAGTGAGTTATAACGTCGACGAAATATTGGCGCAACGCGTAACACGATCGACGCGTTGTACCGATCATCGTTAAAACTCCGGATGATGAACCCTTCGACCGATATCATCGGTAAAATAGGCGTTATAATTTCATCAAAGAATGAAATGTTGTTTTGCGAGTTGTAATTATGCGATACCATTGATTCATGGATAAAAATTAAAGACCGCATTTTATATCGAACTACGATGGTACACGTTGTTAAGTTTTGACGAGTACTCCGAGCAACTAGCGAAAGAGTATCGTACCGATAGGATATGCTGGCGATAGAAGAATATTTATCTTTTTCAGTGAGAGCAGCTTGTTGGAAACTTACCTTGATGTGAGTCATACGATGATAGTAGAGGTTGGAAGAGGCCGTAAACTTCTTACCGCAAACGAGACACTGATGAGGTTTTTCACCACTGTGGATTCGCTTGTGCGTATTCAACGAGCTCGACGTTGAGAAACCCTTGTTGCACACCATACAAACATGCGGTTTCTCTCCTTCGATTTAACAACAAAATCAAATTACTTGGTCGACGTTCAACCGTCGAAAGGCTTACGTTTTTAGACACAATCGTCCGTTAGCCCTTTCGATCGAGTTACGTTCAAACATCGTTTCTTGTATAGAAATAAAAATGCCCTCACTGTCATTGGAAATTGTAATCGTAAATTATGCCACTACTGGTCTTTAAATTTACTGCACAGTTATCGTTAATTATTCAACGATTTCGCGCAAATGATACAACGTTCGTATAGCGTTAACATCGAGTAAAATTAGAATTGTTTGCTTGAAAGGCACTGATCGATATTTCACTCACCTGTATGCGTTCTCATGTGACGTTTTAAAAGGGAAGGTCGGTCAAAGGATTTGCCGCAGACTTCGCACGGCAACAGTACCCTTTCTCCTCTCTTAATCGTCGTTAAAATACTGCAATCTAAGTGATCCCCTGTCAAGGATAACGTCGATGACGAGGATTCTTCAGACGTAGACTCGTATTCGTCTACCTCGTAGTACGGATGTGAAATTGTCGATGACGAATGATGAGAAAGCAACGCCATGGATAAGTCTAATGGGGACTCTTAAACGCAACATCTGGTTATTAAACGCTATCTTTGAGATCTTGTTAAACGAGAGACTTAAAAGAAAAGAGACATAGATAAGAATCTTCGATTCGAGAAAGTTATTCAACTTTTCATTTGTCAACATTCTTTTTCGCTTCCAAGCGCTAAAACGCATTCCGATACGTATTCACAAAGGTTTGCAAATTTATAACAAAATCCGCTAGATAAATACAAATTTTACATATCGTTCTCTGTACTCGTGTCACTTTTGAAAGAACAAGCAATCCCGCTACTTTTCCATCGAGTCCCTCGTGTATTTATAGGAGTAGGAGGATTCCTACTGATTGCAAGAAACATTCTGTGTAACCGTGTATCATTTTAAACAATAACGTTGTAAAAAGCCTAAGTAAAACAGCGTTTCTTTTCTTCCGCGTATCATTCTTACAATTCCTAAAATCGCTATCTCGAATGAGTGGTATTAAAAATGGTTTAAAGAGTGGTATTTCCGCTGAAATAAACATTCGAAGATATTTTTACCCCATATTTGGGTTCTGATACTTAGAAGTTTTAATCGTTATACCAATCGTTTCCTTTCTTCTCGCCTACGTAACGTAACATACAAGCCACGACAATTTTTGCACGCGTCTGCGTACCATGATACTTCGTAACGTTCTAATTCCATCGAAATACAACGTTTCCTTCTCCTCTTTGGAGATACTTGCGCAATAACGAGCGTGCTTCTGCTCGTCCGTTACGCGAAACTTCACCCTGTCTTCGGCCTTGGCGCGATCGTACCTTATCCGATATAATAATATCCATTTTCTCGGTTTCTTTCAAGGCCAAGGATCTCCTAGCAAATATCCGTGATCGCGACTGCAACCATCCCCCTCATGGTCACCCGTTTATCCTGTGGTTGTCCTCTTCGGTCGGCGAGCCCTCCTCTTCGGAATTGAAGGTTCGCTGGCATTGTACTGTCCTTTATATCCCCCGGTAAGCGCGGGGGTCTGCGCATTTGAATCATGAGCGAACGAACGAGCACCTTGTGATCCAGCCGACAAAAATACCGGCGCATATTTGCATTTCAGATTTGTTAGCCGACTTTCTTTACCTTCTTTTTCCATTGACCCGCGATTGCGCCGATTAACGCGATTGCACCCGATCGAGATTTCGATCGCCGAACACATCCCCACGGCTCTGCCTCTTTCGCTCACTGGTCTTTCACAGCGATTCTTCTCGAACGCATCGACTTACGTATAAAACGAATTCGCGTGTACCGCGTTCTGATAAATCCTTCGAAGGGACAAGGAGAATGGTCCATGGCGTGTATGAAACGTTTTCGAGCAAAGTTTCAGAGTTTCTATCTTGTCTTTTGTAGATTTTTATAAGCTTTTTTTTTAATCGTCTTTGTTAAGTGACTCTTTCGTAAGCTTCGCGCGCCTTTGACCTTTCACAAGGGTATCGTATTGTCTTGGTTTCGTTTTGCCTTAGTTATATTACGTACATCAGGGTATAGAGAGATGGAAGATGATTTGAAATGCGTTTGGGAAACGTATAAACAATAATGTAAATCGACGTATTTGAGAGATTGTCAGTTCACGAGACTGCGTGTCGATTCTCTGTATTATTTCAAGCTAAAAGTCTTTAGAGACTCACCATCTAAAATGGAGTCAATGGTGCATCTGTACAGAGCAGACCTCGAACACATGTCGTGCGATATAAAGACGAAATCTTGTTCTGCCGTAGGAAGAAACCAAGCCACTAATTCCGTATCCGGTTGGACATCTTTTATTACTTCAAAGATTGGATCCCCTGAATCGTATGAACGAACAGAAAGCATAAAACGAACGTTGATAATTCGCATCGACGGAAAATGAAAAGGTAGTTGATTAATAAAGGGCTGTTAATTGGATCTTATCGAGGTAAACGTATTATCCACTAAATTATAATAACGACAAGAAATATTAAACTTTCTACGTATAACTATACGCGATGTAATTATCTGTAATTATCTCTAGCAAAAATTTCGATGAGATTAACTATTTTCAATTTGATTGCTCGAGTTCTGACGTACAGATAATTATTCGCGGATAATTTAGTTACTTATGCACATACAGAATCGTACGGATAGATCGATGTAACTAATCTAGATTACATAATGTGTCACATGTGCGTAACGCTGATCTCAAATTTAGATATTCAAAGTAGAGTTAGCTTTGTTCGGACGATGAGAAAACGAGAACTAAGAAAGGAAAAATCAGGCGATGAAAATATCGAACGTTATTCGTTACTGTACGTCGCAGGATAGTTCGCCAAGAAGATATTTATAAATTGAAACGCGGGAAACATAATATTAATTTTGAGTGGCAGAAAACTTAGCGACATCGATAATTTGCATGGAAAATTTATCACGACTGACGTGCACGTACGCTATCATTTGCTGCATCATGTTGATTCTCATGTTGATTTACTTAATCTTTTTTCTTCTTCTTCTTTCGACGCATACATTAACTCACCTTTCACTTTGGTACCGATTAAGTTTACTTGTTCGTCGTAAGACTGAACTATACGGAGGAATCTTATCCAATTGCACTGGCGCTTGTTAAGACTGTAATTCGAAAAGAAGACTTCATCGTAGCAGCCGTATTCGCGTCTGATCTGAAACAAATCGCAGTTATGAGAAACTTGGGTTTAAAAAACCGCATGGGTTGCATTAACTGTAATTGCTATCTGTAATACGTACTTAGCACAGCGTGATCTTCTTGCGTTAAAAAAAAAAAAAAAAATAAAAAAAAAAAGGAGAAAGAAAATCGAGTTAAGGTAACGAGTTTCTCCTTTTTAACTTAAGTAGTTTTTCTTGATAGAGAGAAAATCATTTTTCGGTACGACGAGGAATGAATTAACAAATTGAGAATATTCAATTAATCGGTATACTGCTCTTGAAAAAGCAACTTTTAATTGTTCGAAAATTAGTAATTATGAAGCTACCGTTTCAAATCAAACGTATTTAAATTTAAATTTTTCGGCACGACGAGGAATGAATTAACAAATTGAGAATATTCAATTAATCGGTATACTGCTCTTGAAAAAGCAACTTTTAATTGTTCGAAAATTAGTAATTATGAAGCTACCGTTTCAAATCAAACGTATTTAAATTTAAATTTTTCGGCACGACGAGGAATGAATTAACAAATTGAGAATATTCAATTAATCGATATACTGCTCTTGAAAAAGCAACTTTTAATTGTTCGAAAATTAGTAATTATGAAGCTACCATTTCAAATCAAACGTATTTAAATTTAATGAAAAATAAAAATATAAATTATAGAAATTATAAAAAGATCATGTCTCGTAATTAGAAATGTTAATTTCCTTTTGTTTTTTTAAAATGTATATTCAGATTTATAGCTTAATAACTTGTAGAAATATTTGTTATTAAGTGAACATAATGCAAATTAATTTCACGTCCGAGTAAATAACAACGATCAGGTGAGTTTCAGGATCTACGATATTACTATACCTGTAATATTTCGTAATATTAGCTAGTTGGATGGATAAAAGTTAATAACTATTTAACATTATTCATATTTATTGATGCTCAATTTTGATATTTATCGTGGCTGCTTATAGTTAGTCTCTTCGTTTTCTATTATTTAAAATCGATCAGGACGTCGCATTATCATTAAGCTACAGAAATTCTACCGATATTATATTATATTATATTATATTAAAACGACTGAGAAAATTGTATATAAATGTTGATCGAGCAATTAAAAAACACTTTAATGTTATTTTAACCACTGTGTTTGTATTTTCAATACCGGATGCAAATAAGTTATTCCGATGTCTTGTAATTTAAATATAATCGAACACCGATGTAACATATTCGCATTACGTATAATAAATACTAATTCTAAGACGTTTCAGACTTACATGCCTGATCTCTTTAAAGCAATTTAGTTTCTTTCGTTCATAATCGATACTTAAACTCTTATTTAAATGGAAATTTTAATTCGTAGCTTAATCTATTCGATAAAGGAAGAAATTTCAAATTTGATGTCACAATCTGTACTGTTTCTCGTGTTTCTCCGAACGAATTAATTTTGAAATTCATACGAGGGTGCAATTCGAGGAATCCTTATCTTGGATATCTAATAACCAGAGGGCAAGTCCGTGATTAAGAAAATTATCAAGCGAAATCGAATTAAAATGACGATACGACGACTAATACTCGATAGACTAACTTATACTTAAAACATTTTGTATTTCTTCTACGCTATATTTACGAAATATATTTGAGTTTTCATAAGACATACTTATGCTCGACGAAACCAGAATCTGTTCGTTATTAAATGTTATAGCGCAAGCCTTTAGTTCCACTTGGATCTCATAAGCGAAAAATCTCAGATGGCGATCTCTTTACACAATAAGACGTAGAAAGAAGCGGTCGTTTAGAATTATTATTCGCATACCTCTAGCTATTATACCCTATTATCTTACGTTCAGACTCTTCCATAAGTTTAACGCACGAAAATGTTTTTGCGATCATTCTAACTCGATAACTATAGTATAATATCGGAACCATTTTCAACTGTGAGACGTGTTTCATCGATATTCTAAACAACTTACGACGCCGAAGAAATACTCAAACTTTTAACCAAGTTTTTGGTTTGCACGCGAAAACCAGCGTTACCTCGCCCCTTACGGTACGAGTCACATCCGACATTTTATCTCGGCTGATTTACATTCAATATCACGTTTCATCATTTATCCGTCGATATATTTCTATTGACGCTAGAATCATCAATTTGCGGAATGTGAATACAGTATAGTCCCTAGAATTAATATAGCTGTATTATAATTTCTGTAGCGTTTAAATATAATTCGAAGTGTTGAAATATAATCCTTGTTGTTCAAATCGTACGCCGAATTACGATTAAAGCGATACTTTCAGCTTTTCTCCCGATAAAAGTCGATTAATTCTATTTCTTATCTTCTATTCTATTCTTTTAATTCTATTAGAAACGCTTGCATATTGTTACAATAATTACAGAGAGAAACGTTTGAAAGCTTAAACGAAACTGTGGCGCAAAGAGTAAGGTTTTCTCGTCGACGGAAAGAAACGAGCTCGATACAGGACCGAAATAGATTAACGGCTAAGATCAATCGCAAGAATCCGAGCAACGAGAGTTGGAAGAATCTTACGACGAAACACGTTACTTACATCGTTGTCATCGAGAAGGGAGTAAAGGTCGATCTTGTCGAATCGAATGGAGCCCTGAAAGGGGTAGATCAACGTCCCTGCCGGAATAAGCACGTTCGACCATACGGATATCCTGACGTCCGTAACTAAACCGCCTGAATCATTCTTGAAGAGGCCCTTGTAGTTCGATCGATCATTCGCTAGTGCCAAGGAAAATTCTTTGGGTATCAGAACGCAGGTTTCCATAACAAAGGGCCCGTAAAGGGTGGCTTGGGGAAAATCACAGCTACCGTTGTCTCCACTGTTGTAAACACTTTTTCCCACACAACGACAAGATCCTCGATTCTTTCTTTCTTATCGAACGTTTGTTACCAGACGATCGTGCAAAATGATCAAACGTCGATGCCGCCCTTTTCTCTTTTTCTTTCAACAGTCTCTGCCAGAAACGTGATTTTCGGCAAGAGAAATGGTAACTCGAGATCGATGGAAGAGGGTGGCGAAAGAAACGTTCTGAATTCGTAGGGAAACGATGTTAATTATTTTCGTCAAAAAACACCACGACGTTGAAACGCACTCGAATCGGTTTTGTTTTTTTTTTTTTTTTTTTTGATACAAGTACAGAGAGACACTGTGTGTGGAGCGCACTCGAAACTGTCCCGTGTTCCCCGGTCGTACGTCGTTTTCGTGTCCGCTCCCGACTTAGATCTAAATGAGGAACACGATCGATCGATATACCCTGCGGGCGGGGGGATCGAGCAATTTCAAAAATTGGAGCAAATCGAGCAAGTGCGGCGTGCGACGATCGCAAAGTGAAATTTCAGTTGCGAGCGTGAGGGTCGTTCGTCCTCCAAGGTGCAAGGGCCTCGGCTGACTGGATAGGATTAACCGACTGATCTTGACCTTGCGACGGGTTACCAGCATTTGCTACCGAATGGGTAGCCCTTCCCCTTCCTTACCTCTTTTCCCACTCACATGGCCACAGTACACGGCCCGCTGCAGACTTTTTCAGTGGCGTAGCCCTCTGCTGGTATCCTTTGACGCCGTACTTCGCCCTCTCTTGCCGATCTCCTCCTGACCGTTCAACGATCGCCACCTCTTCTTTCGTTTTCGTTCGACTTCTTCGTTCGACCATTTATCTCCAACGATTCCACTGTCCTCGTATCTGTTCGACGTAATGCTGTTCTCTGTTCGCTCTGTTCGTTTCACGCAAGGAAGAAGTATACGACGAAGTATACAACTCGTTAGAGATAAGAGTAACCGAACGGTATACACGCCAATGGATCTCTTTGCCCCACTATGTTCATCCTGTGGCGAGTGCACTTGGTGTATAGAACGAGTATCGGCTGCTTCACCATTACAAGGAAGCCGGCTCGTCGTCCTCGTCGTCGTCATCGTCGTCTTCTTCACCCTTCTACCGTCGCTGCAGCACCGTAAAGAGAGAACCCACGTGGGCGATTGGGCACCTGTCGCTCCCTGTGCCCTTTCCTTCTCCTTCGCGCGTTCTGCTCGCTCGTGTCCATCCTCTTCTAGTTCCCTACCATCTTCCCGCTTCCACGCCCTACCATATCCTTTTATCCGCCGCTCTCCTGCTCCTCGCCATTTCTTCCACCTAACAGCCTTCTGGACTCTCTTATTTCTTTCTTTCGTCGCGTTTCCTCGGGCCTGCACCTTGGCGATCTTCTGCCAACCAGCCGAGGCTGCCTCCCTGATTCCACGCCGTTCCCTCTCGCTTCAACCAGCTTCTTCCTCTGCCTCCTGTGTCCAACTTCTTTCCTTCTTCCTCGTTCATCCTCTTCTTCCACTTTGCCTCGTCGTCGCTCGCCGCCACTCTGATCTCTTTCTCTCGCCCTTCTTCTCGTTCGCCGCCGTTCGCTCTACCCGTCACCTGAAAACCTCTCCTTTTATTCGTTCGTTACGACCGAACGTTGGAACACCGAGGAATATAGTTACGAAATCGATCGGGGACCGATCCCTACGCTTTTACCTCGCGATTACTCGCTCCTTTCGCTGATTAGAAGTTCGTCTTCTCACCTGTTGGACCCTACAGAAGAGTTGACGAGTTTCCAAAGATTCTAGTTCCTCGGTTTTTATTTTGAAATCGATCCGCGTAATGGTAAACGAGAATGTTCGTTTCAGGCGATATATAGAAAATGTACTCGAAGAAATGGTAGACTGGAATTTTCGTAAACGTAGCAGTATCTTGTGGGATGATTTTATATCGTATACTTTATCCATACCGTTATTATACTATACTGTATCAACGTGCACCGATCGTAAATTACCAACATTTGTATTAAATATGATTATAATAATTTGTATTAATTGTACAATAAATATTTTACGTTAAACGTCTTAAAAAAGCGATGGTTTATCGCGTAGCTTAATCATTGGTTGCCGCTTGATGTTTGGGAGTTCCTTGATCTTCGGTAGTCGTTTGGTCTTCAGTAGCTTCATCTTCAATAGTCGCTTGGTCGTCGGTAGTTATTTGATCGTCAGTGATCGCTTGATCTTCGGTAGTCGTTTCATCCGTCAGTGGTTCGTATTGTGTGCCTCTTGGACTTCTGGGTATATTTCTCAGGTCAAATATGCGTTTCGCGGTTTCTCGAATTCTACTCGCAAGATATATTTGTTCATTTAAGTTTTTAACCATCAAATTATGACTTGAAAGATATAAGACAATTGTACGTTAAGAAAAATAATACATTGGATAGCGAAAATAATTACTGCACATACGTTATGTAATAATAAGATCCTACGATTATAGCTGCGACTAAAATCAGAAAAAGAACCAATACGAAAACACCGACGTAATCTTCATTTGGCAACCAACCAAAAAAGAAACGCGTTGCCTGATCTTCCATCAAATGCGTACGCCAATTTGGAGGCCCTAGAACTTAGAAATGAACTTTAAAATAAGCGAATTCGGCTAATATAAAGTAAATATCGTAAAATCAAAATATCCTTATTCAAAAAACTATATCAAATTTAAAACTGGGTCCGCTATTACATCTACTACAAAGGTAGTTCGCTGTATTATCATAAGTGGATAAATTTTATAAAAATATTGTGTTTTGACAAAACATTCAGATAGAAAAGCTTTAAAGTCTACGAGAAATATTGAACGCGAGTAAACAACCGTGTGAAATTCACTTAGGGAAAATTTTCAAATAATAACATTCCTAGAAGATCGTGAATGTAATGTTACCTACACTGTTACCGGTTTTTCCGGTTCCCACAGGTTTCTACCAAGACTCGTTCAGTAAACTGTGCATATATCAAAAAAGTAGATGATTTTACATAAAATAATGTTTTCTATTCTATATTCTATTCTAAATTCATTTGGAATTTTCTATGTTCTTTCCATTTCGTATTTGTTACAGATGTTAATTACAGATGAACATCGAACTTTAATTATTTTTCTGTATCGTTACAGTATAAGATCTATTTTACATTTGTCAAGATTTATATCGGTAGAATTCATCATGTCTGAGATAATTGATGGTAATTATCTTATCATGGGAACAGGGAACTTTTATTATACTACGATTTATTAGTCACTTACTACTGTCCGAATACCCTCTCATTAAAATGTTATTCTTTTAGTAAAGAATGTTTCCTTGGAGATAGTGTATCAGTGATGCACATTATATTCTCATTATAATAATATTCTCTGATGAAAGATCGTAAACGCACAACGTAAATTATAACGCATACATATACCTATTGCTAATGAAGAATACAACTTATGCAAAATACAGGTGCTAACTTTATACTTTTTATACAAAATATTCAGAAATATTTGCAGCACAGCTTCTGATTGATGCCAGTAGAACGATTTAGACGTAGCAGAATAAAAATACGAAAAATATAGGTAAGATTAAAAATAACAATTACCTCTGATATATATCATATTTGTTATCCATACGAAATTTAAGTCATTTTGCTTCACGACACATTGCCACATCCCGTTATGCGTTTTATTCACTTTTGTAATGTGTTCAACATCGGCTGCCATTGGAAGCGTGATGCCATAATTCTTCCACGTTTTATTGCGTACTAACCAAGACACTTCAAGCTCCGAATAAATGTGTCCTAGGGTTGCACAGTGGCATTGTACGGTTGTGTCTAGAGTTTCCCTTATTTGCATAGTTTCCTCTGCTGGGATCACTGCCAAGGTGACCACTTTGATAATCGAATACGTTCCATCGATTCGACGTAGTGTCATCGCATAAACGCCAGAATCGTTTAGAACCGCTTCCATTATCTCTGAATAAATAATCGTTAATTATCTCTGAACGAGAGATTCTCGGTGACAGCGTAATTGTAATAAAAACCATGAGAGATTATATTTTACCAATATTGTAATCTTTTAACTCCAATCTTTCGGGCTCTATCTCCACGAAGACACCATTTAAGGACCATTGTAATTCGGAACGAGGAGATTCCTTAGCAATTAATTGCACGATATCCGAGTCGGATTTAATTCTGATAGAACGACGTTCTTTGGCAGTAAGAGCCGTGTGGTTCATTCTAATTCTTCGATTTATCAATTTTATCGTATCTACGAGCAAGATAGTTTACGTATCATTTTTACACAGATGATATCAAGTTTTATTTTGATATTTTTATACCTGATCTTAATACGATTGTTAGACTGAGGATATTCATGCATTTATGGAAATTGAAGAAAGTAGAAGGACTTGATTATATTTTTATATAATTTCTAATTTTACAAAATTTTCATTTTTAATTTTAATACACCTATACGCGATAATTTCTTCTGACAAATCGAAGATAAATTTATTTGCAGCTGGTTCCAATAAATGACAATATGTATACCGTGTGGAAATTCATAGTCCTCGAATGGAATTAGAATTTTTAAAGTTACCTTCAGTTATATCGCCACAAAGAATTTCGTTGCAACGTCCAGTCATTATACTCGGTCCTACACACGGTTCTCCTCTGATGTTAGGTGTTGGCGAGTCGCAACGTCGTTTTCGAATTCCTGTACCACCATTGCAGCTCACGCTGCATGCCCATGGTCCCCATTCTGACCAACCTCCATCAACTGGTGGTCCTTCTATATCTTTCAAGCAAGAAATTTAATTTTATTAACAATGTTTTAAAATAACTAAATCTCTTCCTAAATCTTCCTAAATATTCAATAACAGAATACAAGCGCATGTGTTTCTACCCGTTGGAACGCAATTGACAGACCAAGTAACCCAGCTGTTGGCATCGACGCCGACGGAAAAAAAGTAGAATATGAGAAGACTGGTATGCTGATAATGAAACACATTTGTGGCGTTGGAGTAGATGTTCATCGTATTTGCAGACCATCTGCGAATTTTAAAAAATAAATGTCACTCGACAAAACTTTCTGAATCGTTGATCCTACTGCGGATCATAAAGATATTTATCTTTAGTGCATAATATCGAATTATATTTGCCAAGTAAAAGTTTATGCCATTTTTTACCTTATTGTAATATTAGTCCATGAATTCGTTGTGAATAAAGGTACACGCGATTTTTGTTTGTGGAAAACCGTCACTGTAGGGTACGTAGATTTTGCGAATGATATCCAACGATCTGGGTCATTAAGCTTGAGCATAAAATACCTGTTAAAATAGTATATGTCAGTAAATTACGTTTACTGGAAGCTCTAGTGCTTATCAAAATGAGTATATCACAAGAATTTAACGTCGTTGGGTAACGATAGATCTTTGCGTTTAACTTACAAAAAGTCGTGAGTACAATTTTGAGATAGCAATGCAGACTGCTGCATGAAAACTGAATATTCATCTGCAAGAGATGTTCGGGTTTTTTAGAACTTTTGAGGAAAGAATTAAAAAAAAAAAAGAAAAGAAGAATTTATAATATGTAAGATTGCCAATATAACAATAATTTGATTAATATATTACAGTATTATCTATATTACCGAAATTATACATGCGAAATTTAGAGATTGAAAAACTGAAAACAGGTGAGAAAATTTATTACATTTACCCTGGAGTCTCGGGCATCAGGTAGAAAGGGAAATGAACTGCGCCTACCCCTCGAAGATGAAGAGTCACTTGTTGAGGAAGCAATATTTCTTCGTCAATCCATGTTGATAACGATAGGATTCTGGTGTATTTATCAGTTCTCGTGTTTTCTATATGACAATCTATTCGTATGAAGAATCATTTATATTCATTTTAACTTGATACTTGTATCTAGATTAAAATATGAAAGGATATTCATGTAAAACATTAAACATTTCTATGTACCGATATTAAACATTCACCCCTATTAAACATTCCTCGAGAATATTACTAATATTGATAGTGATTAATAGACCGCAGATTTTCGTGGACTTACGCGAAATTATAATATTTAGTTCGTTTCTTTAATTGTGAACGTACTTGATCCACGATCGAACGCAAAGCCAACAGCTTTAGACTGTTCGCTGCCATAATAATAATACATCGGTAGGAAAGCATCGGGAGGATCGGGATGAGTCCATTCGAACAATGGTGTAGGATCGTCTTCGTAATAAAGCAGTAATTGTCCGCGTGGTATACGGATGATAAAGCTGCTCCATTTTCCGACATAAAGCAAATGTGGCAGAGTTTTCCTTTTCACTAAGGAAATTGCTGTAATTAATCAGACTTCGGTTAAAAGGCGAAATAATTATAACAAGTTGTTCTTAGAAGTATTAGAAGAAGAAGTAGGATGGGAATACACCGAACTTGAAAGTACAATGCCGTGTTTTAAAGATATTAATTATACGTTCAATAATAGAACAAATTAATTAAAACTTCCTCTTATCCAGTTTTCCTTTAACCGGTTCCCGCGTTAACCTGTTAGCTGCGAAAGACTAGTTAACTCGTCGAGTTACCAATCTTTTAATGATTTTCAGTTAATAATTTGATTAATCGAGGTTCTTTAGTTTCTTTAAACATACAGACATATTTGTCAACTTCCAAAGGATCTCCTGATTGAGAGATAATAGTCAATGATGGTCAAGGATAAAAATAAATTATAAATTATTATATTAACATTTGCAAATTTCAAATTGCCGACTCTAAATTCGATCACCGAGAAACAAAAAAGTATTCCGAATGAATACATTCGCTAATTACCTGTAGTTTCCGATTCGTAAAAAAGGAGTACTTTTTCGTTGTTCGACGTTCCTATTTTGAGGATGTAACGCGATTTTAATCCATCATCGGCTAAAAAGACAAACACGACAGAATCTGGATTATCCGGTTCCCAAGCTTTCACAGAAAAGTGTAAACCTTCCGAACGATATTCGGGTAAAACGTATATACGTCTATCTAGGCCATCTCCCACGGCAAGAAACGTGTACTCCTCTGTAAAAACGACGATTAATTATAATTTTCATTGTGATTAATTAGAACTAGATATTATATTCGTATGCTTTAATTGCATCCCAAGAAGAGAATCATTACTTTTTAAATAAATAACAAAAATATTGGAATGTCTTTTACCATCATACTAGAACGCGCTTTATTATTATTACGTTTTAGCTAATAAACAAGGAGGTTCCAAGTCGCTTGACATCTTTTCGATTCGTTCTTTCCTAATGAAAATTCACAGAGGCAACTGTTTCATACGGAAGATCTTGAATAAAATAAGGAAAATAAAATTTGTGAATAAAATATTGGCTAAAATAATGTCGCGATGTTTACCTGGTTTCTCGCAATCTCTAACGTTGCATAGATCATGGGGCACCAAAGGATCCTTGGTGTAACACCAAGTGCCGGCGATATTACGCGACGGATTTCTACAATAATTACTGGCGTTCTTGGCACTTCCTTCTGGAAACACGCTATCATTGAAATATTCTCGACCGACTGTCAAACTGGTTTTGGGAACTGCTACATTTGCTCTAATTTTTGCAGATCTGACGCGAGTCGATTTGGTGGTATTTGCTCGAGACGCATTTTGGGCCATCGCTGGTAATTTGGGTCTGATTGGCCATTTGTCACAGTCACGTCCTGAACGTGTTTTCGAAAGTGTTCCCATGTAATCGTTCGCCGTACCAGCCATTCGACATTCTGCAAAGGAGAGTTAATCGTCTTTGTTTCATACTTGTTTCAATGTACGGTAGAACTACGTCGCTGCACTACTCAACTCCATTTATTGCAACGAAATTTTAGGTAACGCCTGATTAACCGAACTGAACTGAAGAATCGGGCTTTACTGTATTTAAGTATAAGAATTTTATTTATCGGGGACGAAATTTTAATTAACGCTTAAATAGAATCATTAATTACCTGACGATCTACATTTCCGAATGGAGCAATATCGTTTTGAAATCGTTACGCTCTCCCAAGGGACGTGTGCGTAACAATAGGGACCATTGGAGTCGCGAGTGGGATTTCTACATTTATTAAGTGCCTTCAAAGCAGACCCATCGATAAAATTTCTGTCATCTTTGTCCTCTGCTGGGATCTTATTAAAAGACATGCGTATACCAAAATGAAAATTCATGTTTACAGTAATTATTACAGTAATTGCAACAATTATTGTTGTTCACTGTAATACAGATTTACATATCTACTATGATTGCACGCGCTATGTAAGTGTGTACTGTCTGAAAGATCAAGTGTTTGAATCATGTCAAAATCATTTATCTTTTAATTAACATCTTTAGCTTGATATATTAATAACCCTTTCCTAAGTATATTTCTTACTTTTTTCGATATCCATGGAATACATGGAATTTCTTCAATGCTTGTCCATTGTGTACCTTTGAATTGAAAATCTCCTATATCGGACAAACAATTTGGTGGCCAAGCATCCTCTACCGCATCTGATTCTATTTAAACGTAAGTTTCTTATAATCGTCTTTCGTATCGGTGTATAATCATTTATCGAGTATATTTTCTTCAGTATAATTGCATTCTACTATGAAATTTAAATTACGCCCATCTGACGATAAATACGCGTAACACGAAAATTTAAATCGAGGAATGTTACCTTCCGGAGAACAAAATAGCGTCCATTGCGCTATTGTCTTTTCGCTTCCAATGCTAAACCACCTCAAACTAGCAAAAAAGATTTCGTTCATGTACAATAATTCGATAGCACCTCTCTGCTTATGCGAATACACGCGTAAATGTCCGCCAAAAATGCTACAACGTAAAAGAGAGCAGTAAAGTACTAAAGTAGCGAAATGAACGAATGTAATAAAATTCGATCGTAATATACGAAATCGACAACCTGATGCTGAACTCCCTCCATGACCAAAAATCGAGCAAGCCTGAGGTGGAAATCTCTTTTAAATAATGTTTGGACGATTCTTCGAATTCTTGATACGTAAGTGTCGTAACGTCTTTGCTTATTATTACCTATATTATATCGTACGGTAATTTAAATAACGATCTGTCAAGGCTCGAATATTAGAATATTTACCGTCACAGAGGGATATTCTATCGATGGAGTTTGATACAAACGTATTTGGATATTTTGGCTCGCACGAACGAAAAGCCGAACATCGATCGTATCGTTATTTTTTTGCATGGCCCAAACTTTCGAAAAATCAATGCCGAAAGTCGTATGCGTCTCGCAATCTGAAAATTTTAGTATATAGCTATTATTACATATAGTTATATAAAACGATTTAATATTTACTGTAGTTAAGATTTAGATAATTCTCTGGCCAATATATTCGAGGCTTAAATTTTAGAAATTTTAGGCTGTGCTTTAACCATATTTAACAGTAACATTTTCTTAATATTCTAGTGACGTTGATTTATCGAAAACGTACGAATGTGACAAAACGCGGTGCTCCACAAAACGTTCGTCCCTCGAATTCCATAATACAGAAATGTTTCTGGGTACAAGCTTGTAATTCCATGTTTTTTCTTATATTCTTGCATTACTAAAGGTTTCATTGTTCCCTCGATACCAGCGGAAATGAAACCACCACCCCATGTTATCCAGATTCCCGTCCACTTTGAACCGACCAAAATTTCAGGAGTATTTTCAGCGTTTTCTTCTCCCTGATCGGAGAAAAGAGAAGTGTACTGTTTCACAATAATTAGATCTTGCATATTGCAAATCTTTAGCTTCTCGTTTAAGTCACAAAAATTTCAACTTTTTATTTAAGTCTAACGAGTACTTTTATTTCGGATACCCTATGTGTATATTTTCTTAGATATTATATCGTGTTCTATTTTCTTCACTTACAAATTTCCCTGTAAGGAAAGGCATGAATATTCATACTCTATAGATTATACCACGTAATTAGGAATATAGAAAAGTTAAAACATCGTATTGTTACGAACATCATCTGCTGGAAATGTTTGACGGCTGCCAGAATTTGCAAACACCAATTCAACTCCTGCAGTCCATATATCTGCTATTGTTTCAGCGGAAGCGGGAATCGGTAAAAGACTAAGCAATATACCAGCTTGCCCCTGTACGTATGCATTATTCTGTTAAACTAAGGAATTCTTTTGCCACAAAGAAGAAAAGTAACTAAGATTTAAACCTCAAAAAAATTCTCCATCAATATTCCCTATCTATAGAAATTATATATGCGTTGATCTTTTATCTACGTTTATTTTATCTTTTATGTTTTATTCTTTCTCCTGAAAGAAGACATACAAAGAGACATACAAAGTTTTAATGATATACATATACATTGTGATAATCGAGCATTGAAAATAAATAAATAAATAAATAAATGTGTATACCTTTTTCTCGTCATCTGGATTCCACAATTTAATCCAAAACGAAGTATTACCGCTGGGTGCGTGTAATTTTGTGAGTATAGCATAATTAGACGAATTCTTCGTAAATGCTACGCAATCTAAGAAATGTAATAACAAAATAATAATAATAATAAGAAGATCGTGTAGATTAGAATCTATGGAATAAATACAAAATCATGTAAAACCTCTATCGTCGCAAAATGGAACATCGCAATACTGCTTCCGAACATATTCGAAACCTTCTTCGACGTAACACCATGGCCCTCCGACGTCACCTGACGGATTTCTGCAGAAATTTTCTGCCTCCCTACGTGATCGATCAGGAAAGTCCTGATCTCTGAACTTTTGACTCTATAAGACAATGTTACATTGTCGAAGGAAAACAACAAAAATTTCTTTAAATTCTCAATATCGCATTAAGGTTTATTTTATTCACCTTCGAACCTTCAAGCTCGTATCGTTTGTGCCATGATCTACATTTACTCGCGGACGTTGCGATTTCTTTAGTCCCTCCATATTCAGCTCCTGGTCCCGATAGTTTGCATTCTACTCGTTTATACATAATTATGATTATTTTTGTAAATATTTCTCAAAAGAAACGTGATTTCTTAAAAATAAAATTTCTTAAAAAATAAAAAAACAAAAATAAATAATATAATATAGCATGTGGATGATTACCCCCAGCGGGGTTCCATCATCGTGTTTATTAGGTTATATCCTTTGTGAAATTATTTATATGATCTTTTACACAATATTCTGTTACTTGATAAAGTAGGCAAGTTGCAAATAGTGTGCTTGTCAATTGATTTTACTTATCTCAAATTTTATAACATTTTAAGTTTCACTTTTATTATATTACCTCCAAAATTACAAAATGGTACGTCACATTCGTCGTCTATAAGCGAAGGTTCCAAAGTATAACACCACGGCCCTCTATTATCTCTCGTTGGGTTTCTGCAGTAATTTTTCGCAATTTTTATCGACCTTTCGGGAAAATCTTCGTCGCTTATATCTTTACTAACCTGACATCAAATATTATGAAAATATAGGCTCTCTAATAAAAGTGTCAAATCTATTATTAATATAAACAGTTCTTACAGTTTAAGTTCATAAGTACGTATTACGTAATTGGTAGATCTCGTATGAAATTTGCCAATTGACTCAGATTCTCGAAGGAATAATCGATAGTTAAAAATTTTTAAATTTAAAAAGTTTGGCTACGACTTGAATGATTTATGAAAACACTTATGCGCCCTACATAAAATGGTATTGTAGTAGCAATCACAGTAATTAGTAACATTAACGAATATGAAAATTGCTTACATCGATACGATTGATTATTGAATATAAAAGAAAGAGAAAAATTAAAAAGAAAAAACAATCTAAGTAAATAAAATAGTTTTGAAGATTTTTAATACTTTCGTAATGATTTTTCTAATTTACCTCAGTTTTCATGAATATTCCAGTATCTATGAATTTTCAAAAAAAAAAAAAAGATAAAAGGCTTAGATAGAAAAATATTTCTTTGAAATTAACATTAATTTCTAATTAATAATTTAATTTAGATGAAAGCTACCTCGTGTATTGGCTCTTCTGTGTACCAAGATTGGCATCGAATGCCACCGGAAGTTTTGGCTATCGTTCCTCTATATCCCATCCCCTTTTGCGTTAATTTGCATCTCATTAAATCGGTAAGGATTGTATTACGTACTACAAAGACCAATGAATAAATATTTCCATCTGATAATATTAAGTGTCTTATAATTCTATCTTGTTCGAAAATAGTACTAATCTTTATTCGTTTATCATTCGCTTTTAAGCAGGTATTCGGTATCTATCGTATTTACCTTTTTGGCTTGTAGTTAAAACTATCAGAAGGAATATGAATATAAGGTTATAGGTCAGATACAAAACCATACAATGCTGCATGTTATTTTTTATTGACTTCTTTTAAACGAACTAATCCTTATTCGTTATTTATTACTTTATCCTTATCATTATTATTTATTCAATATCCTACATTTTTAATTGACGCTCACAATGAGATTTCTTCTTTTTGTTCAACGAAACACTAAAATAAATATGTGAATATCAATTGCGTTATATTGTTTTATCTGAAATTTGTTCTAAAAGTGAACGTAATACAAAGGAAACGAAATTTGAGTAAGAAAATGAAATGAGTCTAAAATTTGTTATAAACATAGCTGTGATACATTTAAAAAATTACATACCTGTGATTATATTCAAAACCTGAAATATTAATTGAAGGGAGGGAAGAGAATTTTACAAGTGGTATTAAAATTTAAAAAATTTAATGGGTGTGTTCACAAAATAAGATTACAGATTACAACATTGCATATTCGTTATACATAAAAATCATTATAAAAAATGTAATATTGAAAAATGGGCAAATTGAAAAATGGGCAAATTGAAAAATTGACAAATTGAAAAATTAACAAATTGAAAAATTGACAAATTAAAAAATTAAAAAATTGACAAATTGAGGAATTCACAAATTGAAAAATTGAAAAATTGAGAAATTGAAAAATTGACAAATTGCAAAATTGAAAAATTGACAAATTGAGGAATTCACAAATTGAAAAATTGAAAAATTGAGAAATTGAGAAATTGAGAAATTGAAAAATTGACAAATTGAAAAATTGACAAATTGAGGAATTCACAAATTGAAAAATTGAAAAATTGAAAAATTGAAAAATTGAAAAATTGAAAAATTGAAAAATTGAGAAATTGAGAAATTGAGAAATTGAGAAATTGAGAAATTGAGAAATTGAAAAATTGAGAAATTGAGAAATTGAAAAATTGAGGAATTCACAAATTGAAAAATTGAGAAATTGAGAAATTGAGAAATTGAGAAATTGAGAAATTGAAAAATTGAGGAATTGAAAAATTGAGGAATTGAAAAATTGAGGAATTGAAACATTGAGAAATTGAAAAATTGAGAAATTGAAAAATTGAGAAATTGAAAAATTGAGAAATTGAAAAATTGACAAATTGAAAATTTGACAAATTGAAAAATTGAAGAATTGAAGAATGGAATAATTGAAAAATTGAAGAATGGAATAATTGAAGAATGGAAGAATTGAAGAATGGAAGAATTGAAAAATTGACAAATTGACAAATTAAAGAATGGAAGAATTGATTAATTGATACAATGATAAATTGATAAATTGAAGAATAGAAGAATTGATTAATTGATACAATGATAAATTGATAAATTGAAGAATAGAAGAATTGATTAATTGATACAATGATAAATTGATAAATTGAAGAATAGAAGAATTGATTAATTGATACAATGATAAATTGATAAATTGTAGAATTCAAGAATGAAGGAATTGAAGGATGAAAAAATTCAAGAATGAGAGAATTCAAGAATGAGAGAATTCAAGAATGAGAGAATTCAAGAATGAGAGAATTCAAGAATGAGAGAATTCAAGAACGAGAGAATTCAAGAACGAGAGAATTCAAGAACGAGAGAATTCAAGAACGAGAGAATTCAAGAACGAGAGAATTCAAGAATGGAAGAATTCAAGAATGCAAGAATTCAAGAATGCAAGAATTCAAGAACGAGAGAATTCAAGAACGAGAGAATTCAAGAACGAGAGAATTCAAGAACGAGAGAATTCAAGAACGAGAGAATTGAAGAATTGAAGAATTGAATAATTGAATAATTGAATAATTGAAGAATTGAATAATTGAATAATTGAAGAATTGAAGAATTGAATTGAAGAATTGAAGAATTGAAGAATTGAATAATTGAATAATTGAATAATTGAAGAATTGAAGAATTGAAGAATTGAAGAATTGAATAATTGAAGAATTGAAGAATTGAAGAATTGAATAATTGAAAAATTGAAAAATTGAAAAATTGAGAAATTAATTGTAAACAATATTGCTTGGACATGATTCCATTTTGTTAACACTATGTTAACCCTTTTGCTACGGTACCCTTGGAATTAAAAATATTTTAATGCAAAAAAAGAAAAAAATTTTATATCATGTGGGATACATACTTCGAATTTTGACAAATTATCGTACCTAAGGTCGTACATGCGCGTCCTTCGCAGCGAAAGGGTTAACATTTCGAAGAGCAACTTTTTTGCTCTCGATTTTTAACTTAAATAACTAATTTCCCTTAAATATTATTAAGTACTCTCTTTGACATTTCTTAGAGAGCACTAGTTCATTATCTTAGAAATGTAAAACATAAAATACTAAATCGCACACGCATTCTCCAATTTTCGTCTTTTCTTATTAAAAAAAGATGGGACTGAAATTGGATTGTTGCGTGTTTGTCAACGACATAACGGTGATTACACCGCTTAAATTGCATACAAACTAGTACCATTATAAATTTGCTAAAATGCATGACTAAATTAAAAGTGACATGATACATGAGCTTGTAATCAGTGTCGTGCATTTTTAACAAGTTTAACAAATTTATAACAAATACTTTAGTTTTTAAATTATAGAACTATACTAGAAAATTTTAAGCGTAACATGAATAATTTTTTTTCTTTTTCTCTCCTTTTTTTTTTTTTTTTTGGTTATTACGCCACCTCACAACTTGTAATATATTATTAAAAAGAAACAGTATATCTGTTTCGAAACATCTTTTATATCGTAAAAAATTTCTCGTAGTCGTACAGAATCTTTTATAAATTTTCGAAAAAAATTTCGATCTGTGTTGATAATAATCTTTTTGTTTAATTTTGATTATTATTTTCTTTTAACACGATTATATAATATCTCATGTCAGGAAAGATATATTTGCCTCGCTAACATGTCAACTTCTTATCGCATATCGAGCATGCAACATGTTCAAATTTTGACAGCAAACTGTTCGTAAAAAGTTCAGCAGTCTAAAAGAATACCAAGAATTAATTCATTTCCTTTTTCTTTTTCTCACAAAAATGTTTCATTTCCGGGATGATATCATAGTGTTTGTAAATTATCTTGTTTTGTAGTACTTTTATGTTGTTTAGTATATTTATCAGGTATATGTATATATAGATATATAGAAATATACATATATACATATATACATATATATATATATATATATATATATATATATATCTGGTATATATCTACTATATTTTCTGTTTACCGAATATAGTTTCACATATAAGTATTAAAGTGCAATGTGTATACAGTATTGGATTCGTAGCAGCATCATTCTGTTGCAGTATAAGAAACTATAACAAAACATTTCCGTTAATCAAATATTTTATAGAAAAATAAACTAATTCATGAATTTTCTTTTTTTTAAATGAATGTGCAACAGTGGAAATTATTCCCTGCTCTGCTCTCATGCCAGAAGCTATATTAAATCGTGTCTCCTTTGAGAAATACTTTCTCTGATTAGTTAAACGTATGTATGTAGTAATTGAGCAGGATAGTACACATTTAAAATCTAACTTAATCTGTATCTCTTAACATAGAATTGGAGTAAGTATGTATTATATAAGAATATTTTGCTAATAAAATTATTCTATATCAGGTATAACATTATTGCCATATACCCTAACGTTAGAGCCTTTATGAAGAAATTACTTTTTGCCAAAACTTCTTTTGATAAATCATATTTCGTGTGTAGAAACTTCTTCGACAGTATTAATACTGAATTGCTGCTTTTGAACATGTTTAGCGTAGCGACGGGTTAAAATAGTCTTTATCCTCCTTAATATTTCTCACTTCTTTCCACTTTTTCAATTAGTTTTATAAAGATGTTTCTACACAAAGTAATTGAGAGATCATGTATCCTTTGAACATAAGTTCCTAAAACAATTAATATTTGATTGATTGCAAACTGTGTAAACTATTGCGTTAATATAAATCTGTTATTCGGTAATATCACTATCTTGCGCAAAAAAAGAAAGAAAACGAGAGAAAATATAAATAAAATTTGATATACTACGTATAGGCCAATAAAATTATTCTATTTAAAAATTCGTCAACTGTAGTTGTGAAAACAGACTAAAATGGATATTCAAACAAATTCTTTTAAGTTACTGTGTAAAAAAGAAATGAATTAGAAACAAAATTTGACATCTATTAAGTCAGTCTTATTTCAGTCTTACACAGTACAAATGTAACTAACGCCTTTATGAGTTTCATTAACATCAAACTAAATCAAATATCCTCACATTCATTAAAGACTGACCATTGACGCATTGAATTCTTATACGTTGTATAAGATTCGTATCTTACAACAAATGCCATTTTGTAGTAACTTTTTCACAATTATTGTGATATCAATTATGATAATTAAAATAACAGTAACGGTGTTACTAGTCACGAATATGGATGCAAAAAAAGGTCGATGAGAACGGTAGATGGAATTAATCATATGCCAACAATAATCATGAACAAAGTAATAATGATAATCATTACTAGTCTACAGATACGAATACGATGATGCTAATACGAAAAAATGTCTTCGATGTATGATATGTCCGAAATATTACTACGACATTGATTTTTTCTATTTGTTTGATAACTGTGGTATCATTAAGAGACGATGTATTCTCACTCTTTTTTTATGTAAATACTTCCTTTGCAATCTTGTCCATACCATCCACTGTATATATCTAACTTTTACCTCAATGCATTCCATTATTCCACTTTACACACGCCCATAAAAACATTTTTTAATCACAATCATTTTTCATAAATATACGCACTCGAAATTGCATTTACATCTCCTTGCCTAATTAACATGAGACGGTTATCACTAATTTGAACAATTTTCTGAATTTTCAGAGCTGGTCAATTCAATATTCTACGCTATCATTATTTAATAATGATTTTTTTCTAAAAAAAAAAAAAAAAAAGCTAAAAAAAAAAAATAAAAAACCTCTATTGTGGATGACGGAAAATTTCGAAAGTAAACTAATGCAAGCTATAGAATTAAGTAGTATTTCAGTTTCTTTATTACGAAATATCTACTATACTAGAGAAAATAGTTATATTTTCATTGGAAATGACAACTATTTTCTTCATATACATGTAGCTAGTATATCACTTGTATTATGCTACTCTCAAACTTTCGATCCGATCTGATAAATATTTCCACCAAAAAGGTGGATGGGCAATCTTGTTTTTATTAAAATTCCTTTACGGATAAAAATAAATTATAAAATAACGCGGTTTATAAAACAAAAAAATTCCAATTTCTAATGACCAGCATTTTATACCACACGAAAATTTTTTGGCTTATAAAAATTTATATTTTCTAATACGTTATTGCAAAAGAATTTTTATTGCCGAAGCCATATTCGTTATCATTAGTTGTTGCGATATTCTCTGCTTTGTATTATTATCCATGAATTCACAGACAACGGTAAGTACGTAAGACCAACGTAAAAATAATTTTCCTCTCCAAACAGAACATCTATAGAGAAACGTTATGTTTCCACGTTCTGCATTTATTCGCCACAGATGAGAACATCCATAGCAATATGTTTCCAGAACGAAACGTTCTGAAAGTTTCCTTTTATGTTTTTAATTTCCCTTTTTTTTGTACTTGTGTATTTGGCACATAGACAATCCGAAGTTTCGAAAAGAATCTATACGGATTTTCATAAAATATATAATCAGTAGGAAAATATGGCTTTAATGCTTTGTCTGACTATAGCGTCACACGCTTACTTCTAAAATAGAGAACATCAGTTGTATTCGCAATTGTCGCGTAATTTTTTTTTTTTTTTTTCCTTTATCCCCATATATATAAAATCTTATTCTTACTAGCGCCTTCTTCCCACCACCCGTTTTCTTAATCTTAGGGTCGATCCAGCATTTAAATAAGAAGGAGACGATTGTTACCAAAATCTACGACAGCAATTCTACCGTCGGGGCATAAAGATATGCCTGATGGTCTGTCCATTTCTTCATCACCCTTACCGTAGCTGCCGAATCTTCTTATTAACGTTCCAGACGAGTCAAATATTTGTATTCGATGGTTTCTAGAGTCAGCTATGATAATGTTTCCTTCGTCGTCAATCGCCAGACCTTGTGGTCTCAGGAACTGTTTGTTGCTACCAGTGCTTTTACACTCGAAAACTTTGGCGTTTACAAAATCAGCATCGATGATTACTACTCTGTGATTATTGAAATCAGTGGTAACGACCTTGCCTTCGGGATTGAAAGCAACGCCGCGCGGTGAATCAAAATGCTTCCACATATTCGGCGAGGTCTCGTAGCCGTATTTTCGTAGGAAAATGCCCTCAGCACTGAATAATTGAATGCGATGATTTCTAGTGTCGGACACGACTATCTGGCATTCGGCATTCACAGCCACATCCCATGGATAATTGAACTGACCACAGCGGCTGCCTTTTTCGCCGAAACATAGAAGAAATAGGCCTTCCATCGTAAATATCTAAAAATTGACGAGAATACGAATTAAACGAATGATTTTTCCTTAACCCTGGCAAATAGCAATTTAAATTATTTATCGATCTTCTATGTTAACAAGTGTTTAGATCACTTATTTTTTATGTTTTCCTATTTGAATTAATCATAACGAGAAAAAAAGAGAGAAAGTGAGAAAATAAGATGAGAAAAGAAAGTTCTGTAATATCGGTATAAAAAATAATAAAACTAAATAATACAATAAAAGAAACCATTTTAATTAACAGAACTTGTTAACAGTACCTCATATGACTGGTAATTGCTTCTGAAAGTTGTTTCTCATATTTCGCTATAATAGTGGCATATGACAGAATCATTACAAATTTGTTTAATTGTATTTCTGTAATTAAGCGATATCGTACTGAAGACGAGCAAGTGTCCAAATACTTTCAAACTCGCTATTCTCTCACTGCCTATTTTTAATATTATATTTGAAATGTTTGAATTACCTGTATACGATGATTATCTTTGTCAGCTACAATTATACGGTGACGCAAATCGATGGCTACGCCAGCCGGGCGATCAAAGTGTCCTGGTCCGGTACCATATGAACCAAATCTTCTTACCAAGGAACCATCTGGTCTATATATTTGAATACGATTGTTTGATCTATCTGCGACGATCATGTGGCCTTCTCTATCGCATGCTACGCCCCATGGACGGCACAAATTATCGTCAATACTACTGGTGTTTCCAATTATTTTTAGAGGTCTCATTGGCACATCAGGGTTTCGATTTACTTTAACTACGACAGGGCAGATACTTGAAGCAATTGGTCTTCCTCGAAATGATGAAATTGATACAGAGAATCTACGTTCCAATATAGGCAAACTTTCATTTTTTCTCAGAACACGTCGATCGCCTATAGATCCCGGATTATTCACTATAATGTTTCCAAAATTTGCTATAGCGTTTATTATACTTGTTTCCGAACTATTGAAAGAGATCCAGTTTTCTTCGTGAGATGGAAGAGATAGATAGGTCTGACGAACTTCGAAAATCTATATTCGATAAACAACATGCGTTAGTAGAGTGTTTATGCATCTTAAAGCGACGGAAAGATATAAAAATTACTATAAAGCTAAAATTCAGGAAATAATCGATTTCAAATTTGATCTTTATAGCAGATATTTGTATTTCGAGACAGTGTTATAGTGATTTTGATATTCTTTTATGAGACCTTTAATATCAACATTGTTATGAAAAATAGTTCAATGTCGATAAACATCCGATACTAAATACTAATCTTCAATTTTTTCACCAAAGCAGTGACACAATATCTCTAAGAGAATAATGTAAAAGCCATATTAAACAACAAATCAATCAAATCTGTATTAGATTTTAGATAGAACGTATAAAGAAATGTATGCAGGGGAAGATCATTTCCGCACGATTCTATTCGTCGTTTTCATTAGCCTGTAAATTTACGAATGGTAATTCTAAAATTAAAATATTCCACGAACGTTATCGTTACGGTTTCCTCGCCGAGAGGAAACATTAATTTGTCGAAACACTATCTAGATGTTGGAAAATGATTCGCAAACGAAGGATCAGAGGTAGAAAAATGTTTTCTGTCATATTCACGATTGAATATCGGAAAAGATTGATAACATGTGATATCTACCAACTAATATCAGATTTTAAAGAAGCAACATTTCATATAGAGTAATCTAATAACTACGATGTTACAATCGTTAAATATATTTAGTTACAGTATTATTTTTTGGTAACCAGCAATGTCGATAAAATGATAGTAGTGAAAAGGTTTTTAATACTATTACTTTCACTACGTATAACGAATGTTGGGAGGATTTGTTAGTTATCTAGATATCGAAAAACTAAAAAATATTAGATATTTGATTTCATTAATCAATACCTCAGCCGCAGCCATATCCTTGGTAAGTGTTAGATTCAATGGATTATTAATATAATTTCTGCTCTCTATAACTTCATCAAGTCTTTCAGCGGCACGAGTTAGTCGAATTATTCCATTTCTGATCCCATCGTCTCTTTGCTGTAGCGCAGCATGCTTTTGAGTTCTGGCTTTCTCGATTCTATTTAACAGATCTCTTTCTCTCGCTTCCAAAACGGCAGTTATTCTTTTCACGCATATCGCCAAATCTGTAGCTGCTTGTCTTGCTTTCTGTTCTAACATTTCTGCCGCTATCTGCGAAAGAAATAAATCAAATTGTAGACACGAACATTTTACGAATATACTAACCCTCCATCTGCAATGATTTCAAGCGAATTTTCATTTTCCTTCTACTTTTGTTTAAATTTTGCTCTCCCTAAAAGAATCGAAGTAACATGCAGCGGTAGAAACTATCAGAGAGTATACTGGAAAGTTGGTTAGAAGAGTATTCGGAAATTTTTATATTGACAAATTTTTGAAGACAAAATCGTAAAAAAGAACAGCTGCATGGATTTAGACAACCCAGATTTCAACCCAGTAATCAGATGGCGTCAAAGATAAGATTGCAAGCGGACGGTTAATAGGAGCATTATTCTGTATATTTAATTTTTCTAAAAACGTTGTATCTAATTATATATTTCGACATAGATGCTGATAATGTATCAATCATTCTTGATTTAAGATATCTAATATTAACTGTTATTACTTCAGTCAATTCTATGTGCTTAATTTCTCTAGAAGATATCGACACAATAATATTAAACATTCTCGATGTAAACTCGATGAGAAATGAATTTCTCAAAGGATAACTTACTTGCACATCGTCTAATTCTTCCCTGAGGGCCGAAATGCCAAGCTTAGTCTCTTTCAGTACTTGATCCGCTTGAACGCAAGCTAATTCAACGGTTTCGTCTAGCTTCACTGTAACATGGTTGTGATGAAGTTGGAATTCGCAATCAGCACAAATAGGTGTGCTACAAGTCTGACAAAATTTCTGACCATCACGATGAATATCACAGCAATATGGCCTTCGTAAAGCATGCAAAGTTGGATTAACGATCGCAGGGTTTATTACTTCTAGTGCATCTTGCATCAGGGTACATTCGGCCCCGTTGTTTGCGTTTGAATGAATCTGTGTACAAGGAAAAAAGTTACTTTATTAGTATATCAGTTCTATAGTACAAATTCTCAAATATTGAAATTTTTATTTTTTTATTCGTCGATAAGAAACCTATAACGAATAAACTTAAGTTAAAGATTATACATAGAAGTTAACCGTTTAAGGATAACAGATCAAAATATATATACCAAACGCTGACGCCTACAGCATCCATCGCAAGGTACGTCAGGAGTACAATTCCTGCATCTACTGTTAGCTTGTGAAAATCGAACATTACGGGAAGTCGGTACACTCAAATTATTGGTGCAGACTTGTAGTAAAGTGTTAATCAATGTATCCATTCGATTTTCTTCTGGGGATGCAGTGTGACTCCGTGGGGAGTTCACACTGTTTGGGGATGATGCACTAGTGCCTGGTGGACTTGTGCTAGAATAACCGGATCTGTTGTTAAACGACCACCAGTATCCATTGGTCAACTGTAACAAAGGAAAACGTACAAGTGTGATAGGATAAAAATCAAAATCCTTTACTTCATAATTGAACCACCTTAGATCCGTTAGTATCTCATTAAGGTATCTTAAAAATGTTTCAAATGAGACTTATATTAAAAAAATCTTATTTTTACTTGTTTTAGATGGGAGGAACAGGCAAGAAGCGTCGTAGGTATAAAACTAACTTAAATAAAATTATTTAAAAATTCGATATTGATCTTGTGTGTGATTCAATATTGATAAATGTGAATAATAAAAGTTTCTTCGTTATTGACATTTTAACCGACATCATACCCTAAGAAGGTCTGCATTCTGATCTTCCAGTACAGGGATATTTCGTGGATAATAGTTGTTTGGATTATGAAAAAAGTAATTTAATCTAGAACTATGATTGTACTCCATGATGCTGTAGGTGTGTGATCAAAACGCTGCGGCAAATTCAATATGGAATTGTTGTCTGGTCGTGATAACTGTATCTGGAACAAAAATAATTCAAATAATTTAAATCAAGACTCAAGTAATTATTTTCATTATATTAAAAAAAATTTTGTCAAACGTGAAAGTAAGTAATCCCAAAGCTGTACTGCAGCTTACACGTTGTATCAACCACTACATTCACCGTAAACATAATGTAAGGTTCTGTATGTATAAAATCCTGAGAAAATGAATATTAATTTCTTTGCTGATTTCTACAGAAACTTACTTTTAAACAATATGGTGTACATGTACGCATACATATACAGGATGTCTAAGGTATTCTCAAATGAAATTTTGTCAATAGGTTTTGTAGGTAGAAATTTTATTCGTAACAAACGATGTACCCGTATATAACATCTTTCCCTTATTTATATCCGTAAAAGAAAGTGAAGATCGACTTGAAAGAAAACTGGGACACTCAACGAGACATAGGGATATACGTCTCGCTGGTTTCTCTAGCAGTCATACCGTATCGATTGTAACTTACGGGTCAAAAAATATTGAATGTATTTACAGTATCAAAGTTACAAGATGAATCAAGATCGATTCATGAGGGAGTGAATGGAAAAGCATTTTGAATCGTACGGATGGCCCCTTGATCCAGTTTCAAAGACGAAACACCCCTGCACAGCTGGTTCAAGGTCATCATGTGAGTCCTGAACAGGGAAGAACCGTGATACCCTTTTTAGTTCGGGGATCGAGAAACGGGGTCCCGCTTCCATTGGTGGGACCTCGCAGAAATCAATAACAGTAGGAAATTCGACGTAAGTACACACGTATCGCCGTCTGTGTGTTTCTAAATGAATGTTTCAGTCAGCTTCTAATCGTAACTTTCTCCATCCGTTAACGTACTATTCGTGACTCAAATATAGAGACTTCGATTCGAAGGTATAGAATTCGTTACTTCGTTTCATCGTTACCTCTGTTAAAGGTGATGGTATTGAATGAAAATTTCGAATTTTATCGATAATTCGTGGTAAATGGTAGGCATGGGAGATTTTCCAAGCTTTTATCGTTATTTATATGAACTATAGTCGAATCACGGGATTTCTAAAGAAGGAAAAAAAAAACGGAATCCTTACTGAATCGACTTTCAGTTTTCTATGAGACCACCCGACTTGAAAGTTACTTATTTCCTTATATTATTATTGCATTATTGCTATCAGATTACTTATCTATAGCAATTACTAAAAATCTAAATTAATGTGAATCTCATCCTAGTTCGAAAGTTGCTACTGCAGTTACTCGAGAAGTTAGAAATTACGTACTATAACTTCGTAACATGACGCGACTACAGTATAAATCACGCTTGCGTCAAGAATAAAATGAAATTAACATCTTAAACAAGCTCGTGACATTAACATTAACGTATGAATATTTGCATTTCTATTTCTAGAAATACTCATCCATCTATTTATAACATATTATAAAATAGTATATTGTAATATATTTAAAGAATATAAAGGTAAATATTGCTAAAAACGACGTAAACCGATTCCCATTCTGTGACCCCTCGGGGTTGGAATTACCTAACAAATAAAATATTATTAAAGATATTTCGCCTGTAAATTATATTCCATATTGTACATAAGATCGAATGCAACAGTTATACGGTGCTATAATTTACGTTATGAAATTCTGAATTTTAAACTACATTAAAATTTCCACTTTATTTTTATCGTACATTCATAATAATAAATCAAAAGAATTCCCCAACGACAATTAATAGCAGCGTTTAAACAAGAATTATTTAGTCTTTTAGTCTTTCAAGTTTTTCAATTTAACGCATACTTCAAACCGAATATTAATACGAAAGGGAAATGACTCGTTCTGCCTTCATAAATGTAAAATCTCATACAACGAGTTCAATACTGACAACCGTATGAATGAAACTTCATCGTCTGGCCGATAACACTTCGTTAGTTTTCAATCGTGTGAATTCCGTTCTTATGTAACCACAAAACTCATTAATTGACACGTTTATCAAAGAGTATATTAGAAAATGCACTCTGAAATCTGAATAAAATTATATTCACCAATTACGACTTTAATATTCGTTCAACTATAATTAACGAAATATCAACAACGACAAAACATATTGTACATTGTTTCAGAGCGAGTATATCTCTTAATTACATTTCAGAAATTTCTCCAATACAAAGCGTCAATCACAATTTGTTTCTTGTATAAAATGACTTTTATGCGTTATATGTTTAGGAAAAACTGAATTTATTAACTTCCTATCAAAAGTTAAATATAATACCATGCAATTCTATTGCTTTTTATATCGTCGTTTAACAAACGTAATTTGTTTTAAATAATTTGTAAAACGTTTGCTAATAATATAATATTGGGTTGGCAAAATTCCAACAAAATTATTGAACAATCAAATTTTAATAAAATGCAATATTGCAATACTCGCCTGATCAAATCTGTATGACCCGTCATTGTAATATAAATGATGACCTCCTCTCACCTTTGTATGAAAAAACTGTTCTATTTATCGAATAAGAGTATAAAATCGAGAAAGAAAATATTCCAGGCAAACGGAAAATTTCTCATCCAACATACGACTAAAAATAGAAATTTACAACACGAAAACAAAAATATATATTTCTATAGATATCCTACGTTTATAATAATTTACTAAATTAATAAAAACAAATCTACTAATTATTTAATAATATATTTATTAAAGTTGGTCCACTATGACCGCTAAGAGTCAGGGATGGTTTGTCTATGAAGAAACGGTGCGTCTGGTTTACGGTAGTTTCAAGCGAAAACCCTACACATTGACCTGCAAACTTTCCCTTTTTCCGTTTTTCCAGCAGCTGGTCTGCAGCAGTTAGGGGGTGCTATCCTTGAAATTACCATGGTGACGAAGGTTAGACCTGCTATTCTTTTCGAGGGTCAAAAAGAAAGAGAAAGTGAAGTGTGTGTATCTGTCATTCCCTGGGACCCCCAGCAACCTATAGCAACAAGAAATTCCGAGGAATTGTAAACGCGGCTAGTAACAAGTAACTGTCACTATTCGACGAGATATTTGAAAAATTTGACCGATGTTTGAAATTTAAAATCGTCTCTAGGTAGCAAAGAAAAGAAGATAAGGAAAATAGGAAAAGCAATTATCTAGCTGTTTCCTGTTTGGATTACTGAATATATATATGGGATGTTTCCTTTGTAGGAAAGATGCTCAGAATTGTTTTCCGAATTTTACGCGAAAGTGAAATTCAAAAGCTCTTACTTGTGACGAATTAATTAATGTATGAAAATACATATAGAATGGAAATAAAAGTTAATGAAATATCGCATCGTAGATTTTGATATTCTAAACAATTCATCTGGAAACGGAATGCTTTTATTTCGTTTCGATGTTAAATTGATTTTAAGTTGTATTTTTATTACAGTTCGCAATATCGATTGTATGAATGTTTTAAAGAAAAATATGCTTAGAATATAGCAAAAAAAATAGCTATAAATTTATACAATGTTTTGCTACCTAACGAGCAATATTACGTGCGTAAGTAAAAAGTAGATAGATATTTCGTGTAAATCGTTATTTAAATATATAACGTAATATATTAAATGTTAAAATAGAAAAAATATAAGTGGACAAAGTATGAATATAAATCGAAACATTTTTATAAGATTTGCTTCTCAGATACGAGAAAATACATGCGTCTGCGCATCTATCGGATATTATATGGGTGTATATACTTGTTTTATTATATTAAAATATAAACTTGTCAGTTTACTGTAACATTAAGCCGAATAAAATTTTCTACAACATACAATCCATACTTACAGTTTGGAAAATTCAGAAAGAAGTTCTTTTAAACATTCAATGTTGATATTTGAAAATGTCTTGTATCCAAGTTATATTACACAAATTCATTTATATATACTTGTACGTATGAATAAAAAAATAAAGAACGATTAAACATAAACTTCACGATACCATCGTATTCTTGTCTTGAAAAGTATTTTCAAAGTGACAGAAAGTACGCAATCATAGAGACGCATTTAACAAACGGACGAAAATGAACGAACTTTCGGAATATCGTTTTCATCATTGGATAACGACGTCGTCGTAGATACTTACTTTCCCTCTCGTTCGAATTTCAATGTCGTTCGAGAAGAGCACTTTAAGATACAAATACAAGAATGTAAACGAACAACGTTCGACCTGAGTGACAATCAATTTTCAAGCTATCTAATTAACGCCCTACGTCGCGCTATTCGATCACAACATTAACAACACCTTTAAACTGACCGAGAGTCAAGAATCGATGGAATCGTTTTCACTTTCGTTTCACTGCGGAAGCGTACGTTCTCGTTTATTCCAAGTTACATGAAACAGGAGAATCGTTTGCCTCTCTTTGCCTAACGATTTTCATTCAAATTACAAGAAAGAAAAAAGAAAAAAGAGAAAACAACAAACTAACTATAAATTCAGCATAGAAAGTACGTTAAAATATTTAAAAAAAGATAAATACCTTTTGTCAAGAAGAGAAGGCCAAGATGAAACAAGAACTGGCGACTGATCCTCTACCACTGGAAGCTGGCGGTTTAACAAGTTTAAAAAGATGGAAAATAAGACTGGAAGTGTGAGCACGTGGGTCGTCGAAGAGAGCAACTGGAGGGTACGTTCCGGACCTCTGATCTCTAGTGATCTCCCGAATTCGACAACTCGAGTACTGAATTCTGGTTTGAAACTCGGATCCCTTTAGCACCCTCTGCCCCTCTCCAACTCTTCCTCCGTCCCCACCCGCTCCAACCCCCGGCCGCCGTTTAGCCAGGCAAGCGAGCTTTTCTCGACCAATCGAGAGAATGCATTTTTACCCCCACATTCGAATTGGTGATTCACACCCCCGCACTATCCTTCCACGTTGGAGCAACAAATACACAATATTCCCTTTCTCACTCTCTCACCTAGCTGTTCTATCCCTACCATCCCTTATCATCTATTTTCATCCGATTTAACGTTTACGTTTCTCTACGAGGACCTAAGAATTTTCCTTAAATCGAACCATTCCGGTTTGAGGTATATATATATATATCCGTTAAATCGGACCATTCCAGTTCGAGAAGTAAGCAGTATATATACAACGCCAATATCAGATATCAATTATTATAAAAATCAATCGTTAAGATTTATAAGTTATTTCGTTTGGAAGTGAATTGGAAGAGATCGGTGTCTCGTAGTGTGAATATGATTACACGAAAGTAGTAGCATGCAACAATATGTATCCATATGCGATGAACCTTGGGGTCCAGTTGAACGTGTTATTCACCAGGTGCAGAATAAATGAATGACCAAGCAACGAGGAAGAGTGGAAGCCAGTTCCTCAGCGTGCATGACTCTAACGCGAGAATGGTGTGGAGCTTGTGGTCGTAAACACGAGAGATGAGAGCTTTTTACCGAGGGAAACACGATCACATAGCTTTATACATGGCTGCTGTACGGTATCATTATGAACGATTGCACTCGTGTGTATACGTACGTGCATTCGATAGATCGTTAGTATTTGATTTCTCTTACGAGGGATAGAAGCTTACCGCTGTGGCGGCATTCCAGGGCGCAGACGGTTTAATCGTAGCCACCTCCTCCAGAGCGTACGTGTGCATGCAACTACGTAGTCCAGCACCTATATACTCGGCGGAAGAGTTTTCCATGTCAAGGGATGATAGGACGCGTGCGCGGGGAAATCATGAATGGAGCCCACCGCTCAATGCGAGGGGAGTCCAGCTACACAATCACAATCATACATCCACTCTACTTTTATTTATATCCCTCCAACGGCGACCTTCAGCCAAGGTAGGGTTGATCAGACAAATCAGGTTCTTCATTCTGCGGAGAAACAGGTGTCATCTCCGATTCTTCACGATTTTTATACAACCATTGTTCTCGTCAATTGACGCAAACCGATGATAAATTATGATCCTGAAGTTGGTGCCGTTAGGTACATGTGGACATTTTATTTGTACAAGGTAATCGATGATCTCTGTTGTGAATCATGCTTGCTAGAGCTATTTGTAATACGTATAATTTTCGGTCCCTCTTGGAGAGTAGTTAAATAGATAAACGATGTGTCAGACATTTAAAGTTACAGTTCTTTGATATATTTCATTAAATTTCTTCTTCCTGATAGGAGTTTATTTTATGAAATTAATTTTTCAGTATCTTATACTCTTTATGAGAATATCGTACCAGTTATTGATAACCGTAGAATGATCTAAAATTAAAATTACGTTATAGGAGAAGCCTGTTGAACATTCAACCATTGAAGTGTTATAAGTATTTATGTGAGAGATATAAAGAGATAAAAGAAGAGAATAGGGTGGGAGATATAAACCTGAATATTTCTCTTCAGTTTTCACGTCAATTATTAATTTACCTAATCAGAATAACAGCCGAGCTTATAAGCATATCAGGTGATTGATATGTTCTCTTTTGAGTCCACGCACGTATTAATATGCAAATAAAACTGGACGTAAGACATGAACGATATGAATGGAGAAATATTTCTATGGAGAGTTGTCGGCACGATCAATTCCCGAATTTCGTGTGATTCGCTTTTTAAAAGGTCACCATTAGTAGTAACATTGACGTATGAAGAATTAGCGCAACCTCAGGTTTATGAATGAGTACCTTGGGCGTGAGGATCACGTGGCGGGGCGCTGTGGCGCTTTAACGATCGAGAACATCCTGTCTCCTCCCTTCGTCGAGCTTTATCACACACTCCCCTCTTTTCTCCTTTGATATGACCAGTACAGGATGTATCATTTATAGGATCTGGGTCGTATCGGAGCGATCAGGATTACGTAAGTACAGATATCCTGCAAACGAAATATCATTTGTTGGAAACATCGTTGTCCAACGGAGAATATCTTGAGACTTAACGCAAAGAATTTTGCGAATGAAATATTTATTTATAAAGCATACTTAATTGTCGAAACATATAGGAAAGGTTGAATTAATATCATCTTTTTTCCGTAATATCTTAAGCTTAATTTTGGGTGGTAGAGAAACTATGATTCGATAGGAATGTACGTGTCGACAGTAAATGATTTATGATTTCATCGTAATTCACATTTAAGCATTTTAAGCATTTAATACCACCTTTTTATACTATTCTATCAAAACTTTTTAGTGAGTTGCAGGATGCAGTAAGCAATCCGTGGGCGTATCTAAGTGCTTGCATATTTGTGGGTGCACATGTGGGCGGATTTAGCAGGAAAGTATAAGGTCATTGTTTTTGGCAAGATCACGTCTAACGCAAACAGTTAATTCCTTTATACAATAAAAAGATATAAAGTATCTAGACAGACTAATATCTTTCAAAATATACTGTACGTTTCGCCCTATCACATTAGTTTATGTTCCTTTTTTTATTTTCTTTTATTTATTATTTAATTCTCATTGAGAATTTTAAGTAACTTCATTTGGCGTGGTACAGTAACAGTTTATGTAATTAAATAAATTATAACCGTCTCAAATTGAATAAGTCTGCATCAAAGTATATTAATTTAAAGCATATTATCATGTTCCAGTATTGTTACGAATAAATTATCTTTCATTAACGCTGAATAAGTATATAATAACATTATGCCTGTTTAATGTACCCATTTCTATAAACTGTTTATGTATTTTGATATGAATAAACAATGCATGATGTCAGAAGCGTGATGTAGCAAAGTGACATTTTAATAATAACGTGTACGAATTATGAATGTGATTAGCACAGTATTTAATAATTTTGAAATCTGCGGGAAAGTACAAATGTTCAAAGTATATGAAATATTTTGATAACATTAAAAATATAAAAAAATACATTTTTTTCAACCAGATAGCTACATTTATAAACAGCTTATCGACCGAAAAGATTGTAACTTTGGAACGATGAAGTTACTTAAAATTCTCAATGAGAATTGCTTGTAAATTGACTACCAAATAAAAAAAAAAATTCTACGTTATAGAGTGACGTTTCTTTGCCCAAAACTTTGCGCCAATGACCACCGTGACGAAATTCAGTGGAACGAATTTTTCTCGAAGCGTCAAACTTTCCATCAACAGGCACTGTACTAAACCATGACGTAGCCAACTTTCCAGAAAGAAAGTTAGGAGCTTTTCTTCGCACTGAGGTCCGATATATCTCAAAATTTATTACGAGGGAAATTTGGAAGCTTCGATCGGCCAAGGCTGCTGTAACGTTCGATGTGTCATGAATTTTCCAGGATAGGATAGTTGAAACTTTCCGTGAATGGACCAGTTCGATGAATTGAAACGGCGTGTAGCGCTAGCTATACATAAGTACACGCGTATATATTCTCCACCCACGCTTTATGCGCGGGCGTCGCGACGAAGGCGTCGTAGCAGTTTCGCTCTTGCGATGACCTTGGAAGCACCCACGCGCCAAAAGAGACCACCACGCGGGGGTGGTTCGTTCATCGACGTTCCAGCCACTCTTCTCGATTTTCCTCCCCATTCTCTCTCTCTCTCTCTCTCTCTCTATGTACTTACGTATTTCCTATACGCAATATAGAATGCGCGTGCGCCATTCTAGCACGTAAACGGAATTCACCTTCATGTTAAAATTCACGGTTCCCATTTACGTAAGTATCTTATTATGTCCTCTCTCATTGGCGAATTCGTTCGTTCGCCAGTTTAATTTGACGATAACGCTTTCCAGTGTCAAAGTATATATTGCCAACGTTTGACGTGTCATGATAGAAGAAATGAATATTAGTTATGTCTGTGACGCCTTTGTCTCATAATGTAAAGGAACTGCTTGGTACTTCGTGCAAAGAAATTATTTCCTCACCTATAAAATAAAGGAATTGGATTTTAAATTGTTGCAAAATTGAACGTTAGAATCTTTTTACTTATAGATAAATAGTTATAGCATGTAAAATGTAGAAATACTTATTTGTATATACGCTCCTGTATAAGTTATTTAAAAGAAGAGGAGTATATATGCGAATCGTTCCTTATACAGGAATCAATTTACTCAGAAACTGATAATTCTGCTTGAAAAATATACGTTATAGCGGTAAAATTTAAAAATTATCGCTGCCTATACACCATACAATTATACATCTATTTTTTTTTGTATAATTTATATATATTAACTAGACAGTTATAATGTCTTTTTTTCTGGCCAATTTAAAGTACGATTGCTACCCTACCATAAAAGCTGTTTTAGAAAATACGAAATGCACATCGCTATGGTGAAACCCAGTTTGGGTACTGTACTTTCTGACCTGGTAAATCGCCGGGTACCTACTGTCAGCTTAACAATACTCACAAACAGGGTACAGTAAATGGTAATTCGGTAAGTAGTGGGGACAGGTATAAAGAGTGTTCGCCAAACAATGACGAACTCATCTGTTAAGAAACTTTCCAATCAGTTCTGGCAACCTTTTAGAAGAAATTCTTTCAATGGTCGTCAAAAAATACATATTGTTCTTCCTTTTTTTAAGAATTAAACGTTGAGTTACAAATTGGAAAATTTCGAATCACAACTTGTTCCAATCTCATGTCAAACTTTCTCCTGAAACATTGAGAGCCTTCTTGTTTCACGAAATAAGAACGAGATTACGACATAAAATTTCGAAGATCGTAGAAACTTAATATTCTCTGAAAAATTCTAAACAAAGTGGAGTAAATAATTTTTAAATAAAAATAAAATTGTTTTTCTATATTCCTATATCTTTATGGTTCTTAACGGCTAAAGTAAGAAAAATGTCATTGTACACAAAGTATTTACTGAGGACTGCGAGTACGTCCCATTTAAAAGATTTTTCCAGAATTTCCACGAAGACACTTACCAAGTGCAGATGTTTGCTACGGACTATTGTACCTTTTATCACGCATTTGTGACATGGGGCACAAAGCGTAGGACAAAGGTCGAAGGCTTTGAAAATTCTTACTATTGTGGGTGCATAAGAAGGCACAGGATTGCAGTTTTCGTTGAACTACGGGAGAAAGTTTTCATTATTATAAAGAATTTAAAAATGTTGCACTTCTAACAATTGTAACATAAAATATATCAAGTCACACATTATGAACAATATTTATATTAAATATATAACTATACATATATATTGAATTTCAGTTATAAATAAATATTTGAAGCAAAGTTATATTAAGAAGTAAAATTATTTCTATTTAATAAATTATATACTTTCTTTACTAGGTAATATTTTTGCTTGTTAATGTTATATTAAAAGAGTAAGATATATGTTTATAACAATAAAAATTAGAATAAATGAAACAAGTATTTTCGGAGACCTGACTTTGTGATTTTAGCAAACAATTTTTGGTCAAATCTGGCCTGCATTTAAATTAGCGGTACAAGTAACAATCTACTTGTCAATTCAGCGATAATACCATGAAGTTGTTAAAATTTATGACTCGCAGAGTGAAATTTTGACCACTTCGACACATCTGCTACAACCCTGGAAATCTCTGTTCCGACAGTATTTCCTTAATCCCTTTCTGTAATTATACCTGCTCGGACTGTAAAAGGAATTTTCGCCAAGGACACAAAAAATACACAGTATGCATGGGTCTATTCCGTAGAATTGCTTTAAGAAGACAAAAACGTAGTTGTTGGGTTCTTAAGGTCTAAAATCCATTATTTTGGCAGTGCAGTAAATCACTGTCACACGCAGTAAATCACGACTACATTAACTTTGTTTTCTTATATTTATTAAAAATTTTAAAATGTTTATTAAAAAAAATTAAAAATGAGTAAAAAATATACTCCTAAAAAAAAATGCTCTTAATAATGTAATAATAATAAAAATATACAATAAAACTGACTAAAAAATTTGTAATTAACTTTTCTGAACATTACGCGAATTGAAAAATGTTATAGTTTAAAATAAGACAATATTATATATACATATGAATAGGAGAGAGAATACTTAAACATTTGATTAAATTCAAGTATTTTTAAACATTCTTATAAAATTAGAAAAAGATATTCTGATGCAATTATTCACCTATTTATTGTTTCTTTATCATCCTGTTATTTTATTTTAACCACGGTTCAACAATAAAATATTTCTTAAATAATCCATTCTTACTATTTTAAATAATTCCTTTCTTAGTAATGTGCTATTTATAGTTCATGGAGTGTAGTCATACAAATAATTCTAAAAACCCATTTTTTTTACCAGTATCTACAATAGTTCAATATGTACTTGTAAAACGTATTTGAATATACTTGTATTATAAAATTGATAGAATATATAACCTATACTTATCAATATGTCTTTAATCACCTATTAGGATTTTAGATTTTTTAAATCTGCTTGAATTTCATTACTCTAGTTTATAAAGAAAACCCACACGATGAACCCAGGATTTTATAGATTTTTACTCTTTAAGTTATACATCTGAAAAATATAAAAAATATGTTAAGTACATATTCAGTATGTACTATACGTAAGAATAAATAAAACTGGAGTTATCTGCAATATACGTAATAAATTCCATATTTGACGTATCATATTATAAAATGGGAAGCACAATTTTCTATTAAAACTAACTATTACAATATACTAATAATGAAAAATGCAATGCATATTTCATATCTGGAAAAATTACGAATTAATCAGCTTTTATCGTTTATACATTTTGTGATTGGTACTATAATGTTTTGAAAAAAAAATAGGAAACATTCGTACTCAGAGCTAATAATAAGTAGTGTTCAAGTGTTTGAACATACACACACACATATATATATGTAGTTTTCATAAAATAGATATAAATAAAATTTAATATTTTGTTTAAATTAATAACTTAACTTTTTAATTTAACATATACTATGGCGTCGCAGGTGTTACGGTTATAAATGGCTTTATTTGTCTTCTTCTTTTATTTACTGGTGACGCTGACAGTCTTATATTTGATTCTAAAAAAGATTAAATGTTAATATACATATAATAGATTATTATTGGTTTTTATACTAAGAAATAACTTTGGCATTAAGAAATTGCTCTTTCGTATTTATTTTGTTATATTTAAAATTCAAATACTTTAAGACTACTTACTAATTGTAAAATACGTGTATAATTGCCTTAAATCGGCAACTGGTCTTATGGATTTCGTATCGATTCTAGGTGAAATTTCCAGCGTTTCTTCCTCTATAAAGTAGAAAATAGTTATAATTACACTCTATATAGATAGAATATTAGAAGAATAAATATAGCAATAATACAAACCTTGTAAATTTATGTTCGGTAACGATATACTCCGCCTTTTTCCGAACTTTTTTATTGGGCTACGCTCTTCTTGAAATTCAATTGCATCATAATACTCTGTACTAGAGTTTGATTCACCTAAGTAAGGTAAAAGCTTTTCTTATTAAAAAGTACTTCATTAATTTTCAATTTTAAAACTGAAATTAAGTTGTATGTTTGTTATATATAATTATATTAAATAATATTTATACTGTATAACATTTTGTTTAGAAGTAATGCGTTTAAAGTAATTTTTGTGAACTCATTTTTCTTCTATTAAAAAATTTTACCACTTACGATCCCAACTTTCCATCATTCCAACTTTTCTTTATGATTTCTGGCTGCTTACTAAGAGATGGAATGTAAATCCTATACTACTTCGGGACAAAAAACGTTACATTTGATTTACATGTTGTGTTTACCAACAAATTTTAAAATACGTGTAAATTTGTAGCTAACGATACTCTTCACTAAAAAAGATTCTATTATGGCATAAAACAGGATTTGATTAAAATTTTAATTTTTAATATCATATGTAAAAGATAATAGAAAAGATACAAGATTCTTTTCGCAGTTGATTTCCATTAAAAAAGTCATAAAATATGAAAAGAATTGTATTTCCGTTTTGTCTTTGCCGCGTATCGTTACGTCACTGATAGCCACTGGTAGCATTAATGGAGGAGTGAGCCCCTCATTTCCTCTCCGATATATAGTGTTTTGAAATATCACGTGGCTTTCTACCGCAATTGTATCTTTGGTAATTAATACTTGATACCACGGTCGTATTTTAATACCTAAAGTTTTATTCTGGTAATTTATAGAATTTGCAATTCAGTAAAAATAAAATATCCCTATGTGGCATTGTTTATTTTTTTAGTTATATCGCTTTTCATTTCATATATGATGCTTAATTCTAGTTTTATGAAGTAACGATCAACACGTGCTGATGACATTAGAACATAATATACTGAAATAATTTATTATATATAGGAAATAATTTATTATGCCGTAACAGATACAATATATATAAAAACAATTCTTTTGATTTATGTGTTACTTTAAAAATTGTAAAAATATTTTACAATTTATAAATATTTTAATGTTTAAAAGTTTGAATTATATAAAGTATGTACTTTTTTAAATATAATAAAGTAAAAAGGTAATGTTTTCATTCATTATTCGCAATGGAATGTTGTGAAGATACAGAAACAACTACAAAACCTGTTGTAGATACGGTAAATCTTAAAACTTAAAATTAATATTTTCTTGATGAAATTATAAAAAATTTATAGAGTAATTATTAAATTTTTATTAATATAGTACTTTCTATTCTATTGTATATTTTAGCCAGAATCAATGGCGATTGAAGAATCATCAATTTTCAAAGACACAAAAGTGTCACAAGATTTTCAAAAAGATGAAATTTTAAAAGGAAAAAAGGAAGAAGGTACTACAGGGAAAATACCAGTAGTAGCGGGAATGATAAGGGAAAATATTACAGGGAAAATACCAGAAGTACAAAATAATGAAAGCTTGCTACCTACTAATGAAATTGAAGCTATAAAAGATATAGGAGAAACATACTCAACCAAGTGGTTTTATTACAATTGGAATAATTCTCCAAGATTATTATGTGAAGCAACTGCAGAATATCAGACAACTGAATCATATGAAAATTTTACAAAAGGTTGTCAGTGGTCTCCTGATAGAACATGTTTATTAGTACCTTCTGAAGATTTTAGGATTCGAATTTATGAACTCCCTGCAGAATTATATTCTGGAAAAATTCCTTTAAATTTATCATCCACAAAATTTTCAGCAGCTTTAACAGTAAAAGAAGGAGGACTTATATATGATGCTTGTTGGTATCCTTTCATGAATTCATGGGAACCTGCAAGTTGTTGCTTTTTAAGTACAAGTAGAGAAAGTCCTATACATTTATGGGATGCTTTTAATGGTGAATTAAGAGCAACTTATCGAGCTTATAATCAGTTAGTAATATAAATAGTTTACCAATATATTTATATTTTCATTAAGCTTTTATTAAATATTCTATTCTGTTGTTAGAGTTGATGAAGTAGAAGCTGCAATTAGTATTCAATTTATTGACTCTGCTAAAGAAATATGGGCTGGCTTCAAAAATGCCTTAAGAGTGTTTAATGTGGAACATCCAGGTCGCCAAATAAATACCATTCAATTTAAGAGAGATTTTCCAAATGTAATAGGTCTAGTTTCCTGTATTCGAGAAAATCCAATTATGCAAGGATTAGTTGCTTTTGGTACATATTCTAAGAACATTGGTAAGTAAATGATGTCGATAATATTTCATTATAAAAATATCACTAATGCTAGCAATATAATTCTGATAATTCACTTATATACTTTTGTTAGGTTTATATAGAGATGGGCCATTATGTACTTTTAAAACAGGAAGCGGAGTAACTCAAATTGAATTTAGCCCTTGTGGAACAAAATTATTTTCTGTAGTTAGGCGTAGTAATGAATTTTTATGCTGGGATTTGCGTAACCCAGGTACTGTTCTGTACTCCCTTGAAGGACGCCAGAGTGATACAAATCAGAGAATTCAGTTTGACATTACGCCTAATGGAAATGAAATAGTTTCGGGTATGTTAATAAATAATTATTAAAATATGTTATATTATTGTAAAGATAATTTCTCTTATTATTTTAAATTTTTTAGGTGGTACAAATGGAGATATTAAAATTTGGAAATTACCACAAAGTTCAAATTGTGAAGATCTTAATGCATCACATAAAATAAAGTTATCATGTGACTGTATAAATGGTGTAAGCTTGCACAGAAGTTTACCCATCATTGCTATCAGTACAGGACAAAGGTTTTGTGATAACCTACCACAAGATAGGGACAATAGTGTACGACTATGGTTGTGTTCTTAACTTGATAGTATAATAAACTATTGTAAAAATAGGTACAATTACTATTTTATAAGTGGAATTTTGTACAATACCTTTCATGATTTGATATATGTATAACATAGATTTTTAAATAAAATATTTATATTATTGCATTTTATTATTTAACTATACAGAACTAAGATTATCTACGTAATTTTTAAATAAATTGAGTATTTACTTGTACCAATAAATGACATAAAAGTGAAATTTTTAGTGGATATAACATTTATAACAAAATACATTTATAAACAAAAATTATATTTTTATTTTTTATCTTTTTATAATTGAATAACTCTAATTTAAAAGTAAACCAAATAAATAAAAGTTTGTAAATCAATTTCTTATTATTTCTAATAATTTCTAGAAAAAATTATGTTTGAAATATTTCAATTTATTTCAAATATGTTATTTACAAATACAAAAGTTCAAATCTAATTACTATAAATTTGGTATTTTCTTTTAATTAGTTTGATGTGCATATTTGAGAGGAAGTACAACAAACGCGTACATGATAAGTACATACATTGAAGTAGCATATAAAGGAAGTACAAAGCTTTTTAAAAATTATTTCAAGGAAATATAAAAGTTATAAATATAAATAATTGAATGGAACCTGCTAAAATTCATATTTAAATAAAGTCAAATAATATCTTGCTTATAAATAGAAATTGTTAATGTTTTTAAACAACATTAAACAACATTCAATTTTATCCTTGTTCTACCTACATAGTCATGGATCTGTACATTACAATTTACAATGTACATTAGTGCGTCACAGTCGAGTGAGTCGAGTCAACTTTAGTTTCAGTTTAATATTTCAGCATCACGTGGTAGGGATACATATTTTGGCGGACGGACGATTTTTACTGATACGCATTTTTCGAATTGTATCACGCAGTTTACAAAGTGCCTCTATAATTTAAATACGTAACAAAGTAAAGGGTATTTTTGTCTTAATAATTAACATAATTCCTTGATTAGATGTAGCGAAAATTTATTGAAAACGGTATCTGAAGTTTACGTGCACTTTGCAAACTCGCCGGGAATGTGAAACGTTAAACTGTTGTATACCCAATTGTATCTCTTTCCAAAAACAAAACTTGTTTTCGTTGGTTGCACTGTAGTTTCCTGACACAAAGAAAAAAACGGGGAGAGGGAAAAAAAGGTAGGAGAAAGGAAAACGTAAACAGAGAAATGAAGAAGGAGCTGAAGTAGAAGGTGCGTGGTAATATGCGCTATGTATTAATGCGTACTAATACTTAATAATTGCTTACTACAACCTGTTTTCTCGGCTGTTTGTAGGAGATAGTCTTTGAAGATATCGAATGTCTATAAAAAAAGATTTCCGAAGGGAATCAGTAAACAATTTCATTTTAATTTCATGTGATATATTAGTAAGAGCGCAGAAGATCTTATTTTAATTTTCGTGGAAAATTCTTCGTAAACACATTTTTTATGAGATGAACGAAATTCCATTGTAATTCTTTGAAAGACGAAGATTTGTAGAATGGCTTCTAACATGCAATCTTTCCCGCGAATGCTGAAAATGCTGCGGGAAAATAGCAATATCAAGGAAAAACGTGAAGCTTTAACCTATATCCGCAGGTACAAATTTCGATATTTTTATCTGTAAATTCATATATATATATTACCTCATTTTATTTATATCATACCATATTTTAATTATAATAATATTACTAACTTTTTTATGTAAAATATATTGTATTGTAATATGTAGATTTTGTAAAACTTGCTAATAATTATGTTACTTTCAGCAACAGTAAAAAATTAGAATCTACAAAATCTATTAAAGAAGAGCAATATAAGGAATTATGTAAACTGGTTATAGATGCATTTGCAAATGGAAATAATGACATACAGAATGAAGCATATGAAACATTAAATGTAGTTATTCAGGACTTCAAAGATCATACTTTAAATTTATTTGAAGCTATGTGGCAGATAAGTCCAAAAAATAGGTTTGTTTATATAAAATATTTAAATTTTAATAGTTTTTTGTTATTGGTAAACTATAATTTTATTGGTTTATGTAAGCATTAATAATTTCAGTAACTTGTTTCAATCATTGCAATTTCAGATTAAAAATTCTTAAGTTATTAGAGGTAGTTGAAGACAATGCTATATCAACATTTGCTTATGACGCATATGCTGTAAACTTCTTTAATAATTGTATGTGTACAATACAAACAAATACAATGCCATGGATGGCATCAAATGCATGCGTAGATAATTTACAAGCATTGACAGATGCGGAAAGTAAGCCACTATCAGATGACCAAAGGGTAGAAGAAGAAACAATTAACTATTGTATAACTTTATTAAGAAGATTGTATAAAGTGGCTGCAACAACATCAGATATTAAAGTTCAAAGAGTATGTAAGCAATATTTGTAATATTACAAAAATATAAAAATACTAAATTGAATGTCTTTACAGTTTCATGGCCTGTTAATGGATAAAGTAATACTATTAGCTTATATGGGTCATAAACGACAAAGAGGTCCTGCTTTAAAACTTTTACAACAAGCTTTAGCTACGAATATAGTATCACATGTTCGTACTAAACTAGCACCTGCATGGACTCGTTATATAGCAACATTACAGTCTACATACTGCAAACGTATGTTACTTTTAGTATCTACATGTGAACTAGATTGGGCTACACAATGGAATGTTAGTATTCAGTTTCTTGGTGTGGACCTCCATCGTGGTGCTGGTTTAATAAATAATTTATTAAGTGTTGAAGAAAAAGCATTTAAATCTACAGATACAATTATACGCAGGTATATATAATGCTTATATAAAAAAATTATATTTTTCAATAAAAATTAGAAATAATGATGATAATATCTTATGGTACAGGCAAGCATTTCTTTCATGGAAATTACTAGTGGACAATTTTGCTTTAGACCCACAAGAACTTGCTACTGCTAGACGAGTAAAATTGTTATGTATTCCATTGAATGCTAAAAATAGTAAAACTGAATTAATAGCATTAACAAAGTTAGAAGTTTGGTGGCATGTAATTATTAAGCTTTATAAAGACATTCATAAATTTGTTAATCCTGTAATCACACAGTTTTTAAATTTTTGTTTCGGACCTCTTGGAGATACACCATTATTATCTTCAAAGTTTGATGTGGTAGCCTCACCAGGAAAAAGATTTTTTAAAACAAAAGTTGTTGCTGTGGATGCTTTATGTCAACTTCTTGTCACAAAACAAGAAAGTTATACTGCTCCAATTTTGGAAGAAAGACTTCCGCATCCTATATCTGATATTGTCTTTCGAGAATGTTATAAAAGTATAATTCACAGTGTAGGAGAAGCTTTGCTTGTACTGAGCCAACTTACAAATGCAGAAATGAAAAACAGATATCAATTTGGTAAAATACTATGGACAAGCTTAGTCAGTTACGTAAAAATTAAAATTAGATCAGAATCAAAAATTGCAGAAAAGGTTGGTTTAAATATTATTAAAGAAAAAATACATGACTGTTTTAAAATACATTTATATAAAATAATTGCTAAATGATATTTTACAGGAGATTATGTATAAAGATATGACACGGGTTATTACAGAATTAACAAACTATGCTGGGGATAAACCAATGATTAAAGATTTGATTCTTGACACAATCTTATTTGAAATTGCTGATTTAAGTACAGATTTTGATTTTCAAGATGATACATTGTCAAAATTGGTATTCAAACTTCTACAAACTTCAATTCTAAACAAAGCTGAAAAGTGAGTATTGATACAAATATATGTTAGTACTAATACTAGTGCAATATATGTTATTGTTATAAAAAGATGTATTGAAACATATTATAACTGTCTCTTTAAGGAATCATTATAAAGCATTAAAATGTCTTATTTGGCAATGTATTAAGTCTCAAAAGAAAAACGTGTATTATTTACATGCATTTAATTGTCTGAAAGAAATGCATGAGAAAATATATTTACTATTAAATGCAGAAGATAAAAACGAGTAAGTTATAAGCAATTTAAAATAGTAATTAATATTAACTATAAAGTTAATTTTATTTTACCTTTTTATTATTTTTACAATATTTTCCAGATCTGTTATTCTTGAATTATGGTTTATTTTGGCACATGTATTAGGAGAATACATGAGTGATATACAAGAAATTAATGAAGGAAGTACTACAGAACATAACTTTAAAACTGTTGAATCTATTGTAGCATTTCCATTTATGTATATAAATTTGGAGGACAAACAGGTTAATTTTATTAAATAATTCATAACTTCTAAATTACATACATAAACTTTTATCTTAGTCTGTATACTATTTATGGTAGGTTCAAGAAGTAGCAAAGGTTTGGAAATGTTTATATAAGCATTTCGAAATGCGAACAGATCTTATAACAACAGTAAAATCAAACGAAATTTTGTTAAATATTGCAAGTATTATGCAACATTGTTTAACAGAAAATGGAGGATCTTCTAATCTTATTCTAAACTGTTTAGACGTTTTGCTGAATACCATCAACTATAAGCTTTTATTGGGTATGTTAATGATTTAATGGAAGTTTGGAAAGAAACAATCTTAATGAATGTATAAGATAAATATTTAATTTTCAATCTAACTTTCAGCGAATACAGAAGTTCCACCTATTATACATCTTATCGTGGATCTTGTCATGTACTTTTTATCCCATAAAAGAACTAAAGAATGTGAACGTGCTCTTAAAGCACTGTCAGCAGTAATTATTACTATCTATGGATATAATGCAGAAAAAGTAATATTATATTTGCTCGTTTGTAAACCTGCTATTGAACTCATGCTTCAATCTGAATTAGAAATGCTACAGAAAGAGGTATACATACTTTTTAATATTTTTTTACATTTAATTGATATAATATTCATTTAATTGATGAATATTCTACAATATTTAATTGAATATATAATAAAAATAGAATTAACCTTAAAATATTTAATTTGTAGATAGCAAGTACATGGGAAAGTATAATTATAATTTTTAAAGGACTTGGTAAACTAATAAATTATAATCTTCTTTCATCTTACAAAAAAATAATTATTAAAGCATTAAATCATTCAAGTCTTGATGTACAAGTTCAAACAATGTGTCTCTTCCAATTGAAAAATGTGTTACGTGATAGTCCTAAATTAATATTGGAAGAAATTGAAAAAGAAGTAGGGAAAAATAAGATATTAAGCAAGGCTGAAATTACAAAAATGAAAAATGATCAAATTGAAAAGTCACTAAGCCAAGTAAGTACTGTTAGTGATTTCTTAAAAGGAATTAATAGCCAAAAATTAGTTAAGGAATCAGAACCAGTTAAAAATACAGAAAAGAAAGTATCAATTGACACTGATTCACAGGTATATACATATATATATATATATATATATATATACAAGAATTTATGTAATAATTGTAAATATGTTTCTTCTGTAACTATTATACTTTACATTTTTTCAATTACAGGATTATGTTTTCATTAAAACAGACTTAAAATTTGATGTCAATCGCTTGACAGAACATCAGAAAGAGTCTTTGAAACGAAGGAAAGAAGATATTGCAGCATTGTATAATGATTTCTCACAATCTTCATCACAAGATACTCAAAATTTACAAGAATGGTTTGATAAAAAAAGTAAAAGTTTAGGAGAAGCAGAGGAAGATCACAACAAAAAGGATAATATTTCAATAAGAAATATGTTGGACGATGATGCAAATAAAGAAAACAAAATTGAAATGAAGGAATTAGAAGCAGTTAGTAAATCAACTGCTGAAAATGATACAAAATCAACAGATAACGTTGAACAAAGTATACCATTAGAATCTGTACAAAAAGCGAAAGATAATGCTTACAGTAATGAAAATTTGCTTATGGAAGAAGATCAAATAATAACAGTGAAAAATGCTTATGACAATGCAGATCCAAAAACTTCAGCAGATTTAGATGCTAATACACAAGAGAAATCTTTAGAAAATATAGATGACAAAAGTCTATCTCCATCTATGTTAGATAGTAGTAAACGACGCAATCGCTATAATGTTACTGTAAAGCCTGCTACTCCGTCAAAATTTGAAGAAATTGTTTACAATCAACCAGGACAGTCAAACACAAATAAAATTTTGCGAAGCACCTTAAAGACGAAATTAATCCAAGACAAGTCTGAAATAATTAATAAACAAAAAGCATCGGAAAATGTAGAAAATGAATTGACCAAAGAAGAAAAAAGAGGTATTAAACGAAAATCAACTTCAGATAGTGAAAGCGAAACAATTAATGCGCGTCAACGAAGGAAGGTTCTTTTAACGGAGACAGCTAGTGATAGCGATAGGTGTAAATCTGTAGAAAATGATAATGCAGTAACGAGTGTAATAGCAATTGATGAAGCGAATTTAAGCCAACGTACTAGGAATGAAATATCTCGTTTACGTATAAATATGGTATTTGACAGTCCCTTATCACGTAGTCGGCGATCCAAGTGTTGTGATGATAAAAAGCAATCAGAAGAAAACAAAGCTGCTAATATTGCAAAGAGAGAAGCAAAACATAGAGGCAGACCTAGGAAATCGGATAAAGTTGAAGTTAAAAAAGGTGAAGATACAAGAAAGATCTTACAAAATAAAAAGAGTGGATTAGAAGAACAAAGAAATGTCGAAGAAAATACAAAAGAAGAAACTGCAGAGACAGAAGTTAATTCAAAAAGTATACCAAATAATAGGCGCGATTTACTTAATACCGAAAGGGCTATTGAAATTAATGATACTGTTCAAAATATTAAATTTACTGAAGGTAGAAGTCACACTCAAAATGATATGGAAGATGTAGTAGAAGATTCACAAGCATTATCTAAATTAGATAAAAGTAAATCAAAAATAAGAATTGAACTTAACAAAATTGAAGATACAAAAACTATTTTACAGAATAAAAAGAATTCATTAGAAGGAACAAAAGAAGTAGGAGAAAAGAAACAAAAAGAAAATGTACAGACAGAAATTACTTCAAAAAGTGATAAATGTGATTTACTTTATACAAAAAAATCTACTGAAAATAATGTTGAAGTAGTTAATAATAATAAATCATATAGTGAAACACAAATTTTAAATCAAGATCCTAAGTCCATAGAAGGAAAAAATCAAACTCAAGATGATGCAGAAGATATAGTAGAAAGTTCCCAAGAAACATCAGAATTATTAAAAAAATGTACTGAAAAACAATGTTTTATTAAAATTAATAAAGTGGATGATATTTCTTCTTTGATGAAATGCTGTGACGCTACAGCTGAGGATGAGGAAGTAGCTAAAATTGTTTCAAATGATTGTGATAACGACAATATCGAAGTTCCTAAAGATAATGTTAAAGAATTTGAAGAAACCAATGAAATCAGTATCAGTGAACCAAAGATTTCAACTCCTATTATTGAAAATAATTTATGTGATAATGAAAAGGATAGCGCATCTGAAGTGCAAAAAGTAAATGATGGATCAGTGTTTAAATCCTTGCTTAAGTTATTATCACCTAAAAGTAATATCAAACGCCAGACAAAATTAAAAACCTACTCAGCACAAGGACGTGCAGCTCATATGTTAGGGTTAGTAACAAAACAAGCAAGAATGGAAGCTGAAGATAATGCAATAAATTTAGATGAAGAACATACAGTTAAAAAAGTAAAATCCAAAGATACGGACAATGATATGTTGCTTGGAAAAAAAGAACAAGCACTTATGTTGAAAGAAGTTGATAAAATAACAGCAACATGTAGCAGCAGACAAGGGAAAATTTTTAATAATATGAGATCAACAGATTATTGTTCTTTCCCCCCAATAAAATTATTTTCTAATTTGAAAAATGATGGAGAAAAAGTTTTCACAAAAGCTGACAAATCAGTAGATTGCATATCTGCACAAACTGATGCTCAAACTGATAAAATAGGTGAAGAAATCATGCTTCAAGCAGATGAATTGCCAATTCTAGAATGGTCAAGTGCAAATCCACCGTCATTGACTGCATCTCCAAGTGCAAGTATATTGAAACGTCAACGTCAATATATTCCAGAACCTGATCCTGAATCTGTAACTCCTAGTAAGGTAATCTTTTTCAAATGTATAACAACAGGCTATCTGATAAAATATAAAAATATGATTTTATTTATAATATTATTTATAATTTATATATTTTTATAATTATATTGATATGTAGAATAATGTTTCTAAATATGTAAATATTTTTTTATGTAATTTTAGAATCCATTAAGACATGTTGATTGTGATATATTATATTTTATTATAGCGAAAAAGGGTAAGCTTTGCGGATCCTCCAGTTTCAAAGGAAATGGGATATGAAATAACATCTACTGACTCAATCTATAAAGCTATTAAATTTATTTCACGTGGACTAGAACGCAAGGATTCGCCATTAAGGTTAAAACAAATTAAGCAGAAATTGGTATCAACAGATTCAGATAAATTGGAAAAAGATGAAGAAACTGATGTGACAAATGCATCCGAAGTTGACATACAATGTGAAAGAGAAAACGAATTATTAACAAAAATAGCTGAAGAATTAGAATATTCAGAGAATGTTACTATAGATACTGATGTGCAAATGTGTAATTCTGTAGAAGATGAGTCAACAAATGCGGTTCCAATGTCAAATAATATTAAAATTAATAATTTAAATGTTGAACTTGAAATTACCAAAGATTCAACGTTTCCCAAACATGTAGAACCGACATTTACAAGCAAAATAGATCAAAGTCAAAAAGATGAAATTTTGGAAGTATCAAAAGATTGTAATGTTAGTTTAGAAAGTAATGAATTTGATCATTCAATGACACAGGAAGACATGTTTACCGGAATAAATACTAAACATAATGATTTTGTTGAAGAAAGGACTTCTGATGTTGATACAAGTGCTATACAAAATACATCTATTATGAATAATTCATTAGATCTGCTGAAATTCAATGTTCAGGACAATTCTATAATAAAACATTCATCAGAAAAACATGCGAATTCTGAATATTTGGACGATACAATAGATGCAGCAAACCTTACTGTATTGAATTCTTCAGCAAACTCAGACGAAATTTTCTGCGGAAAATTAATAAGGACTAGTACACAAGCAACTGAGAATACGCAAGAGAATATGCAAGAACAAGATACTCTACCCGTTACAGATTCAGTATTTGGAAGCTTACCTTCAAGTCAAGACAGTCAGAATACAAGCGAATTTAATGTAGAAACTCCAAATCCAGAATTATTAGATTCTATTCAACCTATATATCCCACATTAATACTGTGTAAAGAACCTATAACATCTATCATTGATCATTTGACTAATCCTCTTTGGGTGCAACATTTACTTACATGTTTTAAACATAGAAATGTTCAAACCATTGGGGATCTGGCGCAATTATCTGAACGCGAAATAAACAGAATTCCAGTAAAGAGTAATTCAAAGGTTGAATTTGTAAAAAATGTTTTAAAACGCTTTGAGAAAAAACATGCTGAAAAGGTATCAAATGACGACGAAGTATCATGTTCTGTAAATATTAATGTACCTGCATCTACACGGAAAGTAACGACCGAAGATGAAGCAATAAAAAGCAGCACTGATGAAATACGTAATGAATTAATAAATCATATACCATTAAGCCAGTCAAGCTGTAGTACAGTTTTTAACAATGTTATAATCGATAAGAATGCATGTAAAATGTTTAAGGAAACAACCAAATCAGCTTCAAATGAATTGTCAAATATGCTTACAGTTGATGCTTCTGAAGCTAATTCTCAAGCAATGTATGAAGTTGCACAAACGACTGGATCAGAATCATCAAATGTGACAACTACGTATGTTAATAATAGTATTAAATTATGTATTTATTCTTTTTTCCTTTGCGATGATTGTATAACAAAATTCTGTTTTTATTTAGACAAATTACGAATACGCCAGCATCATTTAAGGTTACCATTTCTACATCAGAAGATGGTACTGAAAATTCTAGCTTTTGCGCTGGAAATGCAGTGACAACAACACAAGCGACAAAAACTGTTGGAACCTGTACTAGTATTGACTCTATTTATCTATCCAAAGCAGGAGCGAATAAAGCGACAAAATCGGTTGCAGCACAAATGGCTTTGGAAGACCTTCTGGATGAGATAGATGTTAACTTAGTGCTAGAAAGTGCAGTAAGGAGATGCACTCCAGAAAAACTTCTTCTACAATATAAAGTAAATATTCTGTTTGTATTTCTGTATGGCGTTTCATCACAGCTCTAATACTAATTAAAAATTAAAAGATATTTAGCTGAAAATATACAATTATTTGCTTTTGCAGAACAAAATGAGACATGTATCACAGGTGGAACTGGAAAGTGAAACCATCAGAATGCTTGGCACTGAAAATAGAAAAAATTCTAATGAAGTAATATTGAAGATGGCATGCCGTGCTTGTGGAGTGAATAAAGTTTTGCTTCGGCTTCCTGATATTTTCAGTGCTGACAAACAATTTTTTGTAAAAGTATTGAATACATATAGAAAAAAGATAAAGACCAGTGATTGTTTGGATATTCTCGATTTTAACGAAGTTAAGGATGCTGTTTATGAAAAATGTATATCTTCAGAACTTGCTGAAATGTTGTCCAAAAAATTGAAAGAAGAAGAACAACAGGGGATAAGAAAGCCTATGACAGAATTATCTAGTTTGAACGCTATGTTAAAAAGAATGCCAATGGATGTAATCATTAGTCATACAGTCGCAAATGATGAATTAATACCACCGCGTGTCGTTTTAGATATAGCGTTGCAAAATAATAGTCCATCTGACATAGCGCAAGCTTTGGAATCTCAATCTTCTCCTGTTATGGAGAATATTCTCAGTAAACTTTGGTCTTCCCAATTTGCAGTCGAATGTATCGAAAAATTCTGTGAATCGAAAGAGGATTTATTAAAGATTTTTGAAGCAGTCAGTTCGAAGTTCAGTCGGGAAGATCTTCTCCAAGTATTCTATGAATCTATGAAGGCTAAACTAACGGTAAAACAAGAGAACGACTAAAACAAGTGTTTTTATTTACTGATCGATTCATGATCTTTGTGTATGATATTTATTATTAATATTATTTGTAATTCTCAATGATATGATCCTTGACAACACTGACATGTATTATAGTATCGTTTTCTTCGCAAATTAAATTTTACGGAGAAATCTGTCGATAGTATTATGTTATGGCATGACATATATTAACAGCTTTGTACTAAGATTTATTAAGAGAACAATTGTCTTGATGATTTAATATTTTAAAATTCTGGTTGCAATTATATTGAATATCATCAATATCTGACTTAACTAAATATGCTTATTATATTTGTTATGTTCTCATGTATTGTTTATTATGTAAAAAAAAAAAAAAAAAATAACATTTTTCATTATTTAATTTTCGATTATTTTCACATTTATTTCGTCTATTTCGTAAAATCAATAGTGTAATATGCAATAGCTCCAATTATAATTGAACGTATTATTTTTATCGATAATTTGTAATTCAAATTTTGAGAATGTAAAAGTAGTTACTTTGTATTATGTGATTGCTAGATTACTCATACAGAGAAGTACTTGAAACGTGATTATAAACTGAACCTTTTTGTAAATGTTATGTCATATAAAAGAAAAATACCCTCTGAGTAAGTAAGGATACTCGATGAAGCTTAATGCAATAAAATACTGACTGACAGATTAATAGAATATGTTTCATTTCAAATGATGATCATGCCACTACTTTGATTTTGGTGCGTTCAAAGAAAAGTATTCTATTTCAGTTAAAGTTAGAAATGAAAATTCAATTTATATAAATCTGCTACACAAGCTACACATACAATGTCTATTAATTTTAAAGTATACAATATTGTAAATATTACGGATGTAGATTAACTGTAATAATAATTGTTGAAAAAAAATACCGATATAATCAGTTGGCTATGTATTGGTTATTATGTCGTTAATCTGTTTAGAAGTCAAGGATCAAATATGAATATTTAACACTTAGTTCTTACTAAATTGAGATAGAAATTTCAAGTCTTAGTTTTCACAAGATTCCTTGTCTTAATTTAGGAAGAAAGGAAGAAAAAATTTGGAACAAAGTTAGAAAAAAGCTTTTGTTTCAATGTAAAAACTGTGTTCAAACTTTAAAGTATTTTGCACAGACTGGTACTTCGGAGATTATACATTTAAGTACTCTTTTTTGCGTATAAAGAAAGAAAACCTATTTTGTACGTAGTCTTTTGCGACTGTTTGCATTGAAAACGGAGGAGAAAGAAAGGATAAAAGCATAAAACAATGTATGTGTATTTTTAAACGTGAATTGACCAAAAGACAGATTCAAATAAGTTGATATTTTTTATCGAAAGCTTGTTCATAATTAACAGTAACCTGAGAAGTTTAATTGCTGATATTAAAAATATCTTATATCAATAGATTTCATGAAATCTCTCATTATTATTAATCGTATCTCCACTGATTGTAATAAAAGCCAGCTATTTTTATCAAATGCTTTATTATTCTTTAGGATGTATATGAATATGTATAACATCTCAACATTACATGATTTGTGAATAAGAAAGTTGTTATTATTTGACTGTTACCATTCTTATGTTATTGTCAATTGCCAGTTATTTTCTCTACAAATAAGTACAAATAAGTAAATTTATTCATTAAAATTTTTCCTGTCATGAGATTCATCTGCAATGGATATCGAGCGAGTACTAACAATTGATTTGATTTGACATTTTCATGTTGAGATGTTACATAGTTTAGAAGTAATGTTGTACATACGAGATAGGTACCTTGACAGACAAGATGCACATGTACCCGTCATATCGCTATAATAATGATAAAAAAAAAGTATACATATAGTAAAAAATATAAAAAAAAAAAAAAGAACGTTAAATATACAATAATGGATGGTTACGAACATTTACTACCGATTATAAGGAATGATAAGCTTTAAATATTAGAAGTAAGCATTTCTACAACGTTCTTTAGATATAATAACGACATATTTATCGTTATAAGCGCATGTTAATATCGATGTGAGATGTACGAGTGCCTCGAACAAGCAGATAATTATACATTTTCAAAGATTGACATTTTGCAAACGTTCAGGTCTTACTTTACGACAAAACAAGATCTAACAGCAACAATAATAATCTTTCATTAGTGAAAATCCATAGGTAGGGATAAATTGATATGTGTTCATGATTAGTCATTTTCTCTGTATGTCTCACAAGTTAATGTTTTAAGTAAAATATGTTAAAAAAGACAGCTTGCTCCTTTCTGCGTTACAATTTCGTATGATTTTTCAGCACGAAGGAAAACAAAATTTCTTCAGTTTTATTAATTAGAATTTATGTTTTAGAATTTAATTTTCGGAAACTTATTTTTCTAACGAACGTTCTAGCCATTAATTTTTAAAACGAAGGTTCTAAAAGGGAAAGAAGATAGAAGGAACAGGAGGAAAGAGAGATCAATCGAAAGTTGTACCAATTTTTTCTTTTTTAGGATTAATAAGCACAAAAGTAATTTTGTTGCACGTATCTCTCCAAAGAAGTCTAGTTTATGTAATAATTTGTGGCTTTTAAATCCTTGAGATTCGTTAATTGGAAAAACCTGTATGTGATAAAACTAACTATTTATTTATTCGTGTGAATATGAAATTTAAACTATTGGCAGATATCGTGTTTCTCTTTATCTAATCTGATCGAAAGGAGCTATATACTTCTGCTAATGCATTAACCATATATATATATATGTGTAAACGATTTCAGTTACAGTTACAACGGTATATACATAGGTTTTCTTGGGTCTTAAACAATATGATACACGTAACAATGATAAATTGTATAATAGATTATACACGTATCTATGTGTGACCTGTAATGATAAATCAATATTTTATACAAATTGATAAGACACAATAAATAAATTTTATAGTCGTCCTGTGTGCATTTTATCTGAAAACCTGGCTCGCGACACTTGCGGACATTTCGCGAATGATTTTGATTTTCTCCATTTCTATTTTTGAAAGCAAAATCGTGGTAGTTTTCGAAAAATCTACTATTATTATATCGTTCATGCGTAAAGATTACAGCTGTAATTTTATCAAAATTCAATTCGTATTTATATTCTATACCTGTAAACTATTTAATTTGATCTTTTTTTATTTAATTAATTTTATACAGCGACAGAATTCCCTTTCGCAAAAATGTAGGTTTACTTTTTAGCTCTTTACTTTTTATTTCGTCTTAGAACATCAAATTTGAAACGCGAAAATAATTCTTTCTGTATTAATGTCTATCATTTATAACAGCGAGTATCTATCTTTAGCTACGGTGCTCCATAAATACGTTTTCGTGTAAAGCCGTAATCGCGTACGCGTCTTATTTGAGACATTATCCACGCTTATTGGATCGAAATAAGAGAGATACGCGTTCAATTATATTTGAAATTGTATATTCCCAAAGAAACTTGTATCAAAATACGATGCCCGCTCTTCGACGTCAGGGGATGCGCGCCATATTCTGCTTCTTATAGCACGTGTAATCGATACACCAAATCCAAAGAGTTATGTATTTATTATTCACATTCTATTTTTCGTCTAACGAACGTAGAGAAAAAATGTTATACGTATGATGTAGATGTTATAAAACGAGTCATCGAATTAAATCGTACGTGTATTTGTAGGAAATTCAAACGTGCAAAAGTGCATATAAAATATCCAAAGTAAAATGCTCGTTATAATATTTATCATACGAGGCAAAACTTTATTTAGATTTCATTTTTTTTTTATTGGACGTGCTCAGTAGGATATAAATTAAAATATAAAAAGAAGCATATACGGACATCCCTTTTCTTTTCAGGAATGATCGGAAAGGAAGGCTGGTAATTATTAAATTTATATTGTTATCTATATTACCAAAATTATTAAAATTTTCTTTAAGATCAAACAGAAACGTCCCTTGCCATTTATTTCAAAGTACTATAATAATCTTTAGTATGAATAGAAGTTTCGAAGCTATTAACTGACTTACTTTTAATAAAGAAACATAATGAAACTTATGAAACTAATTATCTTTATATTTATGAAGGGAGTATAAGTTTGAGAAATATCTATCCCGAAAAAGCGAAGGGCCTAATAAATCTAAATTAAAATATTCACATTTTTGTTTGTTTCGTCCAACACCTGTTTGCAACGCCAGATATTTTGTTAGAACATTCCTGTTGCAGTATCAAATATTATAATATTTATCGATATTTCGTGAACTTAATTTTCGATATTGAACAACAAGTTATCGCGATAAATGATACCACGAAAATGTCGATATTTTTAATATCCTATCGTATTTGTATCAAGCTGTGATCCTTATTATTAAATCACGACTTGGTCAATCGGTTATTAAACGATTAAGGAAAGCGGTAAGTAGTTTAATTACTTGGCTTATAATGGCTGTACTGGGAAAAAGAGTAACGTCACGTCCGTGGTAAATGCTTGAGAATTCGTAAAACGAAGAATCTCGTTTTATAAAAATGTTAATGCGTCTGACAATCGAATATCGTCAAACAATATCGTTAAAATTATCGTTAAATAAAGAGAAAGAAAAAGGATGGAAGAAAAGTGTAATGTTATATAAAGAGAGAATGAAAAGTATCGTTTTTGATAGAATGATTTAAGGCTTAAGGAGAGAAAGGGTATTTTCCACTCTTTTTAAAACAATATGACACTATATCCGAGCATTGCATCGATCCATACAGTTTTACACAGGTCAACATCGGCGTAGCGCGATTTTTTTTTTTGCAATCGCTCATTTTTTTTTTTTTTTTTTTGGTAACACTTTTTTTTGTCCGCATTCTGTGACTTTTCAACGCCTAACGTATTTTCATTCTATCGTTTCCTTCGTATTTATGCAGCGCGATATCTTCATTCCAACGAGGGATTTACAAAATTGTTTAAATTATTCTTACATAAACATACATAGAATAAACAATTTAAAAAGTGAAGAAATAGGTGCGATTTATACAGGCCGGTTTAACGAAGGATATACCGTGACTGTATAAACTGCTATATGCTTTTAGATCAGAGTTTGGGAGGGATATTGCATAAAATTCGTTCGTTTTCAAGTCACTTCTTTGTTTATTATTTTACCAAGAGAATGTTCAGTTCGTGCTCTTTTCCACTAATAGTCATTAAACGACTTGATGTTCATTTGTTTATTCGATATTAACTTTGGCGAATTCTGTATTTATTCGGATATGAAACATAATTAAACAAAATAGTAATCTTCGATAATTACTGCAAATTTTACATTGTTACAATTATTCCGTTACGTCAGATCTAGTACATGTTTGACAAATGCGACTGAGTATCGTTATATGATATTAAACTAAATTTCATGTATGTTATATTGCAATAGGATTTAAATTTGATATATTAAACGGTGTTTAATAGTTGACTTAAACGGTGCATTGTAATTAATGGTTGATTATACGCTTTGTGGAGAATTCTTTGGATGTATTTTATTAAAAATGTTATTCCATCGTAGTTTGACTTTTTCAATGTTTCAAAAATTGAACATGGACTTTGCAATAAAAAGTAAAGATAAGGATACTTTAAAACGGTATATTTTAAATGAAAATTATCATCTGCATTTTCACGTCCTTTACACGTTTCCACGTAGATAGCTGCGTTGCATACATCGAAATTCCGGAACACGAAGATAAAAACGGACCAAAAAATTTCCATTAAAGATTACGTTTTCATGCCTGTTAATTATACAACCGTTTCACCGCGATTCCCTTCCCTTTACCATCTATTCCCCTTTTCCCTTAAAGGAACATCAGAAGCTAATTTCAGACAGTTTCAAACCCCAAGCGAACTCGAAAATAAAACCGCGAAAAGTTACCGACAGCTTTCGCATTTCCCCTCGGAACAACCTCGGTATACCTATCCTGCACAGTTCCTCAAATAAAGTCACAGAAGGTCTTTGTCCTCGATTCAATTATCAAGTGTCGCTGACAATGCGACTCGCTACAATGTGTTCGCTTCTTCGACGAGGGAATCAATGAGCTATTCATCGGCGGATAAAAAAAAACACGCGAAATAAAAATAAACAGGACTAAAAATAAAAAGAAAGGCGAAAGAGAAGTCAAAAGTGCCAATAAAGTTTCCGCAGGAAGTTTTTCCTTGTTTGAGCAACCGAGTCATCGCGTTTTCCCGTCGACACGCAATAATCCACGGGCATATTAACCGAGTCGTAGTTAAAAAATCACGTCGTGTCTCTTTCTTTTTTCTTCCTTTCGATTTAACTCCCTCTCTCTCTCTCTCTAGTTTCTTCTCTCTCTCTCTCCCACTCTCTTCTTCCCTATTCGTTCTTCCTTTTCAAAGTGGTCCATCGGAGGAGGACGAGGTGGACACGGTACAGGAGATCTACGCATATTGCGTGATCCACCAACAGAAATTCTCAGCGATGGTGTGTGTACAGCGTGTACCATCCGGTGTAGGTGTACTCTATGGGGGATGGAACGCCTGCGCGGGGTGAAATGTACCCTATATAAGGAAGCGGCCGCGTACATAGCCGGTATTCAGATTTGGCGAACCGCGTTGGAAGGACACTGTGACAAAGTTTACGAAATGGGTCTGACCGGAAACCACCTCGTCAGCCTCTTGCTCTGTATCTTCGTCGTCAACGAGATCCGTCTTCCTTTGGTGAGTTTATGATTTTTCTTCCTTCCACTCCGTGCCGTTCGGTCGTTTCGCCGCAAAGTACTTACTTAAGGTACTTAGCGGGCGACTTTTCTTTTCGTACGCGTTTAGCGTCAGGTGGCGAGGAAAGTTGCGAGGAATTGAGAGAAAGACCAAGTTACCGTAAAGTTACTGAAAATACTAAAGATTTCGTTATGAACAGAATATGTAGAGTCGTTGGTAGCTTCTTTGTTTTTCTTGTTCGTTAGTTTGTCCACGATGGGAGTTTGTGATCGTTCGAGCGTGGTTTAATCGAACGAAGAACGTAAAGTAAGCAAATGCAAATGTGTTCAGTTAAAAAATGGCAATGAACGTAATCATGGGTTTGTTGGATTTTAAAGCGGATCTTTTATGCGATATTTTTATGGCTAGCAATTTTCTAATCTTTCAATTTCTTAAGGTAACGTACCCTTTTAGACTAAGAAAGGAACACCTTAATCTGATTCCATGCTGCGATTTTTATTCGTGGAGTAAAAAATTTCATTTACGCAACGTTCATAAAGGGACTTTCATATTTTTCTTGTAAAATTTAATAAAACATATTTTCACAAGTATATCTCTTTTCTTCTATAGGATACAATGACATAGTTTGAACATTCTTGGTGCATTTTGTTACTTTATTAATGTAGTAGTAATAGTACGGGAATTAAAAAATTTGAAGAATTATTACGATTTAGGAAAAATCAAATTCTGTAGAAATATGCTGCGAAAAGAATTGTTTAAAAGTAACATAATCGTTAAGAGCGAATAATATTTATCGAATTATAACGTTAAACGAAAATTTACAAAATCGCAAACTATATTCCAAAATAGTCAATGGAATTTAATAATTTTTCGAATATCGGACATTAGCAGAAAAGATTCGATAAAATAACAATTTTTAGTTGTAAAATAAATTATCAATATGTACGGTAATATACATTTATTTAATTTTTTATTAAATTAATTCAGAAGTATACGTACTCTCAAGAAATTTGTTATTCTTATGCAATAAAATTTCTCTAATGTTTTTGAGTTACATCTTTTATACAAATATATCTTTTATAGAAATTAATAACAAAGAGAAAGAAATAATTATTCAAATGATTCAGAAACGTTGAAGTTAACGAGAGTACAGAGCACGAGAACTTTCTGATAGAGTACCAGTGCTTATTAAAAATTTTAGATCGCTTGAAATTTGATGGTTGGGTAATTAACGCTCTCAAAATGCGATCCGAATTTCGGAACAAAGGGAATATCTTGATCAAATGGATTAGCGTTCGAAATACGGAACTATAGAGATCGAATCGCGTGTTCTGGTAATAATTAAATTCCGTAGTTGAAAATTGGTAATCTTATTCCGACTTGTCCGCGTGAACGATTTCCCTCTTGTCACAGCGATCGATTAAAGAATTTTTCATCTTTAATTGAAATTATATTATGTCTAGTTGATTAGATAGTTCACCATTTGGGAAGAAATCGCAGAAACTTGATAGCAGATTCGTCGTGATTATGATGGCAAGCATATACATAGTTAACATGTTAATTGATATACTATAACATTGATACAGGGGTTAAGATGATTGATATCGACTATAATAGATTATTATTACGTTGATAGATTATGAATCGAATTCACAACTGTTCTAATTGCACGATATAAATGTAGCAATAATTGCACTTTCAAAATCTATACGATTCCTAAATAATTCTAATACATTCTTATAATAATAATTTAACACGTACGTAATCAAAATTATGCAAATTGTCCAAACGTTATGGCAAAAATATTATATTGGATTGGCAACTGTAAGTGAGTATGGAAATCTTTTAATAAATCGATCGATTCTTTGGTGATAGAATGCTTGATAACCGTACGTCATAATTGGCATTATAAGATTCATTGAATATTCAGAATATCATTTCCCTAAAAAGCTTCATTAATTAGTGCGTTTCTTTGCCCAAGGGTTTAATTCGCAAGTTTTTCTGTGATCCGATCCGAGTAATATAAGGCACGTTTCAAGGCAGGTAAAACGATGGATAACACGGATAAAGTATAGAGACCCGTTTTACTCGAGAAATTACAAGCAATCTTTGATGTTCGAAGAAAGATGTGTCCTAAAAATTTCTTTAATTATTCCAATTAAAAAATTAATTCGTTTTAGAAATTATAGAAACATACAGATGAAAACACCGAATGATTCAATTGCATAAACATTTGTTGCAATTTTTCTTATAACTGATTCGATATAAAACGTATCATATAAATGTGCAATTTTTTCCGCAAATATTTATGTTGCCTACCTTATCCTTATGTATGAATCTAACCCTCGTTTCCTTCTGTCAATTTGACGTGTTGCGATAAATGGGAGAAACCAATAATGGTACGTACATATCTTTATCTTATTCATGAACGATACGAACATCTTATTCTTGAACGATACCAACGGTCTTATTCTTCGATATACGGAAATTTTATTTCAAATAAAAAATGCGTAAATTAAATACTATCTATTCTCTGTTATATTACCTTATTTGCCATTGTTTTAATTCAACATAAAAGAAGAAATCAATAATTCGTAAATATGAAATCAGTAGTTCGTTGTATCAATAAAATACAATCGGTCAGCAGATATGGAAGTAAAAATCGGCTTTAAAATCTACTACTTTCTTCGAGATCAAATTATAACAGATCGTGCAATATGTTTTTAATTAAAATCTATGTCATCCATACGATGACGAAGAAGGGACAAATATCAGCTGCATGTGTGAAAGAAAACAGATAGAAGCGTGGTGCCTATCGCCCGAAAAATCGACAGTTTTTAATCATCGTCAGAATCATTATTCGATGCTCGGGGGCGTAAATCATGACCATCGATGTTTGGATGGTGTACAATAAAGATCACGTAACTAAACCGATCAATCATAAGGAATATGAATTATAGCGATTGTTATAAAATTTTTTGTGATCTTTTACTAAATATCGAGCAGTATACTTGTTGAAGAATGTACGTGTTTTCAATGAAATAATTCTTTACGATAGAAAGGAAATTATATAAAGTATTTTTAAACTGTACGCTCCTTCTATCGATCTTTCTACGACGCTACATCGATATTTTGTTAATTTGAGATAATATATTAGTTCGTGTAGTCAGAATTCGAATGAAGCTTACAATTTTATGTAAAATCAATTAAGATACCGTACTTGCACTTTTTCTCCTCTTTGCGTAAGAAGTTACATCGCGACAAGTTTTGAAACACGTATCTAACACTTTAACATCGTGTTAAGTAAGAAGTTTCATAAATTTGAACAAATCACTTACGACGAGGTTTCTGTTCTTCGACGTTTTGGTCGATTTCCTCGAAAACAAAATCTCGTAGAATAGAAAAATTGCCATTTCCAATTTACTTTCCTGCGAAGAATTCAATTCATTTTCGTATATAAATGATTTCTAATATACCCTGTGTCTAAAATACCTATTTTTATTCATGGAGATAAGAAAAGAAGACTTTTCTAAAGGCGTGATGTAACACGCGTATAATTTCACCGTGATTACCAGATAAAAAGAAATAGCAAAAAGCTATCGATTCCTTACACAATGGTCCATTCGAGAGAGCCATTGTTCTTTGCTCTAGGCAATTCCCAACTCCATTCATCGTCAAGTTTTATTTGTCACAAAGTAGCGAAATTTTCCCAAGATCGCGACAACTTTCTCGATGCAGCAAGTTTTTTAATTTCACCGTGCAAATTTGTATAGAACGTCGATACTGTCGTTGATTCGTCTTAAAGTTCTCTAAGGCCATCGGCAAGCATCTTTATTTCTGTATCATCTTGTTTTCCTTCTTCAATTTATCCTTTACCTGTACCTTTTCTCTCAGAGTTGTTTAGTTTCTTCTATCGATTCTTTCATATTAATTGATATCAACAGTATCAAAGAAAAGATCATTCTCTAGAGAACATTATTTTTAACCTTTGTAACAGAATCTCGTTGTTGCTTCAAAATTATTTACCTTCCTGTTATTATTTTCTTACCGTACGCCAAATAATTAATTTAGTAAAAATGTGCTTCCGTGGTGATGTATTATATTCATTGCGCAATTAATAGGAAAAATAGCGTAAATAGGTATCGTTCGAGGTAGTTTTACTATCGTTCTTGCTCGTTTTACGCATCGAGCAGGGGCAATTGCCAGCAAGGAAACGCGTTATCCTTGCAGGAAATTTAATTAGTTTTCGAGAGTGGTTATTCATTGTCTCTTTTATTCACTGCGACCTGTGGATGACACGCGCCCAACTTCATTTACATTCCGAATATCCTTTGGAAATAAACGGGGACAACGCGTTTACCAGTCATTCGATCATTAGCTGAATATGGTTTTCATTATATTTTCTACTATTTCATAGTTGCGATCTCATATTCAACAACGTTCTATCGAATCGTATGTCGTGGATTGATTTTAACGAGTAATCTTATTGGTTTCGAGACACGAACGATATTATAATTCAATGAAAAAATTACTCTATAACGAAGAAACGATAGATTTGTTCGACATTATGGACAAAAAGTCAGAAGAAACAAAGTTCTGCTTTTGAGAAAATTGAACTCGATAAAGATGCATGTTTTTCAAAGTTCGTAATCAACAATTAAAATTATATATTTTGTTCAATTTCTTAAATTCGCGAATAGAAAACACCAAATGCTCGTTTACTTTTCTCATACAGATCAATTAGTTTTCTCGTAAAGATGTTCGCAATGCGAAAGATTAAGCGAAAGAGAATTTTCTTTTCGTGAAATTTCTCAAAATTCTCAAACCTCTTCTTGCAAACTTTTCGTGGTATCTACCAGTAAATGTTCAGGTGGTTTAAATACGTAGTTACTACCGACCGACATCCAGAACATTTCGCATTCGCACGGGAAATGGTAAAGCATACGAACTTTATCAAAGTGCAAATTCAAGTGTGATCCGCGATGAGGACCTTCTTCTTCGAGACATCGCGCTTGCTTTTATCGACGATCAGTAATTTCCGTCTCGTGAAAGCGCGATGAGAGTCTACAAGAGAGTGGAATACACATTTGAAAACATAGTTGATCAAAGATAATGATACCGATGGCAACTAGCGTAACATCTACTCGAGTATTTGAATAACAATTTAATTGTTTAACTTAAACGCATATTTCACAGTTGATAATGCATGTGCGTAAGAATATTTTCTATAAATTCCATTAGCAGCTTTTGTCACTAAGAATGAATAGAAACGAATAAGAATGAAATCCAATATCGTGGAAAAAAGCAGAAGTATACCGATACATTCGGAATGTATTTTCTAAACGAGGAATATCATATGAATATCGATTGGAAGTCAATAGTGGACAAGTTAATTAAAATTGGCGATCTAGATGAATTTTTATGTGCCCAACTGTCATCAAATATGTTGGATAATAATTGTCTTTTCTAACATCGTTTAAGAGCCAAACAATTCGACCAAAACTAGTTCGTAGACAATTATTGTAATATTTCTTCGGTATAAAAATTTCGCAAACGAATTGCAATTTTATCGGTTGATTAATCATAGTATCGAGTCATCGACTAATAATTATTCACGTCTAAAATTATTTTCGTATCCCAAAACGATCAATCTTACTTCCAAACGGTTAGAAGTTTCCCACCAAATAATCGCAATTCCTTTTTCCCGGATCTTTAATTGAAATAACTAAATCATAAATAATGGCAAGCGCGCTACAAGAAGAATAAAAACGATTTCAAATGACCTTTTCATTCGAACATTTGCTTCCACCCACCCGAGGGCAGCTGCCATTAATCTACATCACTTTTAGCCCGCTCAAAATCGTGTAGAACAATTTCTTCGAAATTCCATGTCACAGTGATTTCGCCGAGCTTCGCGCATATTAGAGTCGGTATTCCGCGTATCGGACGATTTACGATTTCCGGTGAGCGGAGATATTTTCCACGAAGCAACCCTCGCGATGTACCGGAGTGCCGAAAATGGTCCAACCGAGCAGATTCTCGTTGACCTCGACTGTCGTGTTCCGGGAATCAAACGATAACGAAAAGGTCACATCTCTTTCGCCGGATTATGTGCGAAACTGGCTCGTCCTGCTTTTCGTCCGTGGAGTTTTCGCACGAACGAGCAACCATTGAAGGTGCGGACCTGTCCTTGCTACATCGTCATCCATGATCCATCCCTTCCTTTCAGCTGATCCTTTTTTTTCCCTTTGCAAACGTCACTGTCGGTTTACATGCGATAAGCGGAGAAATGTGATTCGCGTGGAAACCTCGATGAAACCCTGTTGAGTGAAACATAACGAATGATATTTCCATCTTTAACCATTGCGATTTTGAACATGTTTGGGAACGAAGATGGACTAGGATCGGAGCTCGTTAGCGGGCGAATTGGCAAATTGCCTTGCGGAAACAGATTTCTTGCATTCAACGTTCTTTATTCGTTGCCTTGTTTGCAATTTGTCGATGGGGGAGATTTGGAAAATTGCTTTTAGACAATTCACTTTCATGTATGTTTCTAATTCGTCGTTTACAGCCGCATCAATCGCTATAATAGGTTACAGATTTTATCGATAATCGCTGTTATTATCAGATAGAATTATAAACTGAGCTTTATAATATTTGCAAGAGATTGGTACGTTTTAAAAATTTCAGCAACTGTAGTGTCCGATCGAAATCTTTCAAGTTAGCTCTTATGAAATTAAAGTATGTGTCTAGCCTCAGAAAATTTAAGATATTTCTCATAAGACACGTGAGCGGGACAATTAACTTTTCTTCCGATAATTGTCAAGCAAAAGAAGCTATGAAATTATTTAAAAAAATTTTTAAAAAATACCTGCAATCGTAAGAACGATGAAAAATGCTACTGTAACTGTACGAAATTCGATTTTAATTAAATACACGCAAGCTAGTAATTAACTAGAGAACAAAGATTAATTTCTATGAGGGAAGAAATACGAATGCCAGTCTAGTATTTGCATGGGACGTTATCGGACTACAGTTTCAAATATTTGTCGAAGCATAGAAATTTGGCTGATAGGTCTTTAATTATACGTGCACATATGTTACTGTGAGGAACGTTATTCAAACGATTTTGTCGATATTTTCTCGGTTAGTCTGCGAGGTTGGTGCAAGTGACAAGAATAAATCACGATACAGAGCAATACGATTCACATCAGGTGACAACACGCGGCGCTCCTATAGTCATGATTAATATATTTTATTTACAACATTCCGTTCCTATCATTTATTATAATCTAAATGAAAAGAAGGGAAGTTATACAGAACTTATATTTTGGAAAATATTGTATAATACATAATATGGTTAATAGCTAGACAGATGATAGACAATAGATAATATGTAATAGGAAAATATGGGTAAAATAAGATTGTGTCTGTGAACGAATGGATGCGCGTATAGACGAATAAGCGAGAATGCAAGACGATACAGAAGATAATTGATAAAATAAACTCTGCTGCTGTTACTATTATGTAAAACATAAGTAAAAATTCCTCTCGACTATTAAATGTTACAACGAGTGCCATACTTTGGATATTTTATATATTTTTCTACATCAATCTGTGCATCTTTTCAATTCTAAGTTTTCTAAAAAGAAACGTCCACAATTTAGAAATTATATTTTAATTTGAAAACGAATAAAATTAAGTTACATAGCATAGAACTAAAAATCTGTAAGGATTTTTTTCTTACACTTCCATGCATTTTATATATTCATTTTTATAAATAAATCTACTAATGTCGCGGAAAATTCTCGCGTAATTTAATAAAGAATAACGCGAAAGAAATCCTCGTTCTTTACGTATCATTGACACGATCTTATTTTATCCACGTGGAGCATAATCTCATTCGCAATGTTACAGCGTCGATAGGCGGGTTGCAGGTATACAGGGGCATTAAATCGATTTGCGATAGGTGTATTCTTCCAACGATTTCTTCTGCGAGACCACGTGATAAGTTGCGATACGAAACGCTCGCAAGTCGGTAAAATAGAGAGACAGTTACACACGTAGAATATACGCAATTGCACGTAAAAAAGAGAAGGCGCGCGCGGAGAATGCGAAATGTTTGCGCAGTTTCTTCTACGAAGGAAGGAACTATGTCTCTCGAGTGGCTGTTATCGAAACTCGTTCCGGTAAATTGGAAAACGCTTTGTCACTTGTCGCTTCAGTTGTCCAAACGATTTCCTGTCCCTCTGCCGGTAAATTCTAAACGGACAAGTTTCATATCGCGAAATCCATACCGACTTCAGAACCAATTTAAAATTTTACGAATGGATCAACTTGCGATACAACTTCCTTAGAGATTTAAGAATGGTTTATTGTTCTCTTCAATTTTTTCTCTTCTTGTATTTCTGTGCTTTTTGTATTTTACAATTTCTGAAATTTTAAGGGGTAGGCAATGAGAGATTCTAAATGGAGACATGGCAATACTTAATGGCAATACATAAATAAATTAATAATGATACTTTCTGATAATTAATATTCTCATGTAATAAGGTAAAGATAACTTTTCGTCTCTCTACATTCTTACTTATATTTGTAATCCGCCTATTACCTAAATAATAAATAATAATAAGCTTTTTGTCCCTGGTAGTATGAAGAAAATTGATAAAAAGTGATTTAAACAAAACCGTGTAAAAATAGCTACAGGAACCCATACATTATTTATTTATTTTTTTAATTATTATTAATTTCATGGACTTATTTTCGTTACGACATATAAAAATAAAACAGATAAGAGAAATTCGGTGTAATTCTTCTTTCCCAAGGAAAATAAATATATCTCGATCAATGGAATTGGCTGTTTCCTTTGACAGGGATGATTTTCGCTCGGTTAATTTTGCCGGGCTTTCTCCGAGATCGTTCTTGATTTATGTAACGGGACGAGAAACCCGGTGACTGAAATAACTCATGGGCAAGCCACGAAATTACAAAAACTTTAAAAGTTTATCCTGTTGAAACGAGATTCAAAGTAAGGAGTCATCGTCTTTTGGGTTTAGACATTCAAAGAACGCGCTTTAGAATTTCGCTCTTTGACGAATTGACATTCTTGTCATTTCCAAATACGCGAAATATTAGGGCTGTATAGATTCTCGTTGACTTTGAGGAGATGAATACGAGGCTTGTGATAAATTTTGCCAAACCCTTTATGACCAAGATATGCAATTTTATTTTTAATACTATTTTTAAAATATTATTTTTAAAATCTTTAATAACTCGTATTTCATAAGAATATAAAAGTATAAATATTCGCGGAGAAATACTTGGTTATTATAACGAATACTCAAAATTGTGTGGTCTGTCATCAACAAGCGTTGAATAATGAACATGACGCGGTGTAATCTGTTGAACAATGATAAAGCTACTTCGTGGAATTGGACTAAATTGCAAAGACAGTAGCTTAAAACGAAATTACAAAGTACACAGTTGCGCTTAAGTTATTATATGGTGGTTTAATTAGGTAATTCGTTGAAATATTCGTTTAACTTTTAAATGCCAGTCGGGCGTCGCTTTAGGAATGCAATTTAATCTACGCGACCAAGGGCAACGTTGTTAAACGTGTACGAAGAAAAGGGGTGAGACGAGGGTAGATTTAATGAGACACGGCTCTTGATTATCGGCGACAATACCTACTGCAAGCTAACGTCAACAGTGGTTTCCCTTTAATATTGTCAAAATGACGTGCATATGATACGCATGGATACGTAATTCTTAAGTAAACGAAAATATATTAGAGTTTAGAATTTACTTCTCGAGTTAAAACGTTTCTACTCTGGTACTCTAGGATTTACGTGAATCTGCTACCTCGCTCTTAAGTTTGAAATTCATGTTTACCGATGAGAATTGATTTTGAAACACGGCAAATTCGATACTGTGTTTCGGCTAATCAGATAGGTACATAAAATGTGGCATAGAGAGGAGATCAACATTTCAATAGCATTGCATAGTGTATCAGATGCATAGAATATTCGTTTGATATGCAGCGAATTCATTGATATGCATTATGCATAACTTGTTTAAGTTTCGTAAGGTATTTACGATTATTTAAATATTTACGTTAGTCGTGTAAAAATGCACAGCCAATATACAGGGTGGTTGGTAACCGGTGGTACAAGCGGAAACGGGGGTGATTCTACGCGAAAAAAGAATAAAAATAGAATAAAAATTTTTCGTTTTTTTTTCCAGCAATTTTTGTAATAATAAACCTTATGATTACTTCATATTATTTCATCATGTATTCCTAATTTTCCGTTACGGCAAAAACAAACTTAAAATGCGATAATATCCACTTTATAACGAGACGTGATAAAGTGCAGGCGTACCGAGCGAAAATTCAAAGTCGATTTTCTCAAAAACAAAGCCACAAACGAAAAATTTTTATTCTATATTTTCGACTTCTTTTTTCGCGTAGAATCACCCCCTTTCCGCTTGTACCACTAGTTACCAACCTGTATATACGTACTGAGTTATTAAAATACATTTACTATAATAAAATGATCACATCTTCGTTATTCGACGTTACGAGCCATCAAGAAATTCAAGTAGGTAATTTTCTGTATTTAGATCTGGAAAATTAATCGTAAGCTTTACTATAGAAGTATGCATTCAGTATTTTAAGGAACGACAATGATTTGTTAGCGATTTAAGACTGATAGTCTTTCATTGAAATGTAAGTCAAGTGAGAGATCAGGAAATACAATCAAGAACAATGCTGCGTGAAAGACTATAGAAAATAATCCACGGTAAACAGTAGCAAGATAATACTTGAAAGAAAATTAAGCTTTCCGAGAATTGATCGTCACTTAAAAAATAAAAGAAATTGACAGATGAATTCCATTTGAGTTACACGATAGAAATTTTCCATTTCTACTTTTTATTTTATTTTCCTTATGCGTATTTCAATTGCAATATGTTTGTTTTTGAAATGATATCTAAATCAGTGAACAGAAGTAATTGCGGTAATTTTATTCTGATAAACAAATAAACGTGCAATTAAAATAAAACGAAGGTAGAATAGTTGTTTTTCCTTATGTTTAATCCGCGAATAACATTTCAATTTTTATTTAATAATAATTGGAATAAATCTGAAAGTAAACTATTAACTTTAAATATTGATATGAAAACATACAATACGTTATGTGTTTTACTAATAAAAAAGATATAGTATGAACGTTATGTAAGTAATTTCAAATAGATTTTGCTATGAATTATCATCTTGTCGTCGATTTCTCATACTTTTAGTGTGATAAATACTTTTGCTTCATTGTGGGTTGGCGTATAATGAAGTTCGTGTAATATCGAGCAACTCGGCTGCACGAAATTGCTGTTTAGTTTCACGATACGCAGTTAACGTCCTCGACATTTGTCCCAACTTCATAAAATGTCTGCACCTGCCAGAAGGCGTGAAGTTACGTGTGTTTATTTCACTATTTCCCTCATAATTAAATATAATTAAATATAGTACGCAAATATCATCTTTCGTTATTATATTTCTCAAGTACTTTCCCGACAAATGGATATTAGTACTACCACGACAGCAATAGGATAAATGGAACAAATTTGCAGAAAGTTGACAGAAAGTTTAAACCAAAACGAATTTAACAAGGATATTATATCGACAAACTGACAGAAATTTATTTTATTTTAATATCGAAGGTAGATATATTCTGTCACCTTAATGTTTTGCACATTCTTTTCGTGTATTAAGTTTTAAATGTATTAAATAATAGATGTATATACATTGTTCACGATTATGAGGTTGGATTAGTGTTACCGAGCTTTGTTAAACTAGTTTGCTCAATAGAATATGTCACAATATATATATAGAATTAGAGAACATGCTTATCGTAGCTGACTTGGCAGGTTCTGAGGAAACCTTACTATTAATTAAATGGATCCTGATCGCATGAAATACGAACATGCAAATGAATTATCAAATAATATTTCTCTTTGTCTGAAATTTTCCTTTAATATTTAACATTTTTATTCGCATGAAAATCTAGAATACAGAAAAAATGTTTAGAATAAAGAAGAAGCGAAATATGTCTTCTAAGAACTACATCACACTGGCCTCCGTATAGGGGAATGCGTTATGGCGAAGTCCACTGTATTTCATCTACTAACTACCCATTTGTTTTCTATTTTACATTACCTTATTTAAATATCATTCTGATAAGAAGCGATGCTTTCTAATTTAACTTAAAAATAGCCAATAAAATATAATAATAGCCAAAAATAGCCAAAAAAATACTCAATCGTCAATCTCATCTTAAATTAAAAAATTTTTTTAATTTCTATGTAATACTACCAGTCACTCGTGTCGAATCGAATCTTTCATCCTACGACATGATTGACTGACAGGAGGAACAGAAATGCATGCGACTTACGATTAGACGTGAAGGTCGTTGTTATCGATGGTGCGATATGCGAGAAATCATCTGAAAAGCGGTTATCAAGTAAAAACCGTCCCATGGTGGAAGTAGAGATTGCGAGAAGAAATCTTTAATAAAACACAAATATTATAAATTGTTATTAAAGGCAGTGTTAATTATTTGGAGTATGCGAAATAATGAGAGAAGTTGATCCTTTTAGAATTGAAGTACAACATACAAGTTACTTACATTCTTGGCTTTTGAAGCACTCATTTAATTACAGATTAGATCCTCTCCAGAGAACGGGAAAAAGTGGAGGTTGTAAAAAAACCTTTGAGAAAACGTGAAATATCACAAATTGTTCTTAAAAACAGTGTGGATTGTGTTGCATATCAAGTGATCCCGGTGTAATAGCGACCTCTTTATGAGAATAATAAAAGTTACATATTTAAAAAAGTCAGGAGATGACGCTACTATAGAAAATTCATGCGGCAAATGTACATAGCAAGATATAAGTTGGAAGCCCATGGTCCTTTTTCCCTAATCTGAAATCTAGTGTATCTAGTTTAAGTTCAGACATTTGTTAAACAAATCTACTCTGTTGAACTGTTTAGAATTACGTGTGAAAGTATGGATTAAAACAACAAAATGACTGCTTTAATTTATTTGGGAAATTACGTGTGAAAGTATGGATTAAAACAACAAAATGACTGCTTTAATTTATTTGGGACAGACAAATAATTTAATATACTCGAAATAGCAAATTAATTTCTATAATCTTTTATAATTTTATCTTAACAAGCTACAAATTATCCATTATTCAGTTATGACATATCAATTATACGTTATAAGGTTATGTATCATGGAATGAATAATTGTATCAGTAATTAATATTACCAGTAATCCGGAGAGCAATATGAACACGGGAAGACTGCTTCCGCCAAATTAAACGTTAATTATCAAAGCCTCTATATTTTGAATTCCTGATTCTTTCATGTCGATCTCGCTATTAACCAATAATCTGTGCAAAAGGAAACAAATGTACAATACCAAAACCAATTATATTAAAACGAAACAATATACGAGTACAAAATCTGTCTCAAAAGTAAATAATACGAGCTATCGATAACTATACTAGTCAAATGCACAATCGAAGAATAAAGAACAAAAAAGAACTTGAAAGGATATTTAATTTTGTTACAATAATGTTCAATAAATTAATAAATGAATGCGTACTAATAAAACAAACCTAATAGTAGCATACAAACGTAGAAGAATAGCATTGGAAATGTATTACGTAGTTAATGATCTCAAGTGTCGATCGATACATCTTGACGCCACGATTTTCGACAATCGAATGGTGCCCGCGCTGTGGTCTCGTCTAACATTCGTATTAGAGTGGGGATGTTTAGCTTCGCGGGAAGTCGAACGTATTCGAACCGACGAATTCTTGGAAGATGTTAGAACATGTCATATAGCATACAAATTAGTAAATTCCTGAGATACAATGCGTGAGAATATATTCTGACTCACGAAAATATTTAAAAACTTACCATAGCAAACTGTACACGCATATTATGATATATATGCATTATATATATATCATATTACATACGTATGTAAAACTTTTCGGGATTTTAGCTAACCATTTATTTTAAATTTTCCACAAAATATCATTTATGTGATCTGTCTCTCGTAAATAACAGAACAGCATCGTGCATGATGAAATCTGTATTCAAATGATATGTTCTTTAATTAGTAACAAACCAAATTAATTTTTGATGACACGACGAACCTGTTTCATTACGACGCATCTGTCCACTATTTCACACATCACGCGCGCGCCGATTAATTAATTTCCGCGTTTCGACTATGAATTAGAATTGAAAAATTTTCGCTGATTCTTTGGCCTTTTTTTCCTGTAGCGTTCCATCAAATATTAAATGTCAGACTATGACACTTGCCAAGTTCACGAACGTGTGTCAACTGTTTAATTTATTTCTTCGTTAATTAATTACATCGAGAATATTCGTCTCGAAAGTTTTATGCTATTCCAATGAAACATAATTTCTACAATTTTCGTCTCGCTTCTGCGACGTTATTTTATCGCAATAAATTCAAGTACAAGTTTTCGTGTTTCCATCTTATTCCCATATTCCATCTCATATTAATTTGCTTGCCTATTTGAATAGTGGTCCTTAAAACTATATAATTAAATTTAGTCTGTGTGGGTGTAGTTCGTATGGGTGTAGAATACAAATTGTATTCAGATTCAAACTATGACGATTGGAAGGTAAAAATGAAATAATTTCAGAGTAGGAGGAGCGACGATACTATAGCAAATGTTCTGTCATAATAATTTATGATATCTTTATTTTGTTAGAGTAAAACATTCTGCTTTCTTCTCCCAGCGATACTTATCTTCTTTAGCATGCTCGAAAGAGAAACATATAAAAGGAGAATTTTTTCTTCCAAGGACTGAACTTTCTCTTGTTGGAAGCATCATTTATTCATATTTTTTCCATTAAAAAATCCAAGTTTTTCTCTCATCGAATAAACGGTCGGAAACTTTTCTAGCTGCACTGCATAAAATACGAGATTTACTCGGGCAATCTTTATGCATATTATGGATATCCGTTATCCAGTTAGAAATTATTTAGTTTCCCAAGATAGATCGTTCATGCGATACCAAGCGTAAAATAAGTTTTCAGTAACACGTTATGCATGTTATTATGCGGTTTTATACTCGACTGATTTTTACAATTTTGTATGTGCGATTAAACTAATCTTCCTGTATAATATATCAGAGTTTGTTTACAACAATCGCTTTATTTGTAAGAGACTGATACGCGTAAGTTTATTTCTAATTCTGTGCCTCGTTGCAATTGTCGAAATTGTTGCCTGCTTCTAATCGAACCAATGGCCAGAGTTCAAAACTGACTGTCGAATCGAATGGATTGATAAATTCTTTGACTTTATGAAAGCTATTCGATCGATAAATTCCAAAAACGATAGTACAGTCTATGGAATATCTGAAACACCAGGCTTTGATGGAAATAAATTGAATATACAGTTTGTTCAAGGACGATTAGTCACAGTTGTGCAACTAATCAATTCATTATTTAAAATTTAAATACAGAAATGTTATTCGATACGATATAAAATCAAGAATTGTTTTCACCTATATAATGATCTTAGAATTTAATTTTTACTTTCTTTTGATGATTAAGGAGGTATACGATATTCCTAACAATTTACAATATCTGCAAAATCGATACATATTAGCGTCGATATTGGAGCTACAACTACTTATAACCGATATAAACGAAGGCGAGGTAATAATGGAATAATCGTGAACGGGATTTTCTTATTATACTTCACGTAGTAGTATCAAATTGTTATAAGGTTTCCTATCGAGAAAATTGATTTTGTATCGACGATACATACGCGTACAATATAAATCTTTAATGCTGAAAGATAAAATAGCTTTTTAAGTTTCCAATTAAAACAGTTATTTCCTCGTTCGAGACAGATCCAAGTATAAAAATGTTGGAGAACGATGAACATATTCTTACCAAGACACAATAGATAGAAGAAATTATTGCTCTGGTGTTATTTGATAAGCATAGTTTAATTGAGCTATCGTTTCGACACTTTAACATTTATATCAAAATTCATTTCTATCGCGAGAAGACATTGAATTTCCGATTCCACTTAATTTCCATTGGAAAAGTATTTAAAAATTTATCTTTCCAACAAATCCATCGAGCTCAACAAACGTTGTTTTAAATTTACAGGTGACATGCCAGGATGAAGATAACACTCAATGCATGCCAAAAGCAGCCTTCCTGGCTCTGTTGCGTCATCCGGAAGTCAGCTCGAATTTAGCCGCCTATTCTAGAGCAGCGAGAATAACTCAGGATGCAAAAAGTCGTAACGACATGGCGCATCTGAGAGCTTTAACCGAAGAGGCTGACGACACGGAGATCTGCGTACCTGGTCGCGTTTATTTGCAACTATTGAAAGATCCGGTCATGCGTGGCGATCTCAGTATTATTCTCAATGGAAGAACACAGAAGTTACCGGATCTCCTAGGACGTTTGCTCGACGATAGCGACGAGATGGATGCGAGGGAGTTCCTGCCTGAATCTCAGAAAAGAAGCCTCGCAACGTTGGCCAAAAACGATGATCTACCGATTAGTATCCAGGATCGTATTGCCGAAAACGAGGATGACGAAGAAAAGAGGGCTGCAATTTCCAGGTACAATCGTATTTAGTACGTGTGTATTTAGCATTAGTTCGGTGCATATGCAACGTCTTTCAATTTCTTTCAATTTCGTGGTAAACTTTGTTCTGCCCTTTGTCTTAATATCTGTTATTCCAGCTAGACCATTTCTTAATGCATAAATTATTTTAAACGAAATCGCAAATGAAGAGACTACAATAACTTGGTGTTGTTACATTTCAAGAATGTTTCAATTCTAGAACTGATAGTAATTCTTGTGAATCTGAAAAAGAATGAAATTAGTTAATCGTTGAGAAAGTACTTTGAAAAATACAACAGAATTAGAAAATAAGAATAAGGATAAATAATCCCCTAGAAGTTTCGATCAATTGTTTAGCGTTTGTTATTCGAAAAATAGACGGAATGAACCAAAAGTCAGGAATTTCAAAATGTACAAAATCAAAGTTAATCTTCACTAAACATTTCTCAAACAGCGAGCAACCAGGACAAAACGACGCAGGAATCTCTCGTGATTATCTCCTCTCTGGCGGTCGTTCAGATTTGCAAGCCTTCGCACGAGACTTCCAGATGGAAAAACGAAATGTCGGCGCATTAGCTCGGGATTTCGCGTTGCCACCTGGTAGACGTAATATCGCGTCCCTGGTTCGTGACTACGACCAGAGCAAGAGTAACAACCGGGAATCTACATTGCCTTACAATGGAAAAAGGAACGTCGCTTCCTTGGCGAGAACGTTCACTCTACCTCAAAACGGGAAAAGGAACGTGGCATCCGTAGCCAGAGACTACGGACTCCCTTATGGGAAAAGATACGTCGGTTCCTTGGCCAGAACAGGCGATTTTCCAGCTAGAAACCAGAGAAGCGTCGCTTCTTTGGCGAAAAATTCCGCTTGGCCAGTTTCATTGAAGAGAGGAATTTTCTTGCCCGGAAGCGTGATCCTGAGAGCTCTTTCCCGCCATGGTAGATCGATGGTGGACGAAATGAATGCGAGAAACGACCTGTTAGATCTTCAGGAGCTGAGTAACCTGGAACAAAGTCAGAGAAACGATTACGAGACTGCGGAGGAAAAGTTGAACGATTCCTTGACGAAAATCGATTCGAACATTAGGAGACCCAAGAGACAGATTGGCTTCTCCGACGAGTATCCTCTGCCTGTTATGCAAAATACGAACGGTTTTGATTACGAAGAGATGATGGAGGCGCTCAGTGGACAGTACCCGAACGCAGAGAAGAGGTTCATGGGTGAGTAAAGTGTATTTGCTTCTTTGTGGAATAATAATAATAATGTGGAATTCGAATGTCCAGGAAACTCTTTGTGGAAAGATGAGATTGTTGATTCTTCGAGTGAAATTTATTATTTTCTGTTTCTTTAAAAGAAAAATGTAGATTATCCGTATTAATATGTCAAGTAATTTAACAATTACTTTAAACAGAGAAAATGATTCGCGTCAACTCTTTTTTTCCAAAAATAGCCGAACAAAGTGTTAAGAATAGAAATAGTTTCTCGAACATCAAATAACAATTTCCTATCTTTTTCCATTAAATAGTCCATCCCATCCTTACGACAGACTAGATTAATTAACTTTTCAACCGAATAACAGCAATACGACACGCTATGTCCCTGGTAAGCATCCTTGTGCACTCAGAGCCCGATAAAAGTAGACCTCGACCCGTTCGAGCGGGTGTATTTCATGTCGTCGGGAATGGACATGTCAACCACGTAGTTGAACGTGAAAGTCAGAGATCGAGCGTAAATCGAGCGCTATCTGTGAATGTCAGAAACAGGTTCTGCACCGGAGATGCAGCCAGAGGTAGACCAGTTCGGCTACCCGGAAACGTTTCAAGCGAGTAAAAGACACATCGGGGCCCTGGCACGTCTTGGTTGGCTTCCATCTTTGAGGGTCGCGCGATTTTCGCGCTCGCTTCGGTATCCGAATGGCAGGTCAGACCATTAGGTTCTCACCTGCTCCGTCGTTCTAGGATAATTCCGGAAGAGATGGACCTCGTTGTTAAAGAAACATCTCAAACTTACGTATTTTGAAAGATTTACTGGACATTATACTTCCCCGTGTAGCGAACAATCTTTTCTAAACTTCATGTATCTTCGTGTAACTACACGATATATTTATACGTAGATGGAGAAAATTTGCAGCTGTACAAAATTTGAGCTTGTGATCCGATTCCTTCCTCGCTATTACGGCGTAAATGGATTGTTTTAACGATAGCTGTATTATCTTATCAAATCGATTTCCTAAGTTGGCTCTGAAATCATCATCGTAGATCAAATAAACATAGTTAAAGATTCTTTTACAAGCACGATGTAAGCAGCTCCTCTAACAATAGATTCGTACTAATAGATTCCACAATTCTTAGTCTTATCAGATAACAAAATATTGAGACAAAATATTTGACAAAATTTTATAGAGATACGATGAACGAAAATCTGCAGACGCGTCCCATTATACAACAAAGCGGAGCTGACGGATAGTTTAGCAGATAGTTTCAGAAATACCTGGTTCGTCTCTCCCGATGATCCATCGTATCTTTTGAATTACTCTATATCTCTCCTATGTCTCTTTGTGTCGTTGTCTTTCTCCGTCTTTCTCTTTGTACTGTCCTCCATTCTCCCCTCGTCATGCTGTCGCGAACGTCTACGGCCGAATAAAAGTGTAAAAAGAATGGAACGAAAGAACGATCATCGGGAAACAAGTCGTCGAGTCATCGGGAATATTCGAGTATTTCGCAGAGGGAGATTCTGCGGATCGTAGATAACGCGATGACCATATTACGCCAAACGTTCGCCAATATACCATCCTCCGCTTCTACTTCTTCTACTTTCACGTGGACCGTTCACGGTAGTTAAGTAGCAACTGCAATGTAGGTGTCTCGATGTGGTGCACTTATCGATGTTATGGAACTGTGTACTCGATGCTACGGCCAATTTACAGCGCTGATGTGGTAGATGTTTTAGATTGGCTGGGATATAACAACATTATTACTCTAGTGCGAACAGTCGATAGTCAATAGGTAGTTCTTTGATCATAGTTTTAGAGCTGCCCTTTGTTAAATTATCGTTGCTATATCTATACAGTATACAGGGTCATCTATCTGAACGAGCGTTTCTAACTTCGATTCGTATTAACCTGTAATTGGTGATTTATAATCGATGCATTAATTTCACAGGAAAATGGAAAGGATGGATATTATAAAAGCGGAACATACCTTTTTATGTGACATCGACGAGAAAATATTTGATTTACAATGTGTATTTATTTTAGCGCTTTCTCGTTTTCTAAAATCGTAAAGTGTAAGTAACGTTCTGATCTTGTCGATGTTCCTTTTAGTCGAAGAAGAAACGAGTATAGGTACTACAATAGATTACCCTATTCTTTGTCCTTTATTCTGTAGGCAGACAATGTTTTATTACGAATAGAAAATTTATGTTTCTCTTTTTTTTATTTTTTTTTGTTTCGGAAAGTGTGTTAAGGTTATTTCATACGGATGCGTATTTGAGATTTTACTGAAATTTCGAAGTTCTATCGCTAAAACATTGCTCTGTCTTTGTTGTTAAGTAGTTACGTGTTGAATATTAGATATGTGTTTTGCTGCCAAATTTCTTCGCTCGTCGAAATTTCGTTTCTATCAACGAACAACTTGAGTGTTTTGTAAGCTTATATCTGTAGAATTTTTTATGCAGAGACTAATTAATAGATGGCACAAGCTGTTATGCAAACATAACGAAGACCTACCATTGTGTTCGTTTTTTCCTTAGATATGGCAGTTACACGAGACGCAGTCGATAAAATGATACGTTTGGACAGGAAGTAATGCCTCATGCGAAACTAAATCAAAAGTGTAAAATGAATTTTCTTGAAAATTTGTTGCCTGCATATTACTATTGTTGTAGCATTTAGACAATAGACGCGATAGACATCGCATAAGTAGTATCTCTCGATAATATTTATTTGCCACTTTTGATTTATTTTTACGCAAGGAATCACCTCCTACTCGGTTGTACCATTTTTGTGACTGTAGTCTGTATTTAGTTATATCAGTGTTTAAGCGCTATGTAGCGTAATAACGATGATTCTATGTAGACTATATGTGCTATATAGACTAGTAACTTGCAGTGTAACCAGAGAAAACATAATTTCGCGATTTGACACGAATTTTGAATCATATATTTTAGGGAGAATCCCGCAGATGGGCCCCCGTCCGACTACTCCGCCAACTCGTCGACAAGGTCGCTAAGACCTAACTTCAAATCAAGGAAACACTCCGTTCAAGCCTTGCATGGGGATTGTCGACACGGCTTCAAAAGGTTTCTCGTCTTACCGACTACGGATAATTATTTCCATGAAAAGCTTCCTTACTCGTTGCGATCCAAATCGTCATAAACACTCTCGTTACTTATATATCACACGATAAATATCGATGAATTAGTCATTTTGTTTATACTTTTGCTCGTACATCTCTGGAATTGAATAACGATTATAAATACGTAAATACTTTGAGAAACGAGATTTATTTTCGAAGAATTTTCGATATTTATCTGTAACTGGTACGAGATTGTTTGCTGGTAACTTTTCTCTTGTTTTCAAGTTATCTGGCACTGGTAAATGTCTTTTCGAATCATCGCGTTTAGCAAGTAAAAGTATATGGGGCGCGTTATTGCTTGTTTTTGACGAACTACTGAATGAAAATCATTTCTAAAGATTCAGGGAAATAAGTAGATTTAATTCTCAACTGGTATCGAATCGTAAATAAATTTGCATCAAGTTATTTCATTTTTATGTTCGAGTTTAATTTTTATTCTATGTTACTTTTCATGTAAAAGGTAGAATATAAGATAGTCTAAAATTAAACAATCTAACGGAATCTGTTGCGATTACTTACGATCCAAATATATCGGTTGAGATTAAACGATGGTAGCTCAAATCTATGGAAACTTGCAGAACTATTATATGCGATGAATGACTGGTACTGTATTTATTATTACGGTATGCTACATTTAAAAGCTTTTTCGTGCTTCAAACGGCTATCAATGTTTAACTAGCTCGAAGTATCGACTAACTATTACAATATTGTTAATTTTTACTAGCAACCAAAGATTTTATAAAGTGAATTATTTACGCTTCCTATCGACGTATAGTCTGACACGTACTGTTTTATATATATATACATGTAACGACTTTATATACTGTATTTAATTTAGTGCTTACTAACTTAATACTCTAAGCGTACGTTTAAGGGAAAATAGCAGTCAATACGAGATAAAATTCAGAGCGACGTTCAATTCTTTACGGAACGTTGCTAATAGATTAGCAAACACCAATTATTGCAGTAATTTATATCACATTCGATCATGTAGCTTTATTAGTTTAGTATTTTATAGTCTACAAAGAAATTATGTTTACACAGAACGAATGGCCCCTTCTGGTACGGCAGCACAAATACTTATCATTTGCAGGAATCTTATTTACTTTCTGAGTAATGTTAACGGCGTGCAAGTGTAATTATCAGAAATATTAGAAAATTGCTCGAACGATATTTACCTAATCTCAAGTCTCTGCTTTCGTATTAATTTCTCACGTTGTTTACGTTAGATTAAACATATCACGTGTACCTTTTAATGTCTCCCGCGACCTCTATTAACGTTAAGAAACTTTCTCAGAAATATTTTTCTCGGCAATTAATGTAATTAGACGATAACCAGCGACAATAACGTTATATTAAGAATAATAATCTTAATGTCTGATCTGATTCGCGACGCTACCTTACTTATCGTTAGATACATTTGTTTTGCAACCTAAAATATGTCTTAAATGCAAATGTCTTAATAATATTTGGGATTCCTTTCAAATTATTTACTAAATTGCTCACAATTCTACCTGAAACTTTTCACATACTGTTTCCTTTTTTGACGAGCAGTTTTATACAACATTAGTGTTTAGTATTTACGTTCAATGCATTTACTTTGAAGATACAGATGTATTCGTATGGTAGTAAGTAAAACGAACAATCAGATAGAATTACTCGATGGTCTGAAGCATTTCCGTATCCGAAAGGATTTCATCGTTCGATTGAGAGATGTTCACCGAGCAAGTTGGAGATTTTTTTTAGAAGTTTTCATTCGATATTTTTACAGCCACGGTTCACGATCGCAAATAGAAGAAAAAATGCAGGAAGCCGTGACGCGATCTTCGACGTATAACAGTAGTCGGTGTAAATCTTATAGCGCTGAGGGCTTGCAGGCTCGATAGTAATAACGCAAAATTCAGCTTTCTTTTCGTTCATGATACATGTTTCAGTACTTATCGATAGATCATTGTGTAATACGTGTATGTTAAATGTAAAAGCGCGGTCTCTGGAAGAATTGTGGTAATTACAAGTCGATAGATATCAACGATTTATCACTAATGCGGATAGCGTGTATCGTTGTTCGATCGCCTTCGATTTTATGAGAATGTATCAATGTGTTTGTCTAGACAATAACGAGTAAACGAGATGACAATAAAACGATAATAATAAACGATGAAATAAAGATCTTGTTTGTCCTATCATCAATTGATATCTCTTCTTTTCTTTTCTAGGTACTTTCCTACGGTCAAATATGTTCATGTAAAATTCATTTATTTTAATTATAGCAGATCGTGTTTTCTTCATTTTAAATATAAAGTTGAGAGATTCGTGTATTTATAGCAGAATCGTGTCTCGTATTTATGAGAATATTATTTTACGGATTTTCCTTTCCTTTAAATCGCCCTGTATTCAAGATATGTCGTAGTACTTTAAAAGTAATCTCCTAAGGAAGATTAACTCGTTTCATGATGTTGCAAGTGTAATAAATGTCTCGGTTAGTACATAATTTTTGCTAAATTATGTGCACCTTATTCTCGTATCGTGTTACTTCCGTATTCAATCATTGTTAAATAATTCCGCTGTATGAATAACGATCTGATCCATTTCTGGAGCATACGTGATTCATGTGGCCTACTTGAATAGGATTTAAGAAGACTAAAGATATCGTAGCGGTAGAATGGTAGAGCTACGCTTTCTTTGTAAAATAAATTTGCTTATTTTATGAAGACACCTACTTACGTAGATTTTGTGCAAATGTTTCAGTTACAATCGTGGTTACGAATAAGAATGGAAACTTACCTTAATTTTAATCGTTAAGCAATTTTATACTTTGTTCTACAATTTAAGTTATCCGTCTTAAAAAAAAAAATTTGGATTTCATATGGGGGAAGAATGGCGCAAAATGTAAAGGATGTTTAGAGAAGAAAGGATTCGATAAGAATTATTTTCTTTGCATATCTAGAACAAACATTCCGTGCGTATGTCTTATGTATAATAATAAAAATATAAAAATATATCGATTTATTTACAAAAATAGACACATCTCGAAATTTATACGAAATTTTTCGATACAAACATTAATTTTTATTCTTCATCTAATTAATAAGCGATTGCATTCCTGTACTGAAAACGTTTCAATGTTTCCTATACCACACTTTTTCTCTAATTTAGTGACGATGTTAAATATAAAATATTAATTTTTTAAATAATACAACTAATAATTTAATAAATAATTTCTTTCTATATTTTACAGATTATTCTTTGATGCTCATACGACTTATGCAATTTGTATAGGATTTGCTAACTGTACTACAATTAACGTTATATTAATACAGCACTAAAATGCGTATTGTACCAACATATTGCCACGTCGCTTACTCTTCATTAAGAACTGTTGAAAGCTTTGTCATTCTTTGGAATGTACAGCGATTTAAAACTCTTGCCCAACAGTGTAAATGCCGCATTCTATCTTGCATTATTTACAAAATGTACAATATAACTCGAAGACTACGAGAGACAAACAGGACATATCTAAATTCACCTTTATCCATTTTCTTTATTTTTATTTCTCGGACATCTCGACTGACTAAAGTGAAGACAAAGCAAACTTGCTAAACTCACAGGGATTATTGACGAAGAAGATGGCGAACCGGAAAGTTCTCCAGAAGGCGAAACCCATAATACGCAATAGAACGTCGATCGATACCTAACTGACTTTTACTAATGCCCATGCAATCATCGTCCGTTAAAATATGCCGCCCACGCTTCGATGATAGTTCAACTGAGCGTGTTGGGAATAATCGTAGCCCTGGTCGTACCACTCCGCCGCCGATGCAGAATTCCCGGTACCAGAAGACGGTGTACCAGCATGACTCGCGTGCGAGGAATGTTGATGACTCGAATGACTCGACGTATATTCACCTTGGAAGTGATTGAACTGTCCCCAGCCGAGTTGCGCCCTGGACCAATCGGTGTTACCTGAAATTGGGTTATCGTCATTGCTCATTATCGTGTCTCAAGTATTAAAATTGCACGGAATGCGAGCAGATTTAAGATTATACACGTTAGGTTATAAATTATAGTTTTTGTTAAACGTATTGCACATTTTCCAGGAAGGTGGTTCAATTCGAACATGTTATGGATATAAGAAAATTTCCAGAGATACTCTTCAACCAATCATAAAAAGTGCACGGAGAAAGATGATAATAAAAATTGGAAGTTTTTACAAAAAATTATATCTAATTCACTGTGATTTTAATTTTCGTACCACGTATTACGCACTATGTACTATCCGTAACCGATTTTTTGAATCCTTTACAGCCCCAAGCCGACCAAACCAATTGCGATTCAAGCATCGGGCAGCCGAAATTGTCGAGTTCTCGCACTCTAGTAATCATGTACGTACCTGACTATTATGGATAATGTGAAATTGGTAACATTATAAAAAGTATAATTGATCAATTTGTCTTTGAGGGGGTCCGGTAAATAAAAATAGTAAATAAAAATAATATTGCCAAGAGAAGAACGAAATTTCAATATTTCCATAATATGACACAACCCACCAGGATTATGGGAGAGGGCCGTAGGTGCCCCGTGAGCCGCAGGAGGCTGAATCGTCGGTACTTGACCAAGTTGCATCGCGTGTCCCTGTAAAGAACTCAAATGTCCCGAAATCGACACCGCGTGTCCTTGAAGGGCACTACCGATCGTGGAAGGCACTTGGGCCACGGAAGTGGTGGTTGACATCTGTGCATTGGTTCCTGGAACCTGATGAACAGCGGTGCTTGTTTGTTGCAACGTCGTTGGACTATGGTGCAACGTGGTTGGAACTTGCGTTATTCCAGGTGGTATTTGAGGGACCTGTGGTATTTGCGCAAGCTCGTGGCTCGCATATTGACAGGGAGTCAATGGCAAGTTTGCTACCGAGTGAACTATGCTTCCTGCATGCTTTCGTAGTCGCGCTCTGCGATTGCTGAACCACACCTGGAATTGGAAGTGTGTAAAGTTTGATTCAAATATCGAGTATAGAACTACATAGTCAACTCATTTTCATAGTCAAATATTTGTAGTTATATGAAAGATTAAATTATACGAAAAATACAATGGTGCGCCAATATATCTTGTAGCCATTGTATAAATATCGACGTAGTGTTTAAAGTAGCAAGGTATTCTTTCTAATTAACGAATGAAAAATCTAATTAAGAGTCGTCCCAGGAAAATTTGATATTTGTAATACTTTCTAATAAGTAAAGAAGAAAAAAAATAAGAAAAAACAGAAATTTTAAATTGTACGATGAATGTAATAACATCTTCATGTGCTTCTTTAAAAAATGCGAATAAACTCGTTGCTCGATCTAATATAGTTGAATAAACATCCTTCTATTCATTCCTAAAATTGAAATATTTCCATTCAGTACATAATTTAAGATTTTCGTTCAGCTATTGTATAACTCACCCTGTAACAAGGAACTAGCTTTCCATTTGAATCTCTTTCAAAGTGTACTATTTATTTTAACCATACGAGGCATTCTGTGAATATACATGTATATCTTGAATACCTCAGTAATTTTCACGTTCCTCGCACGACTAAACGCAAAAAGGGTAAATTGTCAGGATACTCGACAAAAGGTATGAGACTCACTTGAATTCTTGCTTCCGTGAGACCAGTCCTCTGAGCCAATTCTTCCCTAGCATAAACGTCCGGATACTGAGCACGCTGGAACGCTGTCTCCAGTTGTTCTAGTTGTTCCCCAGTGAATGTCGTCCTGCTTCTCCGTTGCTTTCGCTTTAGAGGAATTCCAGGTTCGCTTTCCGTATCGGATTCATCACCACAACGACCTGTGGATCGTTGAATCATGCTATCATCATATTTACTCTGCGTTATACGAATTAATTTCGAGCCACGATGCAGCTTTACGATTAATTAATCACGTCCAACGATACGCAATTTACGTGCTAAATGATATACCCACCTATTTTTAGCTTTTTAAATATAATATATATTAGAATATAATGCTTTTATGAACTTTGAAATTAATTGATTAACTAATTAATTGCGCGAGAATCAATTGGTCGATTATCGTTCGGATCATTAATTTTTGAAGCGCGAAATTCAAACACAAGATTTTCATATCGCGTTATCAAGGTAAGAAATACGATAATTCCTAGTATCTACAGTAGTATCTAGAACTGCAAATACTTAATTATTTAATACTTAAATAAATGTAATTATTTAAGAAGAATATTAAAGAAAATATTAACTAAAGATATTAACTAGGAAAACACATAACCTTTCAAGATCGAAAGAAGAAATTCTCGTACTCGTAGGTTTCTCGAAATCGAATCGAACGATTTCTGCGTGTTCTCTGAAACAGTCTGCAGCTTTCACGCCATTTAATTCCGCTTCACGAAACAAATCCGCAGGTAGGCAAACATCAGGATAAGTAATCCCCATCAAAGGTACGTAAATAGTTTCCTGTCATAACAGACTTCTCTCCTTATTCTTGCATTCATTCTACCAGTTAAAAGAGCACGCGAAACGCGTCAGCAATTGAAGATGAAATCGACCGTGCCAGAGCTCCGATTTCGTTTTCCCCAAACGATTCGTTGGACACGTTCGATGGAAGCGAAGAACAGTATTTCAATAACCTCAACCACGAGGAATCGATCCTCGATCCAACAATGGGCCTCGTTTCTGGACGCTCGATTGAACGATAATAGCGGACAATCGATGATACAATAGAGAGTCGACTTAGGAGCAAACTGTGCTTCGATTGATCGCAATGGTCATCTTTATTGGCTTATTTCGTGATCCGTATATTGTTATATATCCTTGTGCTTTTTACTGCCATTGAGAGAAATAGACGCACGAGCTGTTTGCGTTCTTATATTTGGCCGAATAAATACGAAGGAAGTGTTTAAAGAATACGAAGAGAACATTTAGTTTACGAATCATGAATACAATGAGTAAGAGGATACGAAAATTGGCATTACTGGTTCGAGTATCGAATTGAGAAAGAGAAGACATCTTGAATGTTCTTCCGAGTGTTGTTTGCGTTGATGAAAGAAGGTTTCTGAAGGAAGGAATTTTTGCGTGACGCACTTTGATCTCCCAGTGTGATTCCTGGAAAAGATTTGGATAATGTTAGTTATGGAAATGCGGTTTGATTTATTTGTTTCTGACGTATTGGATTTGTTAATTGTACGCATGGGCTGCTTGGCTCTTATTATTTGTTTTATTTTATTACTTATATTATTACATTTTCTATTATTACAATCACAGTTTAAAAATCGCCGATACAACGAGCAAGAGGCATTTAACAATCGGCATATCAAGTGTCGAGCATCAAAGCGAGGAAGAAAAGACAATTTGGATGTTCCTGGTTCCGAGTGAGTGCTGAATGCTGCGATCAGACGAGTGCTGCCACCTACTCTTACACCTGCCAAGTTCATGCTGCCTCTTCATTCGATAGATGACAGTACCTGGTTAATCGCAGGTAAGAAACGCAACAGTGTACGACAAGAACAAATATCATTAAACTTTGTATTGAGATGAATATTTTTCATCAAAACGGAAAGAATCAGGGAAGAGTCAGAGTCAGGACAGAACGGACGGAAATTAGTTTCATTCTTTTATCGCCGTCTATCAGAACCTACCTGTGGATAGTGTTTCTACATGCGCAAATTGATCAAGTTTTCGCTTGGACAAATCCAATTTAGAGGATTATTTTGTCAACTTTTGCTATTGCACCTTCCTAGCTAGAATCATAATTTTCTTCCTTGTATCGTTCGAATTTCGAAATACGTCTATAAAGGCGTACAAATCTTTACGCATATGCAGGTACTGACTATATCGGTTGAGTCATTTTTTGGAATAATATTTAATCACTCGAAAACTAGACTCGAAATTCGAATCTAAATTGCACGCGAACATACTTAAAGCTATAAACAACAATTTCCACGGACAATTTCGAGGATGAATTTCTATTTAATCGATCGGTTATTAACGATTATCACGCGCGCCGCTATTAAACGCGAACTATACGATGAATTTGCGCGCAATCTACATTATGTATTTAATTATGGGTCTTTTTTAAACGCAACGTAAAATTTCCAGTTTATACAAATGTCTATAATCACGCGGAATTAATTTAATTCCGCAAAAGCCGAGTGTTAAGAAAAAAGCACACAAGTATTTCGTATTATATGTATACGTGGAGTAAAAATATTCGTAAAATATTAAATAACGAAATAAGTACAGAGACAGCGTATTCAGGTTGTATTGAAATAATTAAATATGAAATAAATATTCGCTATATGGTTTTCCTTATGAAAGTTTCAAGGCGAAGGAATATTTAAAGAATACGATCTGGAAGACAGTATTCTATAAATCACCATTGAGAATTCTAAAAAATTCTATTAAAATTCCAAAGAAGAATGTTAGAAGCAGAGATTTTTTCTGGCGCAGAAAAAGATAGCAATATTTGGCAAAGAAGAGGGATCAAATTTTGACAAATGTGACGCGGCCTCCAGAAAGTGGAGCCACTTCAAAAGACCGCCGCTGGGAATTCGACAGGCAAATTGCACACTTCTGTCGCAGGCTTGGCCGTTCCCCGGCACAAAGTGAAAACCACAGGAAAAGAGGGTATTGTTCATAGCATGGCAAACGATTCGAGACAGGTTCTACTGTCCAAAAGGCAAAACATGACTCGTCGCCGTTTCTCAAGTAAAAGGATTCCCTTTTTCTCGATGACACAATGTCGGTACCTTTGTGGTTTTCTATGTTTTGTGTTACCATTTCTAAAGATTTATTGAAATAAAATGAACGAATAGGATAATATATGTTTTGGAAAAGTATATGGGACGAGTTTCTAGATGTTAGGAAAAACATCGTTTATTTATAAGAATGACGGTATTCGAGAAATAAATTTAGGATTAATTGTTCTTAATTAATTGTTGTTTCTATCAGGAATAATAAGGAGTAAAAAATTAGGCAGGATATCTTAGTAACTATAATTACGTATAATTGTGAAATATAAAAAAAAAAAATTTCAGAAACGCATCCAATAACATCGTAAACCAATAAGAAGCTAAAAAAGTAAGAAAAATCTAAACAATTTCCGATCCTCGAGTTTTTGATAATTTCGTTTCGGTACTCGGGTTATTAGAAAAATTTCAGGATCGTCCTTATAAAGCGATCCTAGTCGTCATTAAATATCCAACGAGTGTACGAAACGTACGCGTCTCGATGATCGTGGTAGGTTTAATGTGCCGTCGTGGTGAAATATCGAAGAACATTTTTTGGTCTGTCCGAGTTGGTCCGCGGTGTCCCACTACGAGGTGACAGGAATTTAAACCGGGTGTCCGTCGGCTTTATTGTAAATGCAACTTGTCTCCGAAGCATTCTTCCATTCTTCCGTTTGTCATAGAAGAAATGCGTACGGGCCGGCAAAGGTGCCGCCAAAGGGATCACCGAGTCTCCTCTGTCGTTCGTGTCCAACGCGGGAAATTTTACTCTTGCGACCGGTAGCCTTCGGATCGAATGGAGAAACGCAACTTTCCAAGCTTCTTCTTCTCGCGTTGTTAGTTAAAAGCGGACCTTGGAACTCGCTACCTTCTTTCATACTACGTGGCTGTGATTCCATTTAAATTAATTTCATTTCGAGCAACGCCACTTTCGCAGCTTCCTCCTGTTTATTGCGTTAAACAAAAGCGGACTTTCGAATTTTTAAGAAGCTTTTTCGTACTTCGTTTATATAACTTAATTTAATTTAATTTACTTCAATTACGAGGATCGTCACTTTCAAATATTCCCTTTGTTATACGCGTAGCTGGTTAAAAGCGGAGATTGGAAGTCCAATAATAATAAAAATTAATTTAACTTCGAGCAACGGTATCTTTCAAGCTTCCTCTTGTTTAGTCAATTGAAAGTACGCAGAAACAGATCGTGGAATTTAAGAGACCCCCTCGTATCCTGTTCATATAGTTTAATTTAATTCAGTTTCATTTTATATTCATCGTGTTATACGTATAGTTAATCGAACGAGGTGGAGAGTGGGACGTGCCAAGCTCCCGCGCTATGTTCGTGTAATTTAACCCGATTCAATTTCGTATAATTGAATTTCGAGGAACACCACATTCTGAGATTCTTTTTTTATATTATGTATAATTAGTCGAAAGCAGATATCGGAATTTAGCAAGTTTCCTCTATGGAGTATCCGCACTTTTCATTGAATTCCATTTTCGTTGGATTTCGTTTGTACTTCTCATGGCATTTAATTCGTTGCATGGCTGACGACGAGTCAGTTTCGAAGCTTGTTCGGTTGGATAATTGGCAAGAAGCGAGGATTGGAATTTATGAAGATAATTACAGCGAGTTTATTAACAACGTTCGCGTATGAGGGTAACGTGGAGTCAAATTCTATACAAAGTATACGCGTATCGCGTTACTTTCATTCTATTTAACACTTTGACTGCCACACCGAAATCACATGTTTCGTTGAACACGCCACGAGAGTATTTTTATTATTCAAAGCATACAATGGCAAAATAATAATAAATTGACGATGTAAGACAACGTTCTTCCCCGATCGACCGTTTATCTTATTGGTGGTCACGGGTGACCATCGTGGTGTCTTGGTAACTGTCGATAGCGACGTATTACAACAAGACTTCGTTTATTCCAACAAACCAGTCGCGTTCGTTATTTCGTCGCAAGCGAAACGTGCAGAATATATCGTTGAAACGGGTAGAAGATATTGGTAAACGGTATTTGCTCGTTCTATATATGATAGCAAGGTACGTGCACGCTTCTAACTTCGATTATACGATTACAAAGCAGCATTTACGATTATTTTCCAAGCTGTGTTTATAATAATATTCGTGGATCACCCCTCAAAGATATGGATGCAAACACAGTGCACCGTTAGATGCAAGATTCGTTCTCATTTTTTTTTATCGGTGTTGTAATAAAAATATTTAACCGTTCAATGGAGTACTTTTTATTTCAAAGTACCTTCTATTTATCGGTTATATTCAAAATGCCCTATTTTCATTCAATTTTTACAATTGTAAGAAGTTCAAGCGCTCTGGTCGCCAATGACCACCGTGGAGAAACCGTGGCGGGTCATATATGACCAACGTGGCAGTCAAAGTGTTTTGTGAAAAATCAATAGAGCTCACGCCGAAGATTGAACAGAAACGTCAAAGTGCGAAAGATTTTACTTTACACCGAAGCCATAGAGAAGAAGCGTACGTAGGTGACGAGTTATCTAGCCATTTACAACTGTTGCAAGCGGTCGTGCACAGATATGGAGGTTCGTTATACGGCGCAACAGTCTCTCGTTCATATGTAAACGTACAGGACTTTGCTCAGCAGGGATGCTGACCAGCACATTTCAGGATGACGTTGCTTCGAAAGAGATATTTGCTCTCGACTTCGCGGCCCTCTCTAATTGATTACACGCATCTTTTCACGCGTTCTATTCAGCCAATCGCCTCTCTTTTCATCTCGGTTGAGGGCCGATATTGATTGTGCCTATCAACGAGTAAACCCGACCGACAGCCGGAGATCGTCCCGTGTGAAGCGAGTAATTCACTGGTCAGGCATTTGTCGTGCGTCAACCAACGTCGTATATCAGCTTCTGATCATGTGCCGTGGATATCGATGAACATCTTGTCTGTGTATTCTCGTCGCGAGAACAAGTTCGAATAGAACGATCGAAGAATCGCCGATTTTAAGCGAAATTTCTCTCAGCAGCTTTGAAGGAAAAACGATATCAACAATAAGAATTCCTAGCCGAAATTTTGCCAGTGGTAAATTTTATGGCAATTCTTCGTCTCCTCAAAACCGCATTCTTCGGCTACTCTCTTCGAATCCGCTCACGAACGGAGACCTTAAAGTTCGTCGAATTTTTGTATTAATTCGTTAGAAGGCTATTTTGTATTAATTCATTGGAACTGTAATGCCATTCTGATCCTCGCGATTCGATCGCTGCTTGCAATTATTCGAAATTTACGAGTGCTCGTTTAGAGCTTCGCAAGTAGCTTGTACAAGGTTCGTACAACGAACGGATTGGTCATTAAAAATCATGGAAAATCATGGAAGATCACGGTGGAGGATAAAATTTTGCTGTTCGAAATGACGACGGAGGTGTCGAATCTGCCCCCTCCCGCACTAAAAACGAGACGAACGTATCGCGCCATAAGCAAACAACGTTGGTTCCTGTTCTGCATCCGTTGTGTCGTAGGGAGAATCGCCGCTTTCCTGCGCCTCCCTTTTGCTTTCCGCGTGTCGAATCGCGGCCTGAATGGTGGAAAAGGTGCCGCACCTTCGTAGGTTATAAATCTAGTCGGGCCCTCCCTGTCCCACCTTTCTCTCTCGCAGCGGTCCTAGGGGGTCTTAGAGCGTGTGTGAGGTCCCCTAAATGGTAACAAATGTCTACAAAATGCCAACAATGAGCCGCGAAGCGGTTGACATCCGAGAGCGCATTTTATTTTCCTGTCAACGCTCCCTCGTGGTAAGACGAGGAAGGAACCATGTGCTTGTCATGGCAAACTGGTATATGCGTCGTTGTTTAAAATATCGCACGCGAACTCGCTGTCTGATTATTCGAAACAGTTGAATAAATTTCATCTACAGCTACGTTTCGTTAGAATTCATCGTATTTGCAATTCTGGTAGCATCGTTGCGAGTGTCGATCTTTTTCGTCCACGTACCTTTCGTAGTTTTTCTAATTTTGATAGTCCCACTATCTTTCAGATCAATTTTACGTCTACTCGCGTTTCATTCGAATTTCGATAGTTTCACAACTGAACGTATCCTACTTTTCAATTTTCCATTTCCCACATATATCTCGTTACTTTTCACGTAACGGGATTTCTTTTCCAGAGGACCTTTCGCGCCTATGAAAAATAATACAATTCTTCGAGTTCGTTGATTCTTAATTTTGCTTTTCCTCGCATCGTAGAATATCTTTCCTCGAATAAGTAGCGACGATAAAGTAGCTCTTACGTAAAGGGAAATCAAATTTTGTGGATGTAAAGTGAACAAGATCGAGCCGAAACGGCGTCGAAACCATAAAATGGTGTAGAAAGAGCGAACCGCATAGATGACTATAATTTATCTTGTTGTCAGCATTGGCCGCAAGGGAAGAAAGAGGAGGTCGATGGGACAAGACTGTCAACACGAACGACTATTCTTTCCCCGTGTATCGACCTGACCGAACCACTATAGCGCGGTTCTTCAAGTACAAATCAGGGCACGTAGGTACTCTTGGGAATTGTAAAGAAGTCACCGCCCAAGGATCATTAACCGCCAGCATGGTGGTCTCTGTCGATGGTGGAAATCGCACGGCAGAATTTAAGCTCGGATCTAAGGCCCGTTTCCGTCTTTTGCCTGGCAAAAAGGAAATCACGGCGAACGTTGACTCGAAACGGTTTCGTCTTCAAACGTTTCCCAAGCAGATAGAATTATAACATCGATCATCGTTCTCGATAGCAGATCGATCTTTCCGAAGAATTGGGAAGCGACGAAATGCGCATTTGAAATTTCTATTTTAATTTTGAAACCCGTGCTTCGAGCTTATACTTTGCTTTTATAGGGTCGACCACGCGAGTTTGTGCATTTTATTTCAAATAACTTTCAGCAATTGTAATTTTAATTCCTAACATATTCGCTGGCAAAATTCCGAAAATATTCGTCGTAAATATTAATTAATAATAAATAATTAAATATTCGTATATTTAATTATTTTACATTTACTTACATTTACATTTACTCTTATTCGTAGAACGATACGTTTGTTCAGTGAGAAGCTCGGTTAATTATTCTTCGATTCGATCGAGCATTTTGCGCTTGGTAAACGTTATTCTGCAGCTGCATTTATAAATCTCGCAAATTGCCGATTCCTAGAAAGCACCTATGTCTCCTAATCGAAGGCAGCAACTCGCATGGTTTATGTACCGCAATGATTTATCGCTATCATTTTGCCTGGTGGTGGCGCAATGCTCGAGCAACGTATATTGTGAAATTTTTAAGATTTCATCGAATCTACGATTCTTCGAGTGTCACACTTCCCAATTCGACGTAATCTCAAACTACTTTTCATCCGACCGCCTCAATCTCGCCCGGTTGCATTAATGTTTTTACCAGGTACCGTTTCACAGATTACAATCAAACGTGAACCATTACATGGATCGGTCGGTGTATTCTCGATCTGAAAAGGATTATATGCTCGCGTGACAAGGACCGCAACAGCTTGCAGCGTAACATATTAGATACACGGCTTGATATCACGCCGGACAGGCTGCTCCTTTTCTTTGACATTGCTCCTTTTTCCATTCTGACACACTCGCCCCTCACCTCTTTTTCATTTGCTCCCATTCTTTTTTAACGTTGATGGTTCGTTGCATCGAAACGCAACCGTCTCTCGCCTGTCCTTTTTTCCCTCGATCGTTTTGATAAGGTTCGCTGGGATCAACGTGGAGCGAACCATTGACATTTATTTCATACTTTTAGCGATAATATCGTGTCTCTTATAGGTTTATCGAGCGTTGTTTCCGGGCAACACTGTAGCCCGTGTTAAGGCGACGGTTCGACTCGTTCTTTTATATTATTTCTATCAAATTATGTATTCAGATGTGATTAAAATATGAACTGAAGGTTTACGAGCGGTTTGACGCGATGTCAAACACCAGTGCCAACACACGCGGATATTCTGTAAGAAGTGATAAAACGAGCAACAAAATACCTTCCGCTAGTAAGATAATACGCTATGAAATTATGGTAATCGCAGCCGGGAATATTAATATTTATCGAACAAACTTACTTCTAACGAGTAGAGATTCTATCCTCGTAAAAATTCTATCCTCCTGGAAAGCTATGGTCGTCTACGTACTCGTAAATAAGTGTTTACACAGTGCTAATAACGAGTTAAATAGTTTGTCTTCGAACGTGATACTCGACGAATTACAAGGCGAACTCGTTCGTTGCTAGCTCGATCTCGAGTGTCTTTGTAACTTAAATAATTCTCCTTCGCCTCGTAACTCGTCACGTTCCGTGGATCCTCAGCCTTGCGTCTTTTTTACGATGATTAAATACGTAAATAGATCGATTAAAATAACCCTATGCTACCTTACAATCCGTTAAATTTGCTCGATTATCAACACCTGTACCAGACCCTAATGACATGTTCTATCTCTTCTCGCGTGTCGGTGTACTTAGGTGGATCGGTTAAATCAATGTCTCGAATTCTCAGCGGCGCGTCGATCGTCGATACAATCAATAAACCTGATTGTGAATCACTTAGCGGCGTTGCTCATCGGGTCGGTTGGTTCTGATTACGTAGGAGGTCGGAGGTGGTGTAAAGTGTAAAGCATCGGAATGGATATACATATAACACACGTGGAAAGGAATAAGAGAGAGAGAAAGAGAGAAGAGCGAGAGAAGGAGATGGTGGGCAGGACCCATTAGGCTAATCCCTCGTCGGCGGCCTCGGCCAAAGGAACGGAATAAGAAGGAATGAGAAAGCCACAGGCTACGTGTCATTCCTGCTCGCCTGCCGACACCTATACTCGGCCGACACCTTCGTGGCCGAGCTGTACGAGTATATCCGTTCAGAGGTGCTCCCTATCACGACCGCTCTCTCGTATTCCTTCGCCATCCGCGATGGAATTCGTCCATTGTCCTTTCTCTGCGTAGCGCGAATCCGCGTACACCCCTGTTCTTCGGCGTTAAAACGCTTACTATGCATAAAAATCGGACGATTCGGATTATCAGTGTGAAACGACGTATAAAAATTGATCGCGGCTTTACTACCAGTTAAACGATTTGAAATCGTTTTTATTTTTTCAATTTTACCTACGTTTGCTATTCGTATTTCTTGGGAATTCTATCGACGATTTGAAATTGATATTGCAAGTATTACGTAGCAGTAATTTTCTTCGGGTGGATATTTAGGATTTGAGTGGAATCGTTTTCGAAGGTAGCAAAGACGCGAGATATTTGTATTATATTTTTCTAGATTCGAAGGATCTGTGCGCGTGCTGAGTTTGGACTTACAGTGCAACGAGTAAGATGTTGCATGGGATAGTGATTCTTGGATCGTAATGGTTATGCAATGGGGTGTACATATTTGCATTGTGTGAAGGTATTGGAAGGTAGCAAGCGATCTATACAATTCGCCGCATCCAGGAAGGAAAATGGTACCGTTGACGGAATCTTCAGCCCTATCTATCTATCTGTGATCTTCAAATTTGTACGTTGCAATTCCAGTCTTATTTCAACACTTTTAATATTTTAGCCGTTGAATTTCCATAGGCACCACCCACGGGTGTGGCAGCTATAATACAAGCAAATTGATAGTTTATGGGCTCTAGTGCCTTCCACTGGCTAGTTTAGTATCTATTTCGATATGCTAATTCAAAACACCGCACGATCATTGGTTTCGTTCAAGAAACGTTAAAAGTTGCGAATGTACTATCTCTCGATAGTAAACTATAGTAGTTGTACCACTATATCAGATAATAATTTATTCCTTTCCTAAACAAATTCCTCCTTTCCATATATTTCTCTTAATTCACCGGCATTACTGTTTCGAATTAAATCGGAAAACGACGCGGGCGGAATCGAAGAATTCCTACGCAACGTTCGTTTAACGAAAGAAGATCGAGCTACCGAAACGAACGTTCGTCACACCTCGCGTTAAAAATTTCGCAAATTGATGGACGCTAATTTTTAAATTCTAAAATGTCGGTTTAGGCGATTTAATTTGGGTTTAACGATCGCCCAACCCCAGCGACGATTAAACGTGATAATTACAAGCGTCCTCTAGAAATCGCGGTGCAAGAGAAAGAAGTTTGATGGATTAACTTTTAATTAAAAGGTATTAAACATTAACGACGGTCATTTGCAGGGACGATGAATGCTCGAGCACGGTCTATGCCGATGGATATCTGTAATTGAGGGGTTCAGTTTTAAAGCGGTCCGTAACACTTCGTTCACGAAACGCTTCAACAACAGCCCTCGATGGCTTTACACCTGTTCCGCTTCGCATTTTATTAATATTCATTTACCCCTATATCCGACGTTGCATCTGATTAACATACTTTAACGTTAATCGTAACAGCTTTATTAATATTCGTGTCGTTTAGGTACTTGCGGATCGGTTAGCAGTTAAGCGTCGGATTATATCTAAATATTTCTTTACGCCGAGGTGTAGCTTTTATTCGACTAATTATTCTTTCAGGGCTACATCGAACACCATATCCAATGTGAGATTCGTAAGCAGCTTAATCGTTCTTACATTATTTAGATTTTTCATTATCTATTAGATGACTGTTTCTAATTATGTAAATTAAACTTGATGTATTTCCATTGAATATCCATTATTATATTTACAATTACGCCGTTATTAATCATTTCACGTCTAACTCGTCGTTACATCGGCTGGATCAGATCTATTTTCAATGGAGTAGGCAATTAATGCTCTAATCGATCTTCGTCCACGCAGTTTCTTCGACGCTCAATATATTAACGGTACTGCTTTTACAACATTAGCAGCGATTCACGTAATTTCATTAGTTTCTTTCCATTTACTGCTACGGGCAAGCGTTGAATCGCGAAGAAGACGTAGCAACCTTTGTTCCTTCTTTCCAAATAAATTATTATCTGACGCTTGGTTCGAAGAAGGTTCTAACGTGTCGTGTATCTTGAAAATTATGCAGATCCATTTACGTTCATATTCCATGTGGTCCTTGCGACGAATATTCTAGTTAACGTTATTATCAGAAAGAAGACATCACCCGATACAATTCTCATCTGATATTTTCCATTCGTTGGAGAAAAATAATACGACGTGGCATTTCTTCGCAAAAACTTCCAACCGATTAAAAATAATCATCGTTTTCGTCATTTTCAAAAGACCTTGCTCACAGCTACATAGCATCGACAACGAAAAAATTCCATTGTCTTTTCATTTCCAGGCCCTTTTCTTCGTAACCGTCGAAAGCCAACACGTCGAGAGACTCGCATGAAACTTATTCATCAATAGGCTGCATTGCAAGGTGTCACGGTGCTTATGGGGGTCCGTAAATGAGCACCACTGCCGACGTGTGGCAGGCGGCCCGTTTGATCTCCGCGGGACCCTCGCAGGGCCCTACAGTCCCTTTGCCTCTCGCCTCTTTCCTCGCATTCTCCAAGATCCACGATCGAAGGATCTAGCCGTTCTTCTCCCACCTTCTCCTGGGCCCGTTTCCCTCTCGTTTTCTCTCTAAAAATAAACGCACGTATACGCGCGTCTCTTCCTCCACCGTGTCTTCCCTCTTCGTCTCTTTCCTTGTCCGTTGCTTCTTCTTCGTCTCTCGTTCTCTTTCCGTTTCCTCCCTCGCTCGCGCAGACTATTTTTATTTATGAGAAGCCGTCTCTCTCCACGTTCAATCGTCTCTCTTTCTGCCTCCCTTCTTGACCGCGGCAACGCGCCTGACGGTCCCGACTTTTAAGACTTCGGAACACCTGTACCGCTAATTCCTCCTTGTCTACCTGTATCACTCACGAAAACAAATTCCCGCCTCGTGTCAACGGGCAGTGACTCGATGTCGCCTGAAATCGTGTCTGAGTGCTTGATACTCGTGGAGGAATTCTGTTGCAGCAGATTGGTGGGGAACATTGGCTTTGTAGTATTTTTCACGCTGGATGTTAATCGACGAGGATATACCTTGTTTCTATGCTACATACGACCGGAACGTTTTCGTCCTTGAGTTTCTTTTTCCTGGCTATTTGATCGATCAGATGGACAAGACGAAATCGACTTGTAAGTAGGATCAGTTTCTTGCATCGCTCACGTACAATTTCTGATTTCTTCATTTGGAGATCTTTCGTCCTTTCACGCGCCGTTTCATTTATCTTAAGAATAAATTACTTTCTAGCTATTTTTTCATTACTGTAAATATTCTCGATTAAATAATCTCTTCGATCTTGCATATTTTTGCAACTTTAAATAGATTTAATTTATAGAATATTTTATTGGGGTGAATTTATCGAATATTCTCTACATTTCCGCGTTTAAGAATTTTCTATAAAATACATACGTACATCTTTAACTCGTTCGTTATACGTATTTACAATAATTTGCTCCATTTTACATGATATGTGCCTAGGAGAAAGAATAAAAAGAAATAAGCGATCTGTCGCGTGTTCTCTACATTTTTAAATACGTAAACATCCGCGATGGACCATCGACTCATTCACCGCGTGTATCTGTAATTTGCTCCATTTTCTGATACATATCCGCGAAGAAGAATAAGAGGGAAGACGAGCAAAAATAATCCTTCAGAACTTGAAGAAGGAAGTCTCGAAAAGGGGAGTGCACGGATCGCGAATGAAATGAGAAAAACGACGAGAAAGACTAAGAAAGGAGAAGAACAAGACGAAGACGAAGAAGACGAAGAAGACGCAGAAGACGAAGAAGAAGAAGAGGGATAATGCGTGCCCCGTAAGATATTGACACTCCTGTAATCCGTTTGTCGGACGTGTGGGCAACCTGGCTAATCCTGCTCACGCCCACCGAAGATTAAATCCTGAAGGCTTCCCGGCTCATTCGGACTAACTTGGCCTAACCGACGACGTAGGACCGGACTTAAAGTCCTGTACACACGCTCGCGTACGTCAAACTTCGTTCGTAGATACAGCAGAGGTTAAAAGCTCTTGATGCCCTCCGACGATGGATCGGCGGCCGTGTTTTTCTTCTTTCTTTTCGTCTTTCGCCTCGCGATATCGTCTCGCATCGCTACCACGTCCTCTGTTTTTTACGTTTTATCACTCGTCATCATTCTCTGTCTCTAAGTTTCTATCCACGCGTTTTTCCTTCCTCCGGCCAATGAATAATTAACACGTCGATTACGCGCGCCACGTCCTACGACGCTGCATCTTTCTGTATCTTGTGGAATCGCGACGTTCGCGTTCTAGTTACGCGATCGAATCTTGAGGCGATTGTTCTGTAGCGAGGTTCGAGTTTGGGGCTAAGATTGTCGCAGAGATTATCTTCGATAACTTGATTACTTTGGCGAAGTAGATAGAGGAACATTGCATAGATGATGTGACGAGGATTCTTGTTGTTAAGAGAATCTTTACTCTCATAGAAAGAAGACTAAAAAGAAAACACTCCACTGACCTCACTAAAGAAATAAAATAGACAAACCCGAAGATGGTATCCCACATGTTGTTTAGCGATTAAGTTAGAAAAATTTACCGAATGCCCAGCTGGGCAAATTGTAAAGTACAAATTAAATAATAAAAAAAAGAGAATCTTTGGTTATCTCAGTGAAATGAACATGCAAGAGGAAATATAGTAAACGTCGTAGTTATCTCCAGTGACAGTTATTGGAAATTTTTGATAGTTTGATATTCCCAGTTGTCGTTTGTGATACTTACATGACGAAGAAAATGAGTTTAAAGCGATCGTTCGAATGTCTCCGTTTGATGCAAAGAGTTACACTAAATTTGAAATAAATTTCATATACTAAATTCTAATCGTGTACTCACCGCCGCCTAGTATGCCATCGATGGTGTAGTCCTTTTTCCCATCATCACCAGGTCGTCCACCGCGAAGTAACCTGCTGATGGAGCTGACACTTGGAGGGTCTGAGAAACCTTCCTGCTTGAACGAAATTTGATCAACGATTAGAATAAATATCTTAACGATATAATAAGAATAGATATTAGAATAAATATCTTAACGATAAAATACAAGATAAACGTTCCATTCTTAATCGATGTGCCGATAACCGAGATTCTACTCCTGGTAATATTATTTCAACCGAAATCCATTAATACCTTGTGGAAAATCTGCTTCGTCATTACCTAACTCGATCACAGCTATATATCCTAAATTTAATGTCTCCTTTTCGTTTTATTTTCATTACTAATTCGCGAGAACAATGCAAGCTCGCTGCCGGCGCGCCGTGGGTTGCACTTTGCCTGGCATTTGCGATTTGCAAATGCAGCCTACTGCACTACAATTTCGCGCGATCATTTTCAAAGCAAAATATACATTTTGCGCCGCTGAGATTCAGCGTTATTACACATCGCGTTGTGCACCGTTATGCGCAAGTATTTACTACGCTTGAATTCTTCGATGGTACGGTTGGATAGATCGTGAAATCTTTTTTTACGTACGAGACACTGAGAAGGTTTGCTCGAAAAAGCTGGCAGAACGAGCGTTTTAGAAATTGTACGCGCCTTCCGCGTTACGAAATTCAAAATAGATTTACAAATCCATTTCTGAGTAAATTCTCTTTTGCTAGCGGTCTCCGCTTACTCTTAGATACGATTATTTTGGTCGAAAGACTTAAGAAATTGTTAATGCTGCGTTTTTTAACGCAGCCAAAGAGCGTAGCATCGTTTGTTATATTTTATTCTTTAAGAATTCTAAATTGTAAATTGTAAATTATCAAACGTGAAATTTTGTGATATTTTTGAACAATCTTCGTGGGTTTAGACGATATAGTAGAAGATATTTGGAAATTTTTCCCAGCAAACTGTACTTGGAGGAAATTTAATTTTCTCTTTTCTGGAAGCAATACCATAATTATGTTACTCTAGAAATTGGTAATTATCGCATAAATCATTCTGCTAAATAGCAAGCTTCGACAAATTGAAAATTTGATACATATATATTTTAATAATATTTTAAACAAGTAGACATAATTACTTGAATGTCTCATTATATATGATAAACACGTTTCGTTATCGTATTTAACAAATTTCCTATACGTTTTATTTTACACCACAACTATTTGAAACGCATAAAGTTATCGATCGTCGTAATATTCGACCAACTTTTTAACGTAGAATTAGCTGATTAAAATTTTACGACTAATCAATCAATTACGTATTTCAACTGTATATTTTGCAACGGTGGCATGTAACTAATTATCCGATATAAACCTATGATATCGCAATCGAATATTTACCAGAAGTTAATCATATTCAAACGGCCTTTTTACGAGCCTCATGAATATAGTCACAAAATCTGTATTTAATTTTGAGACAGATCAATATACCAATAGCGTAGCGTCTACAGGCTGCGGACATATTTTATAGACTATAAACGTCGATAAACGTTTTCCTGGAGCAGAGGCGTGAATCGAGCGAGGCGCAAATTACAGAGCCTTCGATTATAATAGCAACAGTAGTTGGGTATGGCCATAAAAGTGTTCAAGTTTTTAATTCGCAGAACACATTTTTCATTTGCAAAACAAATTGAGTTATTAAAATTGTATTAAATACCTTCATCGTCGATATAAAGCGAGAAATGCCTAATTGACACTCCATTTGTTCAAACACTTCGATACGTATTCTGAAAAATGACGATGATTTCGCGTAGGAACGAGAACGAAGATCTTTGATATTCATAGTGAGACGACAGCATACTATGCTATAATACGCTATAGTTATATATTCTAATAGCTATAATATTCTAAATATTTACTTACAAAATGTCATAGTTTTCGATATTATACAAAATCATCCGTGTTCGAACGACGCGTCCTACGATTGCTAACCCGAAACAACGTCTGATCTTTAATCTCTCGATGCCTCTATCGCCTCACGAAGCGTAGATCTCGACCTACTACCACGCACAACCTCCGCAACGAAACGCCGATACTCATATACATATTACCTCGCATACCCGGCGGCATCTTGGAAATCTGTGAAAATCTGCAAGCCATATCGCCGCTTATCGATCTTCCTTATCTCATCGACGAAGCCCGAGAGATAATCCGAAATCTTACACGGTTAAAGGGGAGCGCGAGGAAAACCGAGAAATCGATGGTGGCAGAACAGAAAATAAAGGAAGGAGGAAGGAAGAAGGAAGATTGCAGAGGAATATATCGAAATAAAAAGGAGATCAAATAAAATAGAAGAAGCTAGAGTGTCCTAGGTCTGAGGTGAAGGAACTGCATCCCTATACATACAGTCGGAGCAAAGATAAGTGGAACAAGGGTAGTGGAACAAGGTATCGATGTATTTTAAACGAACTACTACTTAGTGTTATTACTACTACTTAGTATTCGAGTTTCGTTTGCTATGTATCTTGCTGGTGCATAGATAGTTTGGTAAACGCTTGAAATTGACGTTCAACGCGAAGAAGACGTATTTAACGAAACTTCGTTAATACCTATTCCCGCTACCTGTCCGCTTATTTTTGCCCTCGACTGTATATTCGACGAAGATGAAGAGAAAGGTGGAGGTCTGACGAGAAGAGTAAAAGAGCCGCGTCGGAGTGAAAAGGGATGGAAGGTGAAAAAAGCGAAAAAGAGGGTCGCCGGTGTCGATGGCTATCTTTCGGATCGGCGATCTCAGAAACAATAACGATCCTTGTGCCCGTTGGTGGCGGTCGAGGCTTTAGGTCCGGGGCGATGACAGCGCGAGAGAGACGAACCTCTCTGTCGAAGAACGAGCAGAGAAACGTTGTAAGAAAGTGGATGAAGAAGGATGGATGCCGCCCCAGGTCTTCGGCACCAGGAACGCCTCCTTCCAACATTAAATGCCGTATTAATGCCGGCCACGACCGCCCGCTTCCACGACTCTGCAACGGCGTACGCGTTCACGAAACCGTTTTTCCTCTTTCGGCCTCGTCCTCCGCCTCTCAGCTTTGCCTCCACGCGTAGCCCGTTTCTCCTGCCCTTCTCTGCCTCTCTTTGTCTCGGTCGATCCTGTGCAGGATGCGTATACCAAGCTGCAACCTTCTCCTCTTCCAACATCCAAGGATTTATCTCTCTATCGACGATCGCCTTGGGTTGTACCACGTGGTTCCGCGATGGATCGGTTCTATTGGTTTCGTTGGTTTTGACGAAACAGGAATGGAGGGATGGAATTTTTTCCTGGGCATCTCGTAGATTGAGAACCGTATAGCGATCCTTATCTTCGTCGCGGCACAGATATGCGGGGTTGGTTCTGCCTTTTTCTTTCGTGTTACCAGGCGAGTGCTACCGCTACCCGAATATCTCGATCAGTGGTTTCAGCGGTCGGGTCCGGTCCCGTTTCGGCTACCTTTGAATTCTGGGTGTTCGCGAACTGCGACTATGGTTTTCGGGAAACGCAACATGCCATGCATTCATTTTATCTTAGAAGCTTAAGGGATGTTCTTAGATCGTCGATCGAGCTTCTGCTAATCGAATTTCTGTTGCGATGATTTCGATAGAAATCGATTGCCGGGGGATACTGGTCAGGTAGAAATGTCTCGATCTATTTGTGGAATCGGCCTGTGGCGATGACTAAACGCTAGATCGAACCAGGCGGCACGTTATTCCCATAGTCATTCTCGGAATTTTTGAGAATTATTTGCGAGTGAATTTGCGAACAAATTCGTTTGACGTTTTAAATCCTCCTGTTTCAAAAGTCACGTTTTTATTCGTGTCGATGATAGACGACAGGAAATTCTATTAAAGCAACGATGGTAGTTCTCACTCAGCGGGATAATTTTTGGCAGTTCAGCGCCCGAACTACGAACACGGAGTTCTGCACTGGGATTAAAATACAGGGGCGTGTGACAGGTATAACGCAACAGCTGGTCACACGATTGCTCGAAGATCTCATAACACGAGTGTAGCTATAAAAATATTCATATAATATTCGAAGCGTTCCAAGATTAATATCAATCTCACATCCCTACGAATACGAACGATTGGAAGCCTATACGCCATGGACACGATTCACGCCCTCGTATAATCGCGTTACACGTTCTTTCTTTTTTTTTAACTGTCCTCTCTATCGAACATCCAGCGAGGAAATTATTATCTTCCGCGGAGTTCCAGCCGGAACATGGCCGTTCGCATGGTGATGCTTACGATTTCTCAAGGTGTCGAGATAAAACGCCGCACACGGAAGAGGCTATTCTTGGAAAAGTCGTTTTGCATACTCGAAAATCGCGGCACGAACGAGGGAGCGTTACGCCAATGAGGTGTGGGTGTAGGCGGCGGGCAGTAACGTATTAAAGGACACGCGAGTCGCCTCGGGGCGCTCACGTACACCCCTGCCCACCTCGTGCACGCCTCGTGCACAAGATTAAAAAGCCCCACTCACTCGCGATCTTTCGAGAGATAGAGGGACCCTGCGGAAACGTCCACCCCCCCGATCTAGAGGTCGGACGACGACGCCTTTCAACGTTTTCCACCGTGAAAAACTGGATCCGCGAAATTGCTACTTCGGTACAGAGACGGTACGGCCAGCTGTTACGCGTTCTAGAGCTGTTTCTATCGATAGACGCAAGCATTTGCATCTTTCGTGGACATTTGTCTATTGGTTTATCGTCGATTTCAACTGTTATATACTGACACGTTCATTTCTGTACATATATATGCGAATCGTGTATGGCAGTGAATGCGTCGAGGACCCATATGTTAACACTTTGACTGCCACGCAGAAAACATATGTTTCGCTGAGGACGCCACGGGAGTATTTTTATTATTCAAAGCACATAATGGCAAAATAATAATAAATTGACGATGTAAGACAACGTTCTTCCCCGATCGACCGTTTATCTTATTGGTGGTCACCGGTGACCATCGTGGTGCCTTGGTAACTGTCGATAGCGACGTATTACAACAAGACTTCGTTTATTCCAACAAACCATTCGCGTTCGTTATTTCGTCGCAAGCGAAACGTGCAGAATATATCGTTGAAACGTGTAGAAGATATTGGTAAACGGTATTTGCTCGTTCTATATATGATAGCAAGGTACGTGCACGCTTCTAACTTCGATTATACGATTATAAAGCAGCATTTACGATTATTTTCCAAGCTGTGTTTATAGTAATATTCGTAGATCACCTCTCAAAGATATGGATGCAAACACAGTGCACCGTTAGATGCAAGATTCGTTCTCATTTTTTTTATCGGTGTTGTAATAAAAATATTTAACCGTTCAATGGGGTACTTTTTATTTCAAAGTACCTCCTATTTGTCGGTTATATTCAAAATGCCCTATTTTTATTCAATTTTTACAATTGTAAGAAGTTCAAGCGCTCTGGTCGCCAATGACCACCGTGCCAGTCAAAGTGTTAAGTGACAGATCTAAAGAACTATCTAAGTGCAGAGGATGGTTGGTCGTGTGGTTTAAATGACGAGATTACTCGATATTGAAACCGTCAAATATATTTAAAAATAATTAATAAATGCAGAGAAAGTTCGCTAAGACGCTGGGTACCAACTGGTTCTCTAAAGACTGTGTATTGATCGCTATGAAAATCGCTCGAGACTGAGACTGAAAAACTGGTCACCTTACGATCGCGTCTGTTTATTTATACTGGTCGGGGAAGTACCGGAAAGTTTACATTCGCTTTGTTCGACAGCTACACGTAGCGGCGACACTGTTTTACCCGGAGTTGGTTTATTATTGCGTTATGTATATCCTAACACTGTTGGTACTCCGAGGCAAAACAACAACGTGGCTCGGATTGTCCTCTAGCTCATGTGCCGCTACTCAAGAAAGACAATTTTGAAGTAATCTTTTAGAACGAGCGTTTCGTTGTTCTGCCCGATAAGATTGCAGGCACGCGACGAGGAAAACAGTCGTCACGCCTTTGGATATCGATCGCTAACGATGATAAAAGTTAGAATTTAGCGGAGTATTACATTAGATACTAAGCTTTGTGCCTCTGCGGGATGAAACAGGTTTCTACGAAAGAGGATAAAGCAATGCCAAAGTATTTTCTAAGAGCGTTTAGTGGGATGGAAACCTAATTATAAAAAGCTTAATGTATATTATATTATAAATAGTTAACTTATTGGATTTATTAGCGGTAATAACTTTGATTAATATATCTTCCAGAGTTCCATTTATGACGATATTTATTACGTATTTTAAACCTGTATTATCTTAAATCGTATATCCAATAGGCAATTTAACGTGTATTAAGTTGCAGTTTAAATACCTATATGTAATGAGATATATAAGTAGTTGGAATTTCGTACAATTGTGAAATTCAAGTACAACCACCTAATACCTGTAATTTAATTATCTATTTAATTATTTCATTATTTGATACCTATTACGTTAACGAAACGTTCTATTCGATTGAAACAAGATAATACATTACGAATGATTGATAAGAGGTAGAAGTAACTTTTCAAGTCGATCTAATAAAACGAACTGCAAAACCGTTTGTTTCTTACCTTCACCAATTTTTCTCTGATTTCCCACGAGAAGATTGCCGGATTGTCCCTTTTCATTTCTTCTATCCTCGCCTCGATTTCAGGGGTTGCTACCCTCGGTTTGCTACCGCCGATGACGCCCGGTCTAATGGAGCCAGTTTCCTGGTAGCGATTTAAAATTTTCGAAACGCAGCCGTGAGAGACTCGAAGTTGTCGCGATATCACACAAGGGCGGACTCCAGCCGCTGCCATTTCGACAATTTTCAGGCGAATGTGATTAGGTAGCGGTCGGCCGTTGATGAAGACGCCTCCCAATTGATTCATGCGTCCCTGTCCTGTCGGAAACATTCCATCAGTCTTCGTGTATTCGATTCAACGTGCACGAATGTCTCAATCGGAGATTGAATACAGAAAATCGCCGGTTTGCTGAGAAACATCGTATTCTTTATCGGATTTCTGATTTACTTTTGTAGCATATGTTTATGGAAAATTGATAGAATTTATGGGAAATTTAAAATTGTAAAAACACGTGCGATGTATCAGAAATACGTAAAATATTCGGAGCGTAGCAAATCGTTAGAAAATTTAAATAGAACGAGTCTCTGCGTAGGATTTATTTCTTTACGATCGTGGAAGTACGAATCGAACGAAAACAGTTTGTACATTTAACATTTTTTGGAGGAAAGACAGTTTCTAAGTTACAGTGTTCCATAAAATTGAACGTACTTGCTGTGTCCAACGTTATATCGTCTTGTGACGAAATATCTGCAAGCAGTTTTAAATAATAATTCAACTTTAATTCATAAAATGTGCTACAGATCCTCGCTCGAAGTTTCCATTCGATTTACATAAAACATTTCAATTAGTCTAGTAATTAATCGTATTTATCATGAATTGACGTCTTGAAACTCGTCTCGTACATTTCCGAGCAGACTTCGATATCCGATCATGGAGCACCATGCTCTTCCAAAAGTTAAAAGCGATTGAAAAGAGGAAAGTGAATAGCATGAAAGATGGACGCGAACGTTCGAGTTGTGTGAAATTCTATTGCCAAGGAGATTAATAGACACACGAGTTAGTTCGTTCGGATTCTTCGACACAGGTACAGGGATCGTGTCTAGATTTTCTCCAGGGTCAAAGAATATTCAATTACGCGGCTGCTAGATGAAAGACGGTGCAAAACGATCGACGATGAGGATGCAAAGAATTGCGCGAGAAAGTAGCATGATTTCGTGGATGGAAAAAATTCAGAGGCGCAATTGCAGTGATTGGGCTTGAAATTAGCGGCTAAATCCGCGTTCAAGGCGCAAACGTGAAATCAGATAACAGAGAATACTAAAAAAAAAAAAAAAAAAAGAAAACGAAACGGGCCTAACAACCGTAAAATTGAAGAAGTTATGCTCATAGAAGGCCATTTTCAGAAGGCTAACGGGGCCCAAATATCCGATATCGTTAGTCCAATTAGCCACCTTTTCGCGCGCGATATTATTTTCATTATCACGCTCGATTATGCTGCTTGTAATTAGCATTGGAGAGCCGGAATAATAGGCGAATCACGCGGATTGCTGTTTATCGGTACACCCTTTAATTAACTATAAAAACTTGATAAGTGGATTATCGTACGGAAATATTGGTACGTAAATGCGATTTTATGGAACATGTGAAAAGTATCTCCGCGTTGTTCCTTTGAATATTCAAATTTAGGTACACGTTAGATTGTTTGAGTTAATTAAACGAGAGAGATACTCTTTCATCGTTTTCGAACAGCGTATTTTTGACCAAAAATCAAAATGACCTTTGTAAGAAATTTTACAAGATGCGATGTTACAATTCCCAGACAGGTTCGATCGTGATTATTGAAAGACTGAAGCATCCAGGTATAACGTTATACGTTTGACAGATAGTTTGAGTTATGCAAACCTGGTTTATTTGAAAATTAGCCCACGTTTAATCTCTCGTGAGAGATACAAAAATACAAGATTCCTCGAAGAAACAACTTTTAATATAAATCTGTAAACATTTCTATAAGAGAATATCACTATAAAAAGAGATATCTTAGTTTAGTATTTTCTACATATTTTCCCAAAATTAGTAAAGGAATTTCTTCTTCTTTCTTGTAACGTGTCTACATATCCGTGACGAATCATATAAAATTTATTTCCAACGAATATGTAACATTATAAAGGAATATACGATATTCTAAAGAAATTATTTAAGGGAACGTAATTTAATATGAACCGGTTTAACAAAAAACAAGAGAAAATCTTAGTGAAACAATGGCTGTATAAGGATCAGGGAGAGACAAAAGATGAGGAAGTTGTGGAAAAAGGAAGCAGATAATGGTGCTCTTCTGTGTGTCTCTTATGTCTTATGTCACGGTATGAAAGTTGGCAGCTTGTGCAAGAGATTGCGCAAAAGATGGTTTTCTAATACCCGACGCTGGCGAGTTTATTCTATTCGTATATGTAGGAGCGGTGAAAAAGACTGCTGGTAAAATATTGTTGGTACGGAGTCAGTGTTGTTGGGAAATCGGTCAGTTCCTAGAGCAGAGGACTTGCATGTCAATTACGTGAGTGTCGGTGATGTGGTTCATTCGAAGAATAAATGATGTTTCGGTAGTAGCGGTTTTAAATCGTGATGGATGGTTTCGAACGGCGGGAGGCGTGGAATCTTTCAATTAGCTTCAGAATTTAAGTTTTCTTCGTGATTTCAATGGACTCGTAATTTAAATATTCATTTTTATAATTTAAGTAAAATTAGAAACTATCATCGATGATTAAAACGTAGATAGATAGTTTCTGTTAAAAATGTTCGTTATCTTTGTATTGTATCTCGAGATGCAAATAGTATTATTCTTTGTATTTACACGTTGATTTTCTAACTGCTTCTGTAACCAGAAATATTCTCAATTTTATAAACAAATCTTTTCAAACGACAGGCTTGATTTCTCGCGTTCTTTAATCGCGATAAAATATCCTTCGAAACTTAATTAGTGTATTTAATATTTTCGACGTGCCTATTACACAGCGACTATGAGATAAGAATTCTAATGATACGATTAATTAAAATTCTATCTCGTGACGTCTTCCTGTAATGATATAATACAAATGCTAATTAAGAGTTCAGCGAGATCGAATATTGAATATTTATCAAGCAACGAGGGTAAAGCAATCATTGTAACCACATCAAGTTGCGATCTATTCGCGTAACTACAACAGGCAGAATGAATTTATCAGAATTACGACTGCATAATGATCCGAAAGTATCTTGTACGTTCTCTGATTGAATAAAAGAAGTTACGCGTGACTAGGCTTACTCTTTATATATATTGTTGCACGTGTCATGCAAATGTCACATAAATTCCTTTCACCTTTTTCACTGTCGAAACAGGTATTCTGATTTTTCCCCGTCTGGATACGTTTATATCAAAGAACGAATATTTTCTCTTGACAAATCTATACGAGAAACGATCAACAACCATATTTCTATAAATAAAATATTTGCTTGGCAAATTTAACAATATGTATAGTAAAACTTTGGCCATCCAAATTAATCGTGATACACACAGTTACGACCATATTTCCTCTTCAATTACTTTTACAAAAAAAAAAAAAAAAAGCGAACTAAAATTGAATTTCCATGGTATAGGGATTTGTGCGTGATTTGTAGCACGGAAAAAGAAACAACTTTAAAAACAATTCGTTTAGACTGTGTTTTGTAAGGAGGACATTCGGGTTTTTCTACCTAAATCCTTCCAATTACCTTTATTGCTCTTTTACCATTCAGACGTCTTGATTTAACAGGATCGTAAAAAGTGCTTGTGTCGTTTCGATAGTTTCCTTTGAAACTGTTTTATACTATAGGTAAGTACCTATACGCTGATCAATAAACACTTGTCAAGCAACGAATGATTTTTAAACTCTATACATCTTTTCCGTGTCACGTTGCAAGATCGATAATTTCTTGAATCTTATAGGCATTTATATTATACAGACGAATAGCTGTTTCTTTCAAGATTTTCCTACCCGGAATAATAAAGAACTTATATACGACGCAAATGTTAATTAACGTACAAATCCTACGAGCAATTTTTTTCGAAGAACATATATTGAGAGAAAGGGTCTACAATGACATTTATCGATATTTCAATGATTATAGCGTATTCCAGCGAGAGTTTACAATTTTTATCGGTTCCTTAGAAGAAGATATGCCACGTGACATTCGAACTCCAACTCTATTAGTTACATTCGTCAAATTTCAATTTCGATGTGTCATAGCAAAGAAAATAAAAACATAATATTTTATGAAACATAATATTACGTCCATTCTTGGGAAAACACTAAACGATGATTCAAGGTTCTATTTCCTCGAAGATATCAACCACGTGATATTAAAGTTTCACATACACATACGTTAATTTCCAATTCTATTCAACTTCCCTGTTTCAAGAAATAATTACAAACATTCGTCCAAGAAACACTCGGTGAAAACTCAAGGTATCCATCGGTTCCTGACGAAACAATACCACGTGGAATTCAAACTACAATGTTATTCGTCACATACATGAAATTCGAATTCCATTCAGCCTCGTGTCGAATACGATCTCTCTTGTGACAAAAGAAAACCCGAAATCTGCTACGATCCTCAAATCACTCGCTCAAATCGCTTTGTCTAATTTTACACACGAAGCCACATTGATCAGGTCTATAGATGGGAAAGCAGAAAAAAGTGACGATAATAAAATGATTCTAAACATTCCGCCAAGGAACATTCGGTGGAAATTCAAGGTATTTATCAATTCCTGACGAGACGATACCATGTGACATGCAAATTTTAATTTTATTCGTCGCACACGCTAAATTCAATCCCATTCGGTCTCTCGTCAACTACAAACTGTCTTGTTCCACAGAAACAACCTGAAACCTCTTACGATATTTTAGAGACATTTCACTAAAACTCACATTATCTGATACACAAAGCCACATTGATCGATCCACAGATGGAAAGCTAGGTGAAAGTGCAATGTTGCAAACGTTATATCTAAATTCATCCTAGAATTTTCTATCGTTTCTGTCATCTTCTTGTAACCAATGAACGGACATAGTTTATCTCATGAGACTTAATCGTGTATTTGAGTAATGTAACCGAGAAGCTGATAAAAAATGGAGTGGATCGATACAAAGAAAAACTTCGGAAAGACTGGCGCAACGGTACCAACCTTGAAACGGGTATCCTCCGAAGATGGGTCTCATTCCGCTGGTAACGTCCATCCTTCCACCAACGTAGGAATTCCTCGCAGCCCTCCAGGTCTGTCGCACGTCTTGGTTACTCGCGTCACCCACTTGTTTTCGATCTCACGGTGGACCACACGACTGTCCGTTTTCACTAAACGCGAAACTATACGGTTAGCAGACAGGCAGAAGCACGCGGCCGGCACCGTTGGCCCGAGGCAAAACGACTGCTTGGACAAAACGACTGCTTGAACGAAAACGGCGGAGGTGGAGAACAACAAGGACAGACGGGGCACATCGGCGTCTCGGGGCGATGGGGGCAGGGCACGCGCGCCAAGATGAAAGGGGGAACGAAGCTGGCAAGCGCCAGACGAGACGCCGACGACTGGGATGAAAGGAAGGAAAATAAGAATGGAAGGAAAATGGATGGAAAAACTGGCTTGATAGGGTGAATCGTGGCGATGCAGCACGCCAAGGAAGAAAAGGAACAAGCAGGTAGCACGCGTGGCTCTCGTTGCAAGGGGTACCGCTGCAATAACGTGTCAGTTGGGCCGCTGGTCCCCTCGTGTCCCTCCAACTGGCTCTGCGAGAGCAATGGATGGCTGTCTCTTTCTCTTTTCGCCACGACTGCTCCGGAAAAAGGGGGACTGTCGACTCGTTGGGACTAACGGGGTTCCAGTGGGGTCCCATCCAGATGGTTTACGCCCTGTTACTTGGTTGGCAAACCACCGCTTTCCAGTGGGCGTTCTTTGAAGCGGAAACGCCTACGGAGCCGCTCTTCGACGTTCACTGGATGTTCACCAGGGGTTTACTTTTTTCTCCTTTTTCAAGCTCCAAGCACGGACAGTTGATAGCGTTTTCGTGGTACAGAGGTGGTCCGCTTCTACGGGGAGCGATATTGGTATTCTGAATGGGCATCGCGAACGAAGAGGTGTAGATAAGTAGTAGTTGATGCAATGAAATATGTTGGTGATTTACTTGGGTAGACTTTAGGGTGCGTTTGAATGTGGTTTCAGGGTGCTTGATTATCTGCAGGGAGAATAAGAGAAAGGGAGAGGGGGAGAGGGAGTTTGATAGGATGTAGGCTTGAAATTACGAGATTGTATTTTAACAATTAACAAGATCTGACATAAATTTCCTCCTCTGTTGTTTGCTTATTACGATTATAGCTACGTGCAGTTAATATGTGAATGTTGCGATTCATTTCAAAAGCAGAATTTTGCTATTGGCTTTCAACTTTGCTGTTATATAGGTACGTAGGTGCTACTTTGAAATAAATAAAAGTAGGAATAGCTACGTATATGCGGATACTAGTGTTATTTTAATTTAATCGCTGCAGCCAAGATTTCGTCTGAAGCTTCCTCCAAATCAATATTCCATTTAGCGGTTATGGGACATATATTCCATCAACGAAATGCCAATGTACGATTATCTGCAATCGCGTGACTCTTCGAATTTTCATATTGAGTCCATCACGGAGTCCGTCACTAATAATTTCCTGAAAGGTGAGAGCCGTACCAAGATTGAAAACGAGTAATTCATCAATGATTAAAGTCTCAAAGTTATGCGTATTTTAGAGCAGAGAAAGTTCTACTTTTTCAAACGCGATATTCCGATCCACTCGAACGAGTCATTCGTTCAACTTCCCAAATCTCTGTTTGAAACGTCTGTCTAAAAGAACCTCTGTTTTTCCAATTGTCCACGGTATTCACAGGAGATGATACCGTAGCATTCGTGTATCTTCGAATAAAAGCCGTAGGTACCGGCGGACGAATTTCAATTTGGACCCCGTTGCGTTCGATTGCGTTCTAAGGAGTTCCGGATGCTCGAAAACAGGAAATATTTACGGCCTCCACTGTCTGGAAGTAAAATCATAATGAACGCATGATGGACTGCTATAAATTTTTACGAAGGTCTTTCTTTGCGAGTACGGTCGCCCTGTCTGTAAATCTTTCCGTACGGTAGCGAAACGGACGGACAGCGGGAGGTCCTGCGCAATGAGCAAATGCACGTAATGTCCTCGTCTTTTAGGGCAGCGTTGTATGAACCGAAGGACATTTTGTACGTAAATGCTCGTGAAACATCGTAGTTGTCGTCCGACACCGAACTCTCTCGAGATTTACGATGTAGTTAACGCGATGACTCGTGATAATTGTTTTATGGAAATGGATAATACGTAGTCCTTTTGAGAGCGCAAGGTGACGCAGGAAGACCCTGAGAAATTTTGCTCGGAATTATTTCATTACCATGATGTGTATCCTTACGACTTCTTATCAAAGATACTTCTCGCCAGTGTCCGAGATCTGCCTCGTCATCCATACGATCATTTCAAAACAACCGTTCTGACTAACTAGAGAAATATAAAAAATGACCGATCGGAGGACCGCACACGTTTCGTAAATAGCAAAAAGAAGGACCCACGCCAAGGCAGGAATAAAAATGACTGGACAATTTCGTTTCTCGGTTGAAAAGGAGCGTCTCGAACACGAAGAAGCTACAGGGAGGTAGTACAAGAGGCTGTAAGGAAGCTTGTCAGCGGTGACAATAGAGAACGCTGGAAAACGGACTATCGATCCAACGAAATCGGTAGGTTTGCACCACTCTTTGGTCCCGCGTGACCTTGCAGTCTCTGATCGATGTAAGGACTTTCTCCTGCTAACGCGAATAAGAGGCAAAGATCCTTCCGTTCTTCGACTACCGGCACTTGGCCGCAGTTCACGCCGAATTTACCGATTCCTAGACAATACCAGTGCACCCCCGACATCGGAAATATCGGGTCTCGTTTTGTCTACGTAGCGTGGAAACTACGCGGAACTAATAAGAGTTCGCAACACCTCTTTCTCGCATCCGATGCATCGTCTACGGTTTCGGTAATTTCACAATGGACAGCTTTTTCCTCGCGTTAAATGGGTCAGGTATCGAAATGGATAGACCAGTTTATCCTGCTGATGGATCTGCGATCCTGATATTATCTGCATTACGGACTGTTTGTATTTTGCTTTAAGGATTTGCTGGATCGATGTCCTGTTGTTGATTTGTGTTCTTGGGAGTAGTAGAATTTCGTTTCTCTTGGTGGTATTGGGATTTAGAACTGGTCGTCGAGTATCGTTTAAGATGCTGAGCCTCGTTTGTGGATGAGATAAAGTGGAAATTGGTTTTTATTTACACGTAGAGTATACGAGGTTTGTCTATGGATCCGTCGATTTGTCTTGGTTCTCGATGTCTCACGCGATCAGAGTGTTAGAGTTTTGCTCCTGTTAGCGATATCGAGTGGTTTATTCCTGTTTATCGGACATCGTTTAATCTTCTCCGATTTGTGGGTGGTAAAATTTGGCAACTGATCCTGACGATCTTCTGAGAAGGGTTGTGACTCGAAGGGAAGTTACGCGAAGTCTGTTCCTCTCGCGTGCTTTTCCCTCGCGGAGATACATAAACATAACATATTTCGCAATTATGTAGCGTTATTAATTGCCACAGGTCGTTTTGCTCTATTTTTTCTCTTATACATCAAACGTTATGTGTTATCGTTACAAATCGACTAAAGCGTTCGGACATTTACGAGCGATAGATCAAATCTGATGAAATGGAGATGTCGGAAAAGTATTTATGTGTTATGTATGTATGTACATTATGATTTAATAATATGGAACGATTCTATGGAATTATTCATAGAGGATTGTTCGAACTGTGAAATTTGGATGTACGACGAGGACTGTAGCTAAATAATTAGTCAATCGATTCGACAAAACAGGATTGCTATATCGTTTAGGAAAGTGATAACTTTTAAATCTCAACATTATTTTTCAATAAACTGTAACATAAATTTCTTTCCATTCTATAAAATACGAAGAAAAAGGTAAAGATTAGAAGGAAAAGTAAGCCTCGTGAATCTTATGAAAAGACTTATCGTGCTTATTATGAAATCTCAAACGCAAGTCGAAGGCTGTATACTGGGTTATAACGTCTTCAAGGTTGATCATTAGAAAGTAACGTTTTCATTGGAGTTAATGGACTTTGTTAATGATCATTAAATTAAGTTTACACAGAAAAAAATTAATTTCTTGAAAATATCTTACACGATTATCGTACTAAGAAATTTGTCAAACATCATCTATTAAACACACTAAGCACGTATTTCTTAGCTCACTAATTTATTTGCCATCTTTTTTAGTCAATTTACGTGATCGAATTCTGTTTTTTAAATATTGTGGCAATGAAAAGGTATTTGTACTACAACTCTATAAAATTTGAAAATATCGTAACATTTCTTCCATATTACGATCAACGATATTTAATGTCATTTTTTTAAATCTCTAAAATCTCTGTCTGCGTTTCTTCCTTCGCGTAATGATTGTACCTTCTGCGTGTAACGACTTCCATTAGAAAGAACTTATTACTTTCATATGTAAGCTTCTCGTACCTTGACAAACCGATACATAAATTACTTTATTTACGTTTTTCCATGATGTTGCATTTACGCTACATATTATACATTATTACATTATGTTGCTGAAGTGAGAGAATTCGCGGTGGATAACGACCGACCAAGAAGCGAGATGAAATGTTAGAATAGAGCTCGGAGTGCCGCTAAACAAGAAGCATCGTTCTTAAATGATGCGCCGGCCAATTTTTCACGTAATTCCCCCCGCGTTATCCGTGATAATCGTTCGTTGAATCAGCTTTTTTCTCACCATCATCGGTCGGTTTGACTTGGAACAAGGTGAAAAGAAAAAAAGAAAGAAAAAAGAAAGACGAAGGAAAAAGAAAACTAAGAAAGGCATCGTGGAAGGGTCGAACCGCTAAGTAGACCCTCTGTAAGGCCGCACGAATTTCTATTAAAAGCGGCAATTAGTCTAAGTCTCGATAAATCTTGATGAGTGATACGCCGACATCAGTCTGCTTGTCAAAGACGCCTGTGGCGAGGGCCACACCGATTTCCAACACACATTGTTTCCATGACCGTGCTCGTTGGACGAAAATAGGAGAACGGAGGGATTTCTTCGCTGTCCTGCGGCACAACGACCACGAGAACTAGCCTCGTTGTTATGTTAAACCAGGTGAGAAACGCGTGATGCGTGTACGGCACCATTAGAATTTTTAATGCGACCGTTTAGCGGCTGCCGGCTTCGAGCCGCCGATCTTTGCAACGAACAACCTTAGAAATATATATATGTATTCAGTTACACTTTTCAACGTGTTCTTTATAACACGTTCTCAGATTCAGATTCGTTAAACTCCGAATTACAAGTCGGATAAGATTTCCCGAAACTGACAGAAAGAAATATATTGGCCATTAAAAAAAAAAAAAAGATAGAAATCGGAGATACGTGAAAAATATTCACAAATACTTATAAAATCCTATGAAAAGTTACAAATTATTTTCACCGCTCTAATCGTTCTGGTATCAACTGCTCGTCTTATAATATCGTATCGTACCTACCCTATATATGATATGCATCGTATTTTCGATTTAACAAAGACGAACTATGTTTCTAACAAAGGTTGGTTTCGACCGCGATTCTAATTCCAATTGTTTAGATCTGTGGATACGGATAAAACGTAATATTTCAATATTTAACATCCAACACGGTGTTAACAACGCTAACTAGCTAAATGTAATGGACATACTAAAAAATCATATGGTAACGAAGAAAGTGTGTGTCGATATACGGACGAACGTAACTTCGTCGAACCATTACGACAAGTTCCTGACGACAAGAGCAATAATAAGAGGGTGCAATATTACTCGCGCGTCCCCGGATTTTCGAATAGGCCGTTTCGCCTGCCTCGAGTTATTTAAATAAAACCCTTTGTCGGCCGGCTGGAGTCCATTACCGAAGTACCTTTATAGCCACGCGTGTACGCCGATATGCCGGATTACCGTTTCCTTTTCTAACTCTTTTTACAACCTTTTGCGCCTCTCGCTTTGGTCGCTGCTCGCTCGCGCATACGTCGTTTGCCAATTGAACAGAGCTTCGTTGTTGGTAACACTAGAATGATAATTTAACGTCGTCCAACCATGCAAAGCCTATCTTCGTCTCAGATGGGAAAAACTTTAATTAGCAAAATAAATTTTTTTATGTTTTCCTTTTTTTTATTTCAAGCTACTAAATAATATGGGAACGTGAAATGAAATTTATTTGATTCTCACGTAAATGTTTCAGGTCTTTACTTCACGGATAAGATATTAAGTATTATTTATTCTTATTGATTTTCTCGAAACAGCAACGTAGGAATTAATATATTCCGTTATAAATTATAACTTGCAATATGGGAATTATTTCTAAATATCGATTCATCCGCGTATTTCAATATCGATTACCCATTAAGTGATTAATTGAATCAAAAGCGAATACCTAAGCTAGCGTTTGGACGTATTTGGGAAACGACAAAATCTGGCCAGATTGGTCGCGTAATAATTTGCATTATCCTAATTCCTAATAATAATAAGATAATAAGAAATAATAGAATATTCCCTTTCTCTGTGCATGTTCTTCTTGAGATCTGCTACAGAACGTCAAATATGAATTAAGAAAATAAATAACAAAAGAGCGATGAGATTTTAACGAGGGGACGATAGTTTCATGGAGAAAGGAACGAACCAACGGAACATAGCACCGGAGCAAAAGTGTCGCGTAAATCTAAAAGATTATTCTATTTTTATACGAGGAATTCGCGAATGTGACGTCACCATTTTTCCGCCTGACATATAACTCATATTTCTATCGTCGAAGGGAAAGGCAATCAAACGTTAATCTTGAAAGACTTGTGGTGTTCGCGGGTGGTTTCGCTCGAACGACCGAAGAATCCATCTTGCAAATAGAGAATGCGCATGATGCCAAGGGTCGTCACATATCTTATTCCACGTAGCTCCAATACGTATCGAGTATCGCGAATTTACGTTCGGGACATGGCTACCGCGAGAGGAACGAGTCACTTTGAACACCGTTTCGACCTTCACCACCACGGTCGCATGTCTGCTTATATTATTGCAAAAGGTGTCGCGTAAAGCACTCTCGTTTCTACATATTCTTCGATCACAAAGAGTAAGCTATATATGGTCTTCTTGCGTGTATCCACTCATTGACAAATAACGTTAAAATCAAATGTTGAGAATATTTTTCAGCCGTTCAAAGTATTTTCGAAAACTTAGTCGCAGAAGTATCACATCGTATTTAACGTTTCTTAATTATATTTATCATGCTACGATTTATTAAATTCACCGTGTTTCGATCTATCATAGCATATCTCTACATTAAGTAAATCTGTTTACTTGTCCCAAACAGGTAGTTAGAACCAGGAAAATGATCAAACAATAGTAATTTTATATTTAATATTAACTTTATATTGATATTAATTTTATAATTAATATTAATATCTATATTGAACAATATTTGAAGAATATCGCGATACGCTAATGTTACGATAACCAGCGATCGTTGGAAATTGTTTTGGATATTCTCGAGTGGCGATGAAAACACAGAGAGGGAACAAAGAAAAGAAGCGGAGAGAAAAGCGAAGACTCGGGACAAAGGTGAAGAAGGGGAAGCACGGTCTACGTGTGGGGGCTTATTGCCGATGCATAGTCGCGAACTATGCAACGTGAAAATGTTGCAGAAGCAAGCGGTGCTGCGAACATAATTCAGCTCGTTATACGCAACGCAAGGTCCGGTCGAGCGTTATGGCTTGGTGGTGGAGCTTATGGGGCCTTATGGGCCATACGCCCCGCGCACGAGGTCAGGGGGTCCTCTGTTCCAATTTTGTGCCCAATAAGACTAATTCCTTCAAAGGTGCCGGCGCGTCTGGGATACGGCCACCTTGCTAGCGAGAACTTATCGGCTAATTTTATGTAAATTATGTGACGCCACGGATTATGGCTTACGACCGTTTCTCCTCTAAAAACGCCTTTTTGGGAACGGAATCGAGTTGGCATATGCGCGCAAGAGCTTCGTTCTTGGGAATCGTCGGGCACTTCTTCGTAAATACTGTGTATGTGTGTGTGTGTGTGTGTGTGTGTGTGTGTGTGTGTGTGTGTGTGTGTGTGTGTGTGTGTGTGTGATCTTGAAGGAAACGTCAATCGATAAATTCCTGTAAATTTCTGTAAATTGTCGAATGATATAAAACGTAAAGCAAAAGACAAGTATACCGGGGGAATTAACTTTGCAATGAACAAAACGTATCTGGGATGTTGCATTTTGTACGAGTTATAAGTAACAAAATTTGTCGAGTAAAATAACTGCGCAGGTATTTACGAGTAGTGTACGAAGAATTTGAAAAGTTAACTAATTCTAATACGTTTCTACGATATTCGCTCAAATACAACCATCTACTTGTTATTAGCATAACGACTATTTCGACTTTCGAAATCCCACGTTATTCTCAAACAAATAACGAGAAAATTCTTTCACGGCAAGCACCTTGAAAAAATCGAGCAAATAAAAAGGCTCGAGTCTATACTCAAAATCTTATCCCGATCGTTGTCCCGTTCGTTCTAAGGAGCTTCAAAACAGCTGCCTATGAATCTTCCTATTCTCGACGAAGCGTACCGGTGAATACCCGTTCGTGGTTACGCGTTTTTCGAAAGACAAGATACCAATAATTTACGAGAGCGCGCGGACAATGAGCGAAGCACAGCAAACAGGGGATTTTGCATAATTTCTGGCTGCGTCCTCGCGTTCGAGAAACATTGAGAAACAGCTCTTTTTTCAAACGACGGCTAAATACCGGGTGGTCGACTTCTGACGGTGTCCCAGTTCCAAAGTTATGCAAAGGACTCATTCATCCGGTCAATAAGGCAATCAGGAAGATATTTCGACCATTTGGAAGTCTAACGAGGAACGACCACGCTTTTAAGAGACCTACGGTCGAAGACTGAAGATGGAACGCGGTACGATGTTTCCATCGTTATTCACACTGACGACTCCCTCGTTCGGTTTTCAATTAAGGAAGGAGTTCACGCTTTCTCTGGATCATTTGTCTAGGATGATACTAGAAAGATGTTATACCTCTTTTTCTTTTTTTGGTAAGAATTTGAATCCAATGGATTTGATAAATAAGAAAAACGCCATAGTTCACCGTCAACGGCAAGCTCACAGACTATGTGAAGAAATATCAATCGTATCATCCTGGAATGTAAGAAATATAACCGGGGAAGAAGAAAATGAAACATCAAAGACAATCCCAGCTTTCTGCAATATTATTATTAGAATTTTCTGTTCGCAAACGCTTACCTGTAATGTTCTTTAATTCGGTCAATAGTCGCTAATGATCTTGGACGATGATGCGACTCAAAACTTACGAAAAGAAATATATAACATTTTGCGTAAAAATGTTTCGGTCTAAGCGTACGTACCCGGTAGATTATCAAAGTTGTTTTTCTCAAAAAACGAAGCAACGCACGCACTTGGATATTTTGAGCATTATCAACTTATATTCTCGTGAAGAATCTACTAATCTCTGACGAATGCAGTAATATGTAATAGAATGATATTACAATATGTCAAAGGAGCTGTGTAGAACTGCAGAAAAATCTGCGTCTTTAATACCTTCGTATCGTATCACTAATTTATTGCACGATTCATAGGAAGAAAGCTTGTCTCGGAAGAAACTGAAGAAAAGAACGAGTTAATATTCACCTGAAAATAATTTGCAATTTAAGAGATAAGTATGTGACAGCTATTAAGCAAATAACCACGGAATTATTCACTCGCGCGAGGCAAAGTAAAAGGATTTAAAATTACTTGCAAAGATTTACTAACGACGAATGTAAACGTCGGTATGGCGATATGTTTGAGCTGCGGTGAAGCTTTGCATACACTTTGACCACCGTAGTACGCTTTTTATTTTTTCTTCCTACTCAATCTGCGGTTGTTCTTTCTCCCTCAGCGAATGAACTTTGGTACAGTTACGTTGTGGCTGAAAATTACACGGGACTATAATAGAAACGAATCTAATAAAACATTTCGATGTTCTTAAAAATTAATACAAATTTCTCTATTCCTTTCTCATTGATCATCCCTGTATAGATTTATTTTTATCGATCAAGTATTAGTTTCAAACTCGATCGAAACGCTTCGTAGTTACATAATTATGACGCTAATATCTTTAGATGTATTTTATTAAAAAATCTAACGAAACTGCCTATTAGTTTCTTCTGTTATCGAGTCTTAAGCGTTTCTTCTATACATACGCGCAATTCTTGATCAAAGAGAAAGCAGAATTCTCTAGTTTTTCAAGGAAGACAGGCAAACTGTTACTTTGGTCTGCAACTCGGAAATAAACACGTCATCGGAGGATTGAAAAGGATGCGGAGATACCTAGTTTAGTTACCATCTTGCAAATAAACGCCATGAAAGAATTCAGAAGTATAAAAACGGTGATCGATAGCGAGCGAGAAAAGGGAGAAGCAGCGGCATCGTCTGAAGAATCTGTGAGGTGGAAATCGAGGCGGCCGAAGGCAATCGAAAGGGTGTCGTATGCACCGAAACGAAGTAATCCACTAAACGATCGTTGTCGGAGAGGAGGGTGCGTCGAATGGCCGGAGGAAGTCTAATGAAAGGCACGCGCACTCTGACGGTCCGGCGTGAGAATAAAATAATTAGCTGAGCTGCCCTCCGCGCCGTGAACCCTTCCTCATCCTCTTTCTCTCTCGAAACGGCTGGCTGAGAACGCGAAACGAGAGTTGTCGAGGAAGATGGAGCACGATGGAAGCGGCAAGGTGGAAGGGGACGACCGCTCGGGCCAGGTGGGTCGTAAAGCCTTAGAATGATGCTCTAATAAATCCCACTGAAAAATTGCGAGGCCTCAGGCTCGTCGAGAACTTTCTTCTACCATCTTCCTTCGTTTCCTCTCCGCGCCTTCTGCATTCTCCTCTGCCAACATCGTCCTTGTCTTTGTCATAGTTCACTCTCCTCTTGCTCTCGAGCCACGTTGGAGATCCGCTGTTCCCTTGGCTGAGGGCTGAAGCAGACCAGACGAGAGCCTGGCCTCTTTAGCCGTTCTGTTCCGTTCCGTGTTCGTTCGTGACTTTAATGTCTCGAGAAGAAACGCGTTAGAGATGAGTTGTGCGAACTGAGACACGAATGGAGGTCGTCTAGCCTTCGAAGCGTTAGCTGGAAACGGGCAACCAGCCTGTCTGGTCCTGGCGAACTCTTGCTCGGTGACTTTGATGCCTCTTAGGGTGGTGTTCTTGGCACGTCTTCGGACGGTGCGTTTATCGGTTTCGAGTTAACATATTTCTCGTCGACCACGTGGAAATACGTCTTTTTATGCTGTCGTTTAAGCTGGTCTCATAAAAGTACTCTCTTTTTCCATTTATATTCCATATTTTTTCCAGCATAGGAATCTTTTTAGCGAATTATTTTAGATCCAAATGCGAGGATTTTGTGAGTGTGTTTCTGTATAACCGATGGTTAATATTCTCCTAACACGGAGAAAGAAAGTCTCGTACAATATTTCGATTTACGACGAAACCTTGCATCGTGTATTCTACTTTTCGATCGCGTCTTACGTTCTTCTAGTCTGTCTAGAAAAATTTGGACCGCTCTATATGGCTTCGCAATTTATTTACGAATCATCGCGAGTCCTTTTCCCCAACAACTGAACCACGTAAGTGTTCCCAACACCTACACAACTATACTTAAATCAATGAATCGTATCTGGAACCTACCGTAAGTTGCCTTCGAGCCATCGTACGTACACGTATTTTCGTTGAAAGCAATTCGATCAAACGCCAACGCTATCCGCATTACTCACACCGGATTAAATAAATCCCATCGAGTTGACTTTCCCGAAGAGGGAAGAAAAAGGAAACGTTCACCGCGCAGTCTCGTGCCTGCCATATTTTTCCCCGGCGGAAGCGGGGAGGTTCCAGGCAAAGATCCTTTATGTACACGAGCCAAGTCGCGCGTTCTTTGATTGCGGACCGTGGAAAAAGCTAAAAAGGATCCTTCGATGCCGAGGCGAGTCTGCTGTTTCGTCACAGTCCGCTTGCTCCGTGAACGCGGATTGGATTCGGCCCGGTGTAACTTGCCCGCGACTTCCTCCCATTTACACATTATTTGCCGTATCCTCCTGTCCCGCTCTGTCCTCCTATCCTCGTAGCACCTTCGTGCTACCTCCGTGTCGCCAGAGACCACGACTGCGTCGTGATTTCTCCAGGTTGACCCTACCAGCTGCTCAAGATGCCCGTTACGAATCCATAGAACCGAGAAAATCGACGAACGCTCCCGAACCTATCCACCCTCCGCTGCCTTCTGGGAGTTCTCCACTCGTTCGAAACGCGAAACGATGATCGAGGACGGTTTTATCGAACGACACATCACAGCGCCAAAGTCTCGGCGATGACACAGAAATCTTGCGAGGATCGTCCACGAGGACTCTGGGGAGTTCGATGCTTTTGTGTACGTGCATCGAGTGGGATCGCATTTTGAGAGATCCTTTTGGCGGCTGGAATTGATTGCTTCGTGCGTTGGGTTGCTTGCAATTATGCTCGATGTTTTCGAGTACTTTATCGTTGTTTCAGATCAAATATATAAATTTTCATGTCTCGTGCGTTTTGTCTTACGACTTTAATCTTAAAATTCCGTCGAAGGAGAATCTTTCCCCTTTTTCATGTTATTCGGATGTTTGAGACACCTGTATATAGTCCACCTACGGTAGAAATAGCTTAGTTTAAGAAGTCTGGTTTCCTTGTTTTCTCTACAAACATACTGAACACGTCGAAAGCATAAATCCATCCTAAAATAACAGCCGACGAATCAGAGTGTTTTCACCAATAGATAAAGATCGCTTCAGCCTACCTGGTAAATGTCGGAAACGTACCAAACAGTAGTATATTCAATTTTATGTGCTCTTCGCTTCAATTATTTGGCCACTGCGTCGAGTAGTGTATCTTTAATTTTCTTTCGCTCCTATCGCGTCCCCAGAGGCTACCGATTCTTCGTTTATCCCAATAAAAAAATAACAGAAGCATGTTTATGCCGATGGAACCTACATACCGAAGACTAATCTCTTCGAGTAAGTTCGTGATGTACAATTTAATTTCCACGCGAAGGAACAAATACCAGAGGAAAGTACTGCAACAACTAGTTCTTCGCCTAACTCTGCGCACATATTCGCACCTATCTGCAATCTCGAGACAATTTTCTCTAGCATTTATAATTTCACTCATCCTGTGTCGCTTCTTCACTTCTGAGAATCCTATTCAAGCAAACTATCATTAACCTATCCATAACGTTGCAAGCCTAGCGAAAAATCTTAAAATCGCTTGCTGCCGGTTCAGAGTGCAGCCGTGGAGAAATATTTTGTTGGACTCGGGAAGGGGTATCCGTTTACACGGAAAATCAAGGTGACATCCGAGCGGAGGCGAGAAGACAAGCGAAAAAAGACGTTTGCGGAACAGCGGTAGATCGTACGAGCGACCCGTGGCTACGGCTTAACCACGAAGAAGAGATCATCGTGGTGGCTTGGTCGCTGAGCAGAGGACCCCCCAGTAAGATAATGCGTTCTCTCGCCTCGAGACTTAGCCTCGCCTTAGCCGTTGGATAAGCCGCGAAGCTGACACTAACCCCGTTAACCGTTAGGTCCGTGGCTGCTGACTTTTTAAACCGTTGTTTATTTGCTATCTAAAGCCGTTCTAGAAATTCTCGGTCTCGGCTCTTCGACGCACCGAGGCTGGTTGATTAAGCTCGCGAAAAACCACGGTACTTGGTTCGCTGATTTCACTCGGTTTAATCACAGTTGTAAAAGTCGTAACGCTACAATCGCGTTTAGAAAATGCTATATTGTTCGCGCGATAAGCACAACCGTACCGGTTCAAGTGGAGAAAATAAAGGAAGAGAAGAAACACTTGGGTGAACATATGTGACGTAAGAAACTATGTTCGGAAACGCAGATGAGTCGAAGATACGATTATATCGGAAATGGTCGGTCGATTCTCTTCAAATCAAAATTTCGTTTCCACGTGCATAAGACACTTAAAGCATTTTCCCTCCCACTCCTAGAGTCTCATGGAAGCTATACTTACTGTCCCATGGTAACATGTAACTACTACGTAATTACGCGACAATAGATAAATCTTTGCATCGTGAGGAAGCCAATAAACATCATCGGTTGGCGACAAACGGCTCGTTTATCCGGTGGAAAAAGAAACCCGTAAAAACAGGCGAATCAAACCGATTGATTTGCCTGACTAAGTTAACGAAGAACGTCGAATTCCCGTGTCCACGTCTATATCAACGTGGTAACCAAACGAGACTAATCTCGGCGGACCGTCTTAACTAGCTTAACTAAAGCAACAAACGGCCGATGTAACCGTGTCCGCGTTTATCCACAGACCCTTCCACGCATTTTTTCCTCGCGTATTCAACCATGCAGCCTCTTTTTCTGCCACGCGTATACGTTCGTCTATCTCTTAGCTAGTTCGCGATACGCCAATCGACCGGCTCCAGCTTTCAGCGAGTTTCGAACGTTTGGGGGTTGAAAAGCGTGGCCGTGACTCGGTCGAATCGCTTGTTCAACCCTCGTACGACCCGTACTGCACGGTTAAATCATATTTTCTACCAGCCGTGTAGAGATCAAGGTTGAAGCAGGGTGACGAAGAAGATGGACCGACCGGCGTCGAAGGACTTTCACGGTTAAGTTACAGATCGTTATGTTTTCACAGGTCTCTTGCTGCTTTCGCTCTGAAACTCGATACCGAAAGGTTCTGCTGATTTTGCGGGGTAGTTACCGTGAATTTTCTTTTTCCGTACCGTAGAACGAAAGAGACCAGGCAGAACGAAACTTCTGTCTGTGTGGACTGGATAGAAGAGAGTGTGATATAACGAGAAGTCTTAGAAGATTAATACATTTTAAAAGAAATGGATTTTTATTCGTATTTTAATTATATTGAACGAGCATCGTGGCCTCGCTATATCATGAAAAGATAGTCGAGGGAGTGGCCAGCTTGAAAAGGGAAAATAATGATGGCATTTCCACATCCATGTCCATAAGGATAGACATATATACCTAATAGTTGGGAGTTGAATGATAGACAGCAGATATGGTACAGTAAAATAAGTTTGTTCGCGTGTGAGTGAATGGATGTGTGTGTGTAGATGACTAAGCGAAAGTACAAGGCGATGGGAAAATAATTATAAATCGAATTCCCTTTGCGACTGACAGGCTAAAAATAAACTATGCTACTGGTTCGTAAGAAAACGCTAAATTTTATGTAAGAAAGGAGCAGTTAATTTACATTTATAAAACGAAAGATAGAATTTTAAAGATGAAGGCAAAGTGACGTATAAGTACATAAAGGAAAATAAATTTTTCGAAGCAATAACGTCAAGATCGCAGATAATATTACACAAAGAAGAATAAAGCTTTAGAACGAAGGAGGAATATATTACGTTATAAAGAACCGCATAGTTAAGAAAAAGGACGAACAAATTTACGGAGGAAATTTTTCTTCGAAGATATTATTCAGAAAGAAAAAATGTTGAAAAGGAGGACGAAAAGGAAATATTGCCGCATAAAGAAAGGCAAAGAATACGTTACAGAAGTGTCATTCATGTGCCTATTACATTGATCTGTCAAACTAATGCATACGCAAATTTCGCTAGGTTACAACTCGTAGTTTGTTGAATGCGACCGGTCGAACAGCGTCCTTGACTTGTCACATCTTTTTGGTTTTTAGTATATGTATTACCTATCCATTATTAACACGTTCCATAGCCAAAGAAAAGTAAACGCATTGGCAGAATTTCAAATTCCAGTGGGAAAGTACAATAGAATATCTAACGAGAGAACATACAGTACAGAGATGAACGCAAAGCTTATTGCTTTTTAAGCAGTTGAAATTGTTCCTCGATCTAGCGCTTTTAATCTTTCGAAAATAGCAACAGATATTAAACGAAACAATGATCATTGGCGATATTAATACCGAAAGCAAATTCAAATATGATTGTACAGTTTCTGCTACTTCAATTTTCAATTTATTCGTTGTAATCTTCATTTTAGGAATTATAATATATTGCTTACAACTTTCCGAATGAAAATTTGAGTAATGAACGAAGGAGTAATTTAATAGTAAAAAATATATACAAGAAAATTCTTAAAAAAGTTAACGAAACGTAATAAAGGAACTGACGTATTAAAAGAATCGACACAAACAGACGTAATCGCACGAAAGTATCTATTCCAATTTTCGAACAGCATTTTTTCTGCCTCTTAATAGACACATCATTGTTTTTTAAATATCTCCTAACTTACCCTCTAATCTGATTTTCTCAAACCTGTTCAACCACTTTCAAAACGAGGACTCAAAACCAATACGTATTACCTTTGTACGATAGCAACCTCTGTCACGCCAATACATACAATTTTGACAGGAATCACAGATAATCTCTGTGAATTTCTAGCGAAAAAAGCGTGGATACGATAGAGAGATCCTTCCTCAAAAGGGTTGTAATCCCGAAGACGCTGCTCCAGCATGCTTAAGCTTGCCCCGCCCATTCGATGTTTTCACATGCTTCTTCAGGTTTTCTTCCTCGGGTTTCTTTCGTCAGGCCGGAGATCTTTCGATTCTTTCGACCTTTCCGCGTCGAAATCCTCACGCCCAGAGGCAAATCCACGAGCGCGACAATATTTTCCAGAGGATTTCACATGCTCAATACGATCGCGCGAAAATCTGGCTTAAGTGGATTTGCGCATCCACTGGAAAAAGTTTGCAAAACTTGGCAGGCTGACTTTTAAAAACTCGAAAATGAAGTTATTTTGAGTGCAGCTTTGTGAAAGTTTGGTTATAATGTTTCCAAACTGTTCCCTATAGTCCAGCGTTTCCACTTTCTGAAGCAGCGAATTTGAAGCTTAATCTTTTTACAATTTTACAATGTTAAATCATACAAGACGATTAATTACATGTAATAGGAAACTCGTTATGGCTATGCAAAACGATTCATTAACATTGATAACCTGTAATTTGCGATTTGAAAATTTCGTTCTTTCAAGAAAATCAGGACTTCGCTTTATTATCAATTTGTTATATGTAGGTGCAATTGCACGAGCACGAAAACGAGGAAAAAGGAGGACGAAATGCTGGCGTGGATTTCGCAATTTTGTCAAATACACGCGAAGGACAAAGCGACGTATCATAGACGATTGAAAAGCAAAGCGTTTTACAAAAATAAAAGCGGTCGTAAAGTTAACAATTTAACGCCAAATTTTAAGGAAATCGTTAATCCCCGGTTAGATCGGTCGGTTTATTTGACTGTGATTTCAGGGCTTAATAAAGAGACTAATAATTCCGTTCGGCAGTCCATTTTGCGAATTCATCGGGCGTATGTAATAAAGTCGGTAAGTGTTAACGGATATTGCTCGATAATGGGAATCGTAGCATCAAAAGAATTCCTTCGGCGAACGTAACCGCACCGTTTAATTAAGTTTCGTGAGCCAGCCAGGATACAGATAAAGCTTTTCATGGCTCACTAAACGCCACTCAGGATATTACGATTTTGTGCGGCACCGCGCCTAAACGTAGCCGCCGCTTGCCGCGAAACCGCGATCCCTTGAAACACCATTTCCTTTTTTCTTCTTCTTTTTCCTTTGTAGTACGCTGCTCGCATAAAAATCGATATTACGTCGATGAAAAGCCATTCGGTGTAAGATCTATCGAATAATTGGCAAAATTCCGGTATAAACAATTTCTCATATTGTTAATATAAATATTAATATCATTGTTCGTGTGACGTTCTTACGATGATCTCTTTTAGTCTTTCCTCTTAAGAAGTAACAGATGGAAGAATTTTATATTAGTAAAAAGTATGGGCCACTACGAGTGGCAGAATAGTTTAAAAAATATTTTAATTTAGTAACTGAGTTGTATAACTAACGCGACGAGGATAACAAAAATAGATATTTGATTAAATAGAAATAAGCGTAATCGAATGCTAAGATGGTTCATAGGTGCTGGAATTAATCGTCGACGTAATGAATTTTAAAATTGCTCTTCTATAAGACCATTTATCTGTAAATTATCATATTTCTCGTTCGTAGTTTTCGATTATTAACGCAATGGTTTTGAATGTATGTTAAATTGAATTGTCGAACGTATCGTTGAAGAATCGCGAAAGAAGGGACTAGCTTCGTTCCGACAAGCGAGCAAAATGGCCGACGCGTTGTGCGGAAAGACGAGGGGACCGGAAAGTGTTTTGGGCAGAACTAAAAGTTCATAACGCGCGATGACATGCTTACTTATGGCGGCGTTGCCTTTGTGCTTTTCGTCGGTACTACCGCCGGCGGAGAATTTGATTAGGCCAATTATGTGGCGCTGATCGAATCTTCACGTGAAATTAGATTAGCCACGATGGTTATTACGACGGTGGGCAAGCTTTTTATCAAGCTCTTCTACGCATATTGTCAGCAAATGATACAGTATTTATTTCTTTTATCTTCGTTAGCGAAGTAGATATAGAAATTGGCCGTGAGCTGTCATTATTGAACATCATGAGCGACCAGAATACTCGTGTCATTTCCTTATGCACGATAAATGCAAATCGTAGGGAAGATTTCTCCTTGGTTTACGATCTTTTTAGTCGCTGTACTATACTCAAGTAAGTATTAACTTCCACCGCAAAGTCAATATCTCATTATCGTTTTGTAAATACTCTATGTTCTAATACTTTCTTTACTTCGAATCGCTTCCTCGTTCCTGATGCTTTCTCTCGCTCGCTGAAACTGAACCAAACACGCGATCTTTTTGCCACTTAACGCGTCCCTCGTGTGGCAAAACGTGGATGAAATGAAATGATAAACAGTCAATTTTGCCCCTTGTCGCTAGTTCTGATTCAGAGGTTTTTGCGAACGATCTCACCGTTCTTAGCTTTGTCTCGCGACGAAAAGAAGGACGAAGAGAGGGTACAATACCTCTTCTTCTCTTCTTCGTATTCACAAATGTTGCTATTCGAAGCTTAGATGCTTACTTCACCACTTTTCCTCAAGAGCAATTCCAAATCGAGGCGAACACGACTACAGAAAATTCTATCGCTGATGATGGCAAACATTTTCAAGCTTCGCCTTATCAACGAACAACAAACTACGGACACGCTGCGGTGCAGCGTTTTCCTCGCGCGTTTCAACGTAGAACGCAAGGACGAGGAAGAAAGGGAGAGAGCACGGGGGAAAACGGATGAAAAGAAAAGGGATTTTTCGGGTGGTGTTGCAGCCTGTAACCAGGGTTCTGATGAATGAACCGAAGCTTCATGCCGGCCCGCACGGCAGCTGGCTACGCCGCGCTGATTAGACGCGCATCACGCCGCGTTTGTGCATCTTTTGCCAGTGGATCCGCGCATGTAGGTACCGGCTGCCCTAACCAGGACCCCCGTAGACCAACGTGGTTGTTCTAGCCGCCACTTCATGCCGATCACCAATGATCAGCGCTCGATTTTCCTGAATCAATTCTTCTTCCGCTGTTCACCGTCGGCTCTATTGTCCGGCTCGGCCGTGTTTTCCTCTTTTTTTGCTCTGCTTACCGACGATTTTTCAGCATCGGATAGCCTTGCCGAGTCTATTTTTGTCGTTTAGAAGTGCTACTCTGGAATCTTTGGGGTTTTCAGTTTCGTAGGTTTTCTGCGTCGCTCCTAGGTACAGCAGTTCTGAGTTTTCTTCGAGTTTGTTTGAATTATTAATCGGACATACTATTCTAATTAGACCTAAGCAAAGACGAAGCTATGTTTGAGAAAAATATCAGATATATAAAAGACATTCGTTAAAAGGAGTTGTTTTGGACTATAAAATGACAAAGCCTCTGCATGGATATTTCAACGATGCGAATGAACGATTGGTGAAAGGCAATCGTAGGTGAAAGAAGAAATAATTACGACATAATCCTGAGGAACAATTTTCAGAAAATGTATCTTCATACAATTATTATTACAATTTACTGAATCTCAGTATTTCTCTCAGTGACTTCACGTCTGTAGCTTTACTACTCTTTTCTTTCGTTAAAAATTTTTCGTTCTTTTCGGTAAAGCATTCCTCAAGTATATAAGTTCAAGACTTCTATTTACTATGTTCGATATTGCCTGAATCATACCTGAACCATAACCATACTCGATATGCATAATCAGAATCTAATCGTAGCGATACAATTTCCTCGCAACGAAGAATTCGAACAAACTGTTCCAACCACCCAAAATGTAAGTACAACGCGCACGACCCTAATTCTCGCGTCCCTTTCGAAAGAAACTCATGGTCCATGCGAGCCACGAATGATCCTAGGCATCCGATGATCGAACGGTCGACGCGACATCGTTAAGCGTCGTTAAATTCGCAACACCACACGTTCCCATAGCCTCTCCCCCCATGATTCCCCATAATGCAATGCTCGAAAGATTCACTCTCATTCGCGTTGTCCCGGCCACGTTGTAACGGGCAAGCGCGTACCACTGCGAACTATGCATCCCCCACGCGAGATTTGCACGGCTTTCATTGGCTCAGTTAAGTTTGATTAATCTATTCGAGCGTGCCATTGTTCGAAGTATCGCGGCCCACCCTATTGGTCGGCCTGGAGGATCCAGTATGGGTTGCATGGGGAGCCGCATTGCCATTAAGGGGAGCAGCCATGGTGTCCGCGTGAACTGGTTTTGTGTGTTTTTCGCTCTGCCCGTTTTATGCCCGCTTCCACGTCTGCTTAAGCCGACGATGATTTGTGCCCTGCCCCTTTTCCCTCTTCCAAGGGGACACCGCTTCGTGACGCTCGTGCACGATCCTCGTGATACCGCCATCGACATCGAATTAAAGGTACACTGGCTCGTCAAAGTATTTGTACGTTTACGTGCTAGCTTACGTAGCAGTTGAGATTTTTCCTTTTCTTTTCATTTTTGGAGGAATTTTCCTGCTACGGACGATTCAGCGATTATTGTCGTAAGGCAGATCTTGTTCTTCACGCATGGTGTGGTTCTTTAACGATAACAAGATATGGTTAGAAACGGGGATATTAGAGGCAGATGTCAAAAGTTGGGATAAATTTGTGGAAAGTTAATGGTATCGTCGATACGAATTTTGTCAGGTTATTGTCAGACTAATTTTCCGCTCTACTACTACTTATCTTTTTGTCCCACTGGAACGATATTCTTGTACGGTTAATACATTTTCGTGCTATATTATTCTTAGGTATCTACCATTATCTACTATTTTAAAAATTAGTGAAACGTTATTTCAAATCAACAACGTCGTAAATATGTCTCGTGTGTAGTAGCGCAAAGAATGGGCTAGGCGTGGCGATTTATTCGTATACTTGACGTTCTGCTTATGAGTCGAAATTCTGATAGTATCAACGTTTATAAATAGATCGATCGAAGAATGAAATTATAGGAAATCCCAACTTTCCTAAAATAAAAGATTTTATCCCGTGTCGTTAACTTAGTTCCAGTTCTGCTACGAATCGACTGAAATTTCCTATAAAGTTCTCGGTGATGAAAAATTTGTTAAATATTGCAAGTAATTTATTCTCGATACGACGTTCCGTACGCGCATATTTTAATATTATTTACTTGTAAATAGGTGAAGTTGCCGTTTATTATACGATAATCAGATTCGATTCGTTTTTAAAACAGCTGAATTATGCAAATGCAGATACGTTTTACTGAAATATAGCAGATGTAATTATCTGTAATATGCCTATATTATGTATGTATATTACTCTTTTAATCCACATTATGTGTTTTTTATTCCGCTTTCTTATACGTGACTCAGTTATATCGTATGGTATTGTAACATCGAGTAGTATACCTGAATTTTAAAATCATACAATAATTGTATTACGTAAATAACATTTTGGAGCAAGAATCTTTCTTTATAAAATTGTTAATTACACACATAATAATTTATAATCGTTGTTCTGCTTAAACATCGATTACAATACGATCAGCTAATACCGAGCTTAATTACATGCAATTTCGTAGAGTTTCATTTTATGCATTTAACTTCTTTTTTGTCTACCAAAACGCACAAGGAAAAATGAAATTAATGATGGTCGTTATTATAACTTCTCTAGAGAAATTAAAATGAATGAACTGCCTTACGAAACTACCGATTTCCAATTCTTCAATTGATTTCAACCCCAGCTATCTCTAAGACGCTACTAAATAAAAATAAGAATTTATGTAAATTAATAAATTGAATTTATTGAATTTCCGTAATATCGTAGAAAGTATCGCGACAAAATGGAAATCATAGAAGGAAGGGAATCGCGTACACGGAGGAATGACGATAACACCGCCCCTAGTTTTCCCTCGTGAGGGTGCGGCTTAAACTTGGGAGGTCGTCACACCTATCAGCTTTGCCGTTACCGATACATCTGTCCTGGTTACTACGACGGAAAACTCACTGCCGAGAAATAAGTAACGCTTCTTATGAAAATTACGACCCTTCCGAGAACTCGTGCCGGAAAACTGCTATTGTGAAAAAAGATCAAAGAGGAAATGCAACCTTTCGTTTATTTTGTTCATAATTCTTTTTATCTGTTTAAGTGAAAAGAGGAAAAATAAGTCAACTCGCACGATTATATATCGTATCATGAAGATCATGAATATTTTGTACTTATAACTTGCTACCTTGATACCTAATTATACTGTGTCAAATTATTTCACGAGAATTCACTAATCGAAAGATCAACGTGTCGTTATTAAACGTAGAAAAATGGTTTCACTAAAAAATATTAAGATTTGTCAACATTCTAAAACTTGTACACGCTCACGAATTCGAATTTCAGCTTTCTCAGACCCCACATATCGCTTTTCATTCGGATCGTGATTCGCCATTGAATGGTCCCCGCCCTATACTCCATCCCCTTTGGGTGTGCCATGGGGTTGCTTAGCCGGCGGCCTCTTTGTATCCCTCCGTTCTCACCCCCATTGGCAATCCTGTTCGACATTCTGTTGGCCAATCTGTTGCTCCAAGATTCTTTCGTATCCTGGTGGCTATAATAAGGTAGGTCAGGGGCGGAGGGGGAATTCTCGTCGGCAAAGGTTCCTTCTAAATCAACCGTGAGAATTCAAAAATGGAAATTTCTGCCTATTTATTTGTATATTCGCTTAAGAGTTGTATTTCTGACGCCTTACTTACAGACGATATAGTACGCATTGTTCCAGCAATTCTGTCTAACTTCAAATATCTCCGTTTGTTCGAAGTAGCAACCGAGCCTTATAGAAATTATAATTTCATACTTTGAACTTGCTAATGATATTAATATAGTCTTTTAAGACGATGTACGCTCCTCGCCCAAACATTTTAAGCTTGTTCTCGCACAAGTACTTTAAAGCTGACAGAAAATTGGAAGCCGCGAAACATCCTGTTCTCCGTCCTCATCCTATTGCTCGGCTTCGTTTGGCATCGCGTAGGTGCGGCCATTAAATTACATTAAAACGGTCTGCTCCCGATTCGTGCCGATTCGGTCGGCCAGCCCAGCTCTGATCAACTCTCCGTACCAGAGACACTGACTTTCGGCAACGGAAGATTTCTCTGTGCGGAAGGCGAACCGACGATCGGACGTTCGGCGACAACGAGCAATCAGCCCGCCGTATATCTGTTGCTGCTGTCGCCACGCATTTGTGGCCCATTGTGCCATCGAAGTAGGTGGTCGGCCTTCCCGCTTTTTCCCTTCTTCGTACAAAAGGTATCGTACCAGAACTATTCCCTCGGCCCTTGTGACTTTCGACCTGGAACGATACGCCTGTGCACATACTAATTTTTATCGATGCTTGCCTTCCTTGCAACGACTTTTTTCGCGTCTCCTTTTTCCTTCCATTGTTTCACCATTGTTTCACGTTTCTGACGTGGGTCGTATCGCGCCGTTTTCCAAATAATATCTTTACGTTGAAACGTTCGGTGAGTGAATTTTTACCGACGTTGTTCGCTATCGCGTGTTTCTACTCGATTTTTCTTTCTGACAATTAGGAATACACGATATACCAATATACCTGATATCGTATGGTATCGTAATCGCTTCTATTTAAACGGGTTAGTACATCTAGGTAAACGTTAGTTCTAGTATTGATTTATATCTACCGTTATTTCGTTAGCGCTTTTATATTGTTGGAGCTTTCTTAGAAAAATAGACTTACAGATCTTCTGCGCGTTTCCTTGCCAAATCGTTTTTAATTTACAATCGCATATCTGCAAGAGTAAAGTCAGCACAGCCGTCGTTGATCCAAGATAGCGAACAGTCATGCAGTTTGTGATAGTTGTTTCTCTGATTGTCTTATGACATGTAACGTAAACACTTACGTTAATGTCAGGTACATTGTATCTCTTCGATAACATCGAACTTACCATTTTACAAATATAATATATTTCTCTTGCAATTAACTTCTCACTATCGGTGAAACGAAGAAGGTGAATAAAGAGGATCAACAATTGCATAATCCTTTTAAATGTTCTTTTATTCCGCAACAATGAATTATACATCGGTAATTATATGTAATGAATTACAAGAATATTATGTGCATCGAATAAAATCGTTTTTGTACACAACAACCGCAATTAACTGGCCAATTAAATCATCCAATCGACGAAGCCGTGGTATCGTCTTCGTGACAGATAATTTCATCTACTGCCTTTTGCTACTTTTAATATTTCATTCTTATTAAATACGTGGCTAGGTATATAACGTGTATGTACAAATTTGTCTATCAAATTCCTCGACGATCTTCGATCACGTTCTAATTCACTAGGTGAAAAAAGGCAATTACAAGGCATTGAATTACAACGAGGCACTTCGTTCTTTATGAAGACTGATTAATAAATATTACAAATATTGGGTTTCTAGAAAATTCGCAGCGTTTTCAATTCTCTCGTGTACTCTTAACGAAACTGAAAGAATATCGTTCGTTCAAAAATGTATATTTACTCGAATCTCTGTTGAACGATGGAACGTTGAATTCGGACAAATGCTACTTCTACTTGAGACAGTAAGTACAATTAATAATTCCTTATGGCGCTGTGTGAATTGAAGATTACGCGTACCAATATATTTATATTTTTAAATCTTATTTTATTCCATTAACACTGTACTATTGTATCGTATATCACTACGGTAAATATCAAACGATCTATTTACAAGGATTATCAGTTCGTAAGTTTCAGATTAAGGTAACAAAAGTGTAATTTTCTCTCGCGAACAAGTCAATAAAAAATCGTGAATCTTAGCTGGAATATTCGAAAAATAATGTTAATTCCAACAGTTGATAAATTTCGCTCTCTATCTTCGATTAAATTCGTTCGATCAAATCGTAACGAATTAAGAGCGTCGTATTAAATTATTTAGAATAACGTCGTGCCTTTTTCAAAGATTTATTGAGTCTCAAAATGGATGGATCATGTGAAACAACGAAGGATGAAGAGTAAATTCAACTATACAGAATAATGAGTAGTACCTTATCGGTGATAATAATAAGAATTAGCAACAAACTTTATGACTTCTTAGTAACTTGTTCGTTGAACAACTACGTTGTAATATTTCGCAAACGACAAGTTAAGACACACGGTTGTTAGTATTTTTATATAGGTTGTTATTATATTTAAATATTTAAATATTTACTATAAAACATCTTTCAGAACGTAATTTTCAGGTATAATTTCTTTTAACAACAAAAACAGCTGAGAATCAGGTTTCATCGTTTGTAAGATCGAAATAAACGTTAACGTCAATTATTCGCGTCATTACCGAATAAATATGTGCACTTAAAGATATTCCTTCTCGTGTAACATTTTACAAATCTTCTCTCGAAGGAAACGATAACTTGAAACAGCTAAAACGAATTAAGATATCTTAAGATTCAACAGATACTATATATATACATTGCATGTCTACAAATAGAAAAAGAAAAATAAAAACAATAGAGGCTTAGAGCAGCGTTATACTATATACATATTTGCATCGTTAGGATTATAATTTAAGATCTCGAAAGAGATCATTTCGATTTCCCCCGTGAAACAATGTACAAACGTAATATTTGTATCACTCTACGCGTTAAAAGTCGCCTTTCGTAAATTTCCTCTTTTTAACCCTTTAATTGTAACCTTCACTGTAACGTTATATATTTCCTATGACGTTACATATTTTTTATGGTAAATTCGAAAATGAAAGATCTTGGCCAAAGAATAATTTGTTTACGATTTTCTAGAACTTTCACGTTTTTCTAGAATTTAGTGTAATCTTCTCTAAGGGAGTTAGATAGGAAAAAGAATTCGGTTACTGGACTCTCGTTTTTCTCTTTCTGCCATTTTAACTGTATACCACGGTTCAGTGAACTCTGCCACAGACCTGCGACTCGATTCCACCCAGATAAGGGTAGCCGCTCTTCGCCTCGCTGGGGCTGTGGGGTGTTACGTGATGGTTTATCCCTGCCGGGGTTGGCACCCCTGAAGACGCACCCTGGACCATGCACGCGCTCATATTGGACGCTGTAGGGCTGACACTGCCGCTCAGGCTACCTAGATTCAAATTGCTGGTAGTGAGATTAGAGGCCAGATTGCTGCTACCGTAGTGAGAGGCGTTGAACAATCTGCAACGAAAAAAGAAACGGAGCTCTGCAATGGATGTTTTCTCGGGTTTGTCCAAGGATAAGGAGAGGCAGAGTTAATCGTCGTAATTACGGTCTCCGACTTCTGTTACATCAGAGAAGGGAAATTTATGTGCGACTGCGTGAGTGTAGCGCTGCTGAAGTTATTTAGTTGAAAAATCGTTTATGTTAGGTATACGTGTAATCAACTTGTACCCTGATATTATGTACGTCATATAATAAACTTCTCTGGTGCGATCATCAGCTACTCTTGAAGGAAAAAATAAAGGGAAGTGTAACTAACTACATAGCGATACAAATTTGTTTGATTCCTGACATAATATCGATCTTGGTAATTAAAACGATACGTCGTTGTATAAAAGAAGTTTCTATACGAATAAATGTTCGATTTCAGCGATCGATAGCGAAGAATTAATTATTTCGTTTAAATATCTCTGCAAACCAGAATTGCACTTTGTAAAACTTCCCCGATGAAGTTTCAGTCGAGGAATCCTAGACGTTACAATCGTTAATCTACTTTCTGCGATTCTGCATCTTTCACAGACATTTTCTGCGTATTTCCAATCGTTATCTCGCACGAACGTATAAACCAATTTTTCCTTTCTCCGATAAGTACCACGTTTTCTACGAGATTAATTAACAAACGTAATAGGACCACCTATGATCCGATCTTACATCTACGGTTCGAAGGAGAAGCGAACGGAACATGTTAGTTGCCCCAACTATGCGTAGTTTATATTACGGAAGGATTATCTGTACACGTTGAATTTCTCTAAACTCCAAGCATTCCAATTTGCCCTGAAAACGAAACTCCTTCGCAGCGTCTCCTGATTACCTAACACTCCGATCGATACGACAAAAAGAAAGAATTTCTCGTCCAATCTCAGAGACTCATCGGTGGCGTATTAAAAGAATCACGGCCGATAAAGCGCAGATCTACGTGCATCGTGAGTATCCGCGGATGAGATGATCGCGAGAGATGGGGAACGTAGAAGGCAGCGAAATTCATACGCATGTTGCGCTGAATGTAAAGCAGGTCGACGACGCGGCGTTCCTGGCGAGCGCAGGCGCGACCGTATCAAAGTATTAAAACTGCGGGGCAGTTTCGCCAGCGCATAACCTCCCGATGAAATTCTCTTTTCGTTTCTCGCGAGTCTCAAAGTAACCGCCGGCCAACTTCTCCCTCGTTTTGCCGTGCAATCAAAGCTCGCTGCTCGTTTGCAAACCGATACCGGGGCAAGGCAGCGAGCTTCACGCTCGCACACGTACGAGTACGAATCGTTTAGGGCGTGTCGAGGCTGCCAACAACCGATTTCAAAACGGAGTAGCGGCCCTTTTGACCGTTTCGGCACAGCAGCACGGTTAAGGACCCTAAAGCGTGCCGATGCTGGAACCATTTAATTCCTCTCTCTCCTTTCTTCTTCCTTTATCCGCGCGCCTTTTTCCTTCGTCGTATTCTCGTCCTCCCTTTCTCGTCCTTTCTCGTCCTCTCTCGTCCTTGCACCTTAATTCCTTCTAGGAAACGGTACAGCGGAAGCTGCACGATTTATCGACCGTCCCCGTGTGCTCTACGAATCTATTTTCCTCTAGCCAACCAACGCTACAAATCATATTCAGCTCTATGGAATTGTTAATGAATTCCAGCGAACTTTAGCTGCAACGAATAATTTATAATCGACGCTCGCTGAAATTAAGGTAGAGGCGGAGCGGCTGGAGAATTCGTTTGGCAAAAGGCGTTTACAGATGGGCTGGTTTAAAATTTTTACACGTTCGGTGAAACATCCTGAAATTTCCTTTACACGAGGATTCTTTACCGGAGAGATATCTTACCGGTGTTTGATTAAACCAACTTCGAATATCTTTATCCGAGCGTAGGTTTCTGTTGTTCGATCGCAGGTAGCGAAGCAAGTCGATGGTATCGCTCTAACAAGAACAGTGAATTCCACGTACTTTACGCTGTTCGTTTCAAGTATAATTTTGTTACGTACAACTGTAGTCTTCTTATAATTAGATCGTTGGCGTGTAGCAAGATAATAAATATCCAGGAAAAATAAATTTTCACCTATTTATATCAAAAGAGGAAAGACTGCACGAGTGTAATTATTCCTTGACGTTTTTACATCAGAGAAAGAACATGACTAGAGACCTTGAAAGTAATTTGGAATGATTCAGCAACGATATAGGTGCAATATCCAGCGAAAGCGAGTTTCAAAATATAAAACATGAAATTGGGAATATTTTTGACTGCTCTAACGATCGCGTTAGCGTTTAATATAATTTCCTTTGTTTTGGCCGCTCCAAAGCTTCCTATATTTTGAACCGTTAATATTCCACTCGCGCTTCGGCGTCGTTTTGCTCCTCAAACATCCCAATTCCCTGTAAAATTTCATCGGAACGACGCATACGTGCTACTGTCGCATAAAATGCCTGCTGTCCTTCCCCGGCAAAGTCAATTAACCAAAGGCAAAACGCTACTTCATTATATTTCCGATGCTTGGCGTTCGTTTTTAATAACAACGGAGAGAACGGCTGGCACGATGATTATCGCCTGTATAAACGCAAATGGATATCCATAAAACGCGTGCACCTTGAAAGCGGTGCGCCGCGAAATTCAAACGACGATGATATTCAGCTGAATCGAATCGCGTGGCGTAATCTTCTGCCCGATGTGATTTCCGCGATCGCGCGGCTACCACGAGGCCGATAAAACGAATGAAAAATGGTCCGCGGTAATGTCTACGGTGTCGGTGGAATTTCGTAGTGGCAGACCCGAAAATCGTGGCAGTCGAGGTCGAACCGCTTCCGGGGTGAAGCAGAGGCCACGAAGTCCCCCGGTTAAAGCTGGATCATCGGCGAAGATCAAGACCCGCGTTGGATTATTAGCCGGTAGCGTTTCATTACGGGGGCCGAAGAAGCAACATAATTGAGGACCACACAGAAAACGTGTCGGTGGGGTCCCGGCTGCTTCGCCGTGCCGAGCCAACAACTCTCTTTCTCTCCCTCGTCTACCTTCTTCTCATTCTTCTCTTTTCCTCCTCGGGGAGTCTTTCGTCTCACCTGTTTCATCCACCGCGCGTCGCTTTCTCGTTATTTTCTTTGCTTTTCCCCGCTCGTTCGGCCGATTCTCCTCTTCAGGGATTCCATCGCCCAGAGATTCGTACGGTTCGAAACAGTTCGACGCTCGTCGTTTCTTCGTCGTCTGTTTTTAGCTATTCGCGTGGTACGTTACGCTGGTCCAGAGTTTCGAATCGTCTTTAATATTCATGACTTTCAAAGCAAATCGGAGAGTAGCGTAATTCGTTGTTATTTTCCGTCTTTGGTAGCTTCGATAGAGATCAAGCGAATCGTGTACCATCGCGTTTGCATTTTAAATTTGCAAATAGTAATCGTTGTTCGTCGATTTGTTTTGTTAAACTTGGGTGCTACTTTAATACACCATGGGCATCGTAATATTTCGTCTTATCAGACAGCTGATTCTTTCATTGATGTATCTTATCTGATATATTTCCATTTTTCAATATATGGTAAAATATTCCAGTTTAAGAATTATAGTATTACGCAGATTCTTATGAAATAATGACTAAACTCTGGAAACCGTATAAAGAGAAAGAAAGATGGGGGAAAAAGATAGGAAAATTTGAAAAGACTATAGAGATGAATCTAAGGATAAGGTAGGAACGATATGTATTTTGTCAACGATTAATCCATCGATGAAATCTAATCTTTTCGTTGTATAATTACATACCGATTTCAAACATTTGATTCGATACTTGTTCTCTCGTCGAATAAGTGTCAAATTTTCGACCAATAGATTGCACATGACGTGCACGCACGTATAGTAAAAAGTTTGTCGCGGATTTAATCCTTCCTCTTCCTTTTCTCCAGTTTCAGATTCTCAGATTCCGCTTTCAATTTCTCGCTACGTTCTCCGGTTCACTGTTTCGTTCGTCTTTCTCCTAGGGACTTTCGTCGTTTGCGGTCTGCGCTGCAGCGAATTGGCCTCTGCACTCGGCGTGTAACAGCACGCTGCAGCAGGCGAACATTTCGCCAACCTGTTATTACGCCACAATGGCTGAATTAATTGTTCGAAACACCCTGTGAGCACAGGCTGCCTTCGCTCTTTCTCCTCACCGAGTATCTCCCGCATTTCTTTCCTTTTTTCTACTAAAGCTTTCCCCTCCGTAAGGCTCGCCCGCTTTAAACGCCCGGGATAATGTATCTCTACCCCGACAACGTGCACTTTGCTTCGACAGTGGACCTCGTGGGGGGTCCTTCTCCGACTTTTAAGCTCCACCGAATTAATATTTTTCTCACTTACGATTATGTTCGTAGCGCGCGGAATTACAAATGGAAAACTTTCTCTTGGTAATGGAAACGAGACACAGTTGTCAAAAATAGATCTGCTCGTTTTGCGGAATTTTTACGAGAAGAGAGAAGGGAAAATACGTTTAAAAAGAAACATCGAAACGTAACACGACGGTGGAACTTGGAAAATAAAAGTTCTCTGAGCATACGATAGTTTAGAAAATGTTCAACGTTAAAATCATCGCCTCCGTTTGCTATCTCGTTTAACTTTGTATTTCGTGTTTCAGACAGGCGATGAATTCTATCAAATTCTATCGGTTCTAACATTTATCACCCACTGGCTCCTATGTTTTATCGTCTTGTTTAATAAAAGTCTTTGATAAATGGTAACTCACCCGTAATTCTCCGCGGTCGGTCTTGGCCATTGTTGCTGAGCAGCATAGTAATTCTCGCTATAGTTGTAATGTTGAGGATAACCAGCCGTGGTTGCTGCGGCTGCAGCTACCGATGCTTGGCCATAGCTCTGATAACTTTCAGCGCTGCTACCGTAATGTTGAGTTTGGAACGATTGCAAGCTCATTGTGTTGAAGGCGTTCAACTGTTGGCTGTTCAACTGCTTGCGAAGTCTGGCTCGTCTGTTACTGAACCATACTTGCACGCGTGCTTCAGTCAAATTTGTTCTGCAACGAAACCGAGAAAGAGATTTTGAGTTGATCGTTTCGCGTAGAAACAACCTGCCCACGATTCTGCTCGTTTAATCATAACGATTTGAATCGGTCGTTGGATTTTGTATAAACCAATAGGAATACAAACTAACATTTATATAGAAAGATAAAAATTCCACGTACTTTTGTGCCAATTCTTCTCTGGTATACACGTCGGGATACTGTGTTCGATGGAAAGCTGCTTCAAGTTGCTCAAGTTGTTCACCAGTGAACGTGGTCCTGCTTCTACGTTGCTTCCTCTTCAAGGCGATTCCTGGCTCGCTCTCTGTATCCGAGTCATCGCCACTGCTGCCTCCTAAAGTCAGAATGTAAAATAAAAATATTAATTAACAATACAAGAATAATGTCAATCTTTCCTTCGTATCAAACTATTTTCTTCTCGTTTGTCGTAACTTAGTTGAACAAATACTTTTAAAACTGCAATCGTATCAGCGTAGGGTTGCACCTGAACCGGAGTGAGAAGTCAATTTTCAATGACTATAGTACATTATACAAAGCTATGGTCCCGATCATGTCAGCTAGACACGTAATGTAAGCTCGAACGATATGTAAAGAATTCTTCCTCCAATAATTTCGACGAGACCCTACGCAGGGTCGAATTATTACTCTCAATCTATTTTTCAACCTACAATCGCGAGAAAAATCTTATCAGCGACTTTGTGCAATATCAAATTATCTTAGAAAAGATCATTCCTGATATTCAACATCATAAAGATACTAAAGATACTAAATATCGAATCTTCTATTTTTAATCAATCTGCGAACGAGGAAATAGAAGGAAAAAGTCATTTGCGTGTGTTATCACGAACGATCGAAAGATTTCTCTCAATCACGATACGTATACGCAGGCGTGATGAAATTAATTATGAAAAGCGGCGTTTTCTGCTGCTTGGCACGCGAAAGAGGAGGAATTGAAAATTCCAGGGAACGCGGCGGACGAAGCCGCGCTCTTATCGACGAAAGGAATCGACGCTAAAGGTCCAAGAGATCCCGGCGAGATGTTACGGAGCACGCTTCTTAATAGCGGCAAGAAGGTCTCCCAGTCCAGCACGTGCTGCACGTCAGATACCGAAGATAGGAAGCGAGTCGTTCACGCCCACAGTTCACACGCCGGACTCGGCAACCCACCATTAAGACCCTCCTGATTACAGCCGTGCCAGCCGAACCTATACTAAACTAAAACACCGGAGAAATTAGGGTCCGCCGCGAAGAAATTAAGTTCTTTGACATGTCCCGTCCCACCCGAGCTAAACGAAAGCCTGTCCAACGTCCACGAGATACTTCCTTTCGTCTGCCCTCGCGAGGCTCCGTACCGGAAACTCTTTCGTCTCTCCAATCGACGTCGAGTTTTACGACAACGTAATTGCGCGCCTCTTCTAACGTTTCTGCCTTTCGTTCTCTGCAGCCTTTCGTTTAAACCATTCGAGTATCGCCGGTATTGTTTCTAATCTCTATCTTGCAATTGTTGCGAGACGAACGGTTGTGCCGTCAGGCTGAACACGTTGTAAACGCAACTTTGATTATATTTAACAATTGCGTAGGGTCAGTGGATTCTTGTCGATTTTGGTGGTAATCCGCGATCACTTAGTTGCCTGCTCAATACATTGAGATAAGAGGTGTCAGATAAAGAGAAACGCAGAGTGATAAGTGTAAAAGTGGCACAATTGAGAAGGGAGCTATTCCGCGAGACAAAATAAGGAAATATACGGCAAAATTTGTTTTCACGACGCCCCTTTTCTGAGAAAAACGAATTCCAAGATATGACAAGTAGACGTAAAAGTAGCCAGTTCCGAACTGAACAAGAGTAATCGATAGGAGTTAAACTACACGTGAAAATAAGTAAAAGCGTGGAATATGAGGCTTGAAAATGAGGTCTTGAATGAAAAATCTTATTTTACATTTACGACTTATTTTCGCACGAATAATAACGCCCTGCCGATTGTTTTCTCGTACCTAGTCTTGGTACTTAGCCAGGTTAAAGTATATTTGGCAAATTTTCAAACTCGATTTTCTCAGAAACGAAGCGTCGTACGAAAGAATTTTATTGCATATTTTCGACTTATTTTTCCACATAGAATCACTCTGTTCCCAATTGTACTTACCACCAGCTACGATCCACCCTTTCTAATCGTTACCAATTGTTCTGTAATTACATTCCAAATGGTGAAGCGTACGAGACGTTGTATATCTATTAATGTCAGTTATTCATGACTAATGATACTGCACTTTGTAACAGAGAGATTGGAACAGCTCATTTTTGCCCAATTTCCTTTAGATTATCGTGGCAATGCATCGAAAGTATCGCAATCCAGCAACGTACTCTCCATAAGTATTTGCTTAAAAAATACCAAATACGTCGTTTTTTAATTTTCGAGGAGATTGAATGCATCGCTTAAATAACAAAGAATAGTTATATAACTATTTTTCGTAGAATTAAAACCTTCTTCGGTCTCTTGTACTGGAAAGAGTTAAGAGGCTGCGCGCATCTACACGGAGTAAATAAAATCGATTTTCCAAAGAGAAGAGATTTTTGCCTCTTATAATTGTTCGATTTTAAAAATGTCTGTCGAAAGGAAGATCCTCGTTCGAAATATTCCTTAGGAACCTTCATGTTTCAGCACCCTAAGCTAACGAAGCTACAGTGTTTCAAGTTTGATTATTAGACGTTCGCGTTTAAGTTGTGATCGAAGTTTGCGAACCTTTGAAAGCTCACTGAAGAGTTTTTTGACTCTTATAATTGTTCGATTTTAAAAATGTCTGTCGAAAGGAAGGTCCTCGTTCGAAATATTCCTTAGGAACCTTCATGTTTCAGCATCCTAAGCTAACGAAGCTACAGTGTTTAAAGTTTGATTACTAGACGCGCACGTTTAGGATGTGATCGAAGTTTGCGAACCTTTGAAAGCTCACTGAAGATTAATGTTTAAAAAAATTACACGAAAGAATATTTTTTCTGCGTTTTGTTAAAGCGATAGTCGAATTAAATCGTAATCGCAGTTTCGTTCGCGTCCGTGCAAAAGTTTTTTTTACATTTTCTTTCCCTTTCGACTCAGACACGGCAATTTATGCGTCGATTCCTGAATTAAGTCGATCGATCGACGGGAACGAACGTCTAAATCAATAGCACCTGCGCGAACGTCAGCTCTCGAATTCATGAAGTTGAACGCCGCGAAGTGTACGGCGGTTTCTTCGAGATTAAAGACCTCGCCGCAGCCGTAAATCCTCGTGACGGTTTGAGCAGAACATCTAACCACTTCTCGAAGCCTTCACGCTTTCCACGGCCAGTCAACGCTCGCTTATACCGTGGTTTGTTTCAACAAATAACGAAAAATATCTTGATCGTTCGTTGTTTACTTAAACTGCGTGATTTTTTCACTCGTTTAACGCAACGACGAACGTTTCTCGCACGAAAATCGAAGCTACACCGACGATGACTTCTTTGTATAAGATCGTGTCGTGCAGGATACTACTTTTTCAGCTTTGAATTCTTCTCGTGAGAAAAAGATGCCTTTTTGCTTCTTCTCAATGTTTCCTCCCAACGTGCAGCAATTTAACGTAATAATAAATGAAATAATAAAATAATCCAGTAGTCTGACTCGTTACATGTACAACGTCGAGGTTGTATATTTAAAAAATTTGTAAACATAGAACAAAGATATAATATGAAATAAGCGATCAAGTCCATAGCCCGGATCTAAATCAAGAAGATAAACGAAAGTGAATCCTTCACTAAACGAAATTCAGAAATTACCGTCTCACGAGATTTGCAAAAAATCTCCGATCTGGAATTAATGTACGTTATCAAATTTTATTCGCGTTACGTTAAACGTAACGAAAATTCGTTGAACTCGACGAAACGATATCGTTACATTACAAATGGCATGATGAATATCGACAGTATAAAGTCAAACAGAGAACCGCAAAGGGTTAATCGTCCAAAACCGTGTAAACAATTACTGTCGGGGGAAGCAGACAGTTATTATCATTATCCCTGACAAGTTTCGCTTGACTACCACTTTAGATCAGCGGAACATCTAAATCAATAGAGTGGGACCCTGTTGTTCCTCGAAGAAAACGGCAGGCTCGCTCTGGTGTTGGCGGTTTGTAAGATTAGAGGCAGCCGGATACGGAGCACGAGAGACCACACGCCGCGTGTGTACACGCTCTACCTTTTCCTCTGCGTGTCCTCTCTTTCTCTGCTCTGGCTCTCACCGACCTTCTACCTCTTCTTCTTACCTTAACCTCTTCTTCTGCCCACTATTTTTTGCCTTCGTGCTGCTTTCTAGCTTTCCGTTTTGTACTAACTGCCCGTTTAATTTTTAACGAGGATGAGAATGCTCAGCCAAGTGTTCGAACGTACCGGCTACGTGGGAATTAAACGGGGTAGATATTATTGCTACTTTATAATAGCACTTATAATTTCGTATATCAACACGGGAATAGAGAGCGAGTCGAAAACTAGGACCTCGGGTGGGCGTAAAGGTGGGTATAAAGAGATAAAGTTAATTAGTATCGATGTATCAAGGCAGACATTTTTAATTTTTGTAACTTTAATAAAAATGTTACCTCTGACGCAGTGAGTAAATTCGACGTTGTTCGTTTCAGTTAAGGGAAGCTCATTTATTAGAAGAAAATTAGAAAATTAGTTATGAGAAAATATTTCACTCGTAGAAAATTATTATCGTAATTTACAGGGCTTCTAATTATTGCAAATTTAGTGCGTTACAAGTATGCGTATAGGAGAACGTAATCTGATAGAATAATTTTAATTCCTTTCATTTATCACAGCCAGCAGCGTTAAAATCCTAACTTACGTAACGTTACTTCTTATTATTTTTCATTTATATATGTATATCTATTTTTCTTTCTATACAAATCTCCGAAAAACCGACAACCGCGATCGAATGTTTCAAAAGACTTCATTGCCCTTACGTCGTGTGAAAGCAGGAATGAAAAGATCCATAAAGATTTTACATCCAATGGGGAGAGTATTCAAAGAGATTCTTTATCCTTCCTGACATTACGTCGACTGCACGTCAACATGGCGATGGACACGATACTCCAGTCTTTTATTTCAATTTTATATCGTATCATCCGCCATAGCGGTTAATTAATTACATTTTTATGCTTCGTAATATCGATGTAAGCCTGTAATACATGAATAAACGAATTCCGATGAATTCTATCATTTATTAAAGCCTTACTTTAAATGTTAAAGAAAACCTGTTAAAAAATCCAACGTCAAAGTGTTTCATTTCATTTTTTTAATTATCCACTTTTCTCTCGTTCTAACGCTACAAATAGCTAAACTCGTTCCAATGAAAAATCTCGTCGAATTTCTTATCTCAAAAACAAGAAGAATAACTGAAATCACGAAGCCATTGCATGGTTGCTTTTTAAGTAAGTCTGTTCGACGCTTTACAACTTTAATTTTTATTACTTGTTTTTAAATAAATTCGCAAGTGTTACCGAAATACGAAGGAAAACTACTATACTACTATACTAAACTACCATATGCACAAACTACCGAGGGAAAAGGTATAGTTATTCTGTACAAAAATAAGGAAAAGGATATTGTAAGCTAAAATACACCCTTTCAACTCTTTTCGTTGTCCTCGAAAAAAAGAAAAAATCATACTTAAGACGATCATTAGTCGCAACAAACTAATTTTCTCAAACATTTCCCAAGCAACGCCGTTTATATCCGTAGTAAAATGAGAAGAATCGATTCACGTGATTAAGTATACGCAGAGAGATTATTGCCTGAGAAGGAAGTGCAATTGTAGCTTGCTGGTATAGCAGTGCTATTTTATTCTACGGAGGATATGATCGTGGGAATACAAACTTTACTAAATCATGCAACATTTCACTTAGAAAACGCCTTATAACGCATTCCGGATTCTCAAGCCAGCCGGTACAACGTAATTTGACCGAGGACGAAATGAAGATTTGTGCGCGGCGCGGTGCAAACCGATCAACAGGTAGGCCATCCAGCCGTTCTTACATCGGGCTGCAATTCCCCGGCGTACATCTAATCAAAACTAAATCTTCCCGACAAGGTAATAAACTCGACACATCTACGCACCACGGGACGCCTAATATTTCTTCGCGAGCTTCACCGCCACCAATAAATAAAAAAGAAAGGAACTCCCTTTACGTCCGCCGGCCGGACCTATATTCCCGTTAATCTCCTCTTGCCCTCGAAACTATTCAGTCGTTCGAGCGAGCAAAAGTCTCCCGATGAATAGATTTATTTAAAGAAACGTTGCTGATTTTGTGGAAGAGAAGGGCGGCCGAGTTTTACTTTCGCAGATATTTTTATATCTCCGTCGATATTTTTTCTGAACGTTTGTCAAATTCTGCTACTTTTATTTTAATATTCTTTTTCTATTTTATACTCTACCTTCTATGCTTCTGACGCGTACATTTATCAAAATTCTATTTGCTTCTACTTGATCTTTAATCGAGCTGTCCTTCCGCTACGTTCTAGCTTTTTCTAAACAAAACTTGTCAAATTATGCTCCTTTCTTCGAATATACCTTTTCTCTTTTATGTTTTACTTCTTTCATTGTTTGTAGACAAAATTTCGTTTCATTATATTTTCTGTATAATCGTGTGGTCTCTACGTTGCGAATTGTCAAAAAGTGTTATCGCCATATCTACAGCAGATTGGAGCTGTGTGTATACAGACAAATACGACAGAAAATGGATACAGTAACAGAAAGACGCGAGAAGTTTCAATAGTGGATCGACTGCTCGTATACGATTCATTGTGGTTGTTTGAATATAGGGATACGTATATTCTCGGGGATAATTGTAATGGCCTTTCGTGCCAATACGGATGATCTATAATTAGTAATATCTTTCAGAGTTATTTTATATGAGATCCAAGTATCTTTTACTGTAGTAATAGATCATGAAGAGAGATGATCGTTATATCGTCAGGATAATACGACTCATTAGTTGAAAAAAATAAACTCTATAAGTCTCTCATTAACGATCTAACAGAAGAAATTTTTAATTAGTCCAATACTTCTTAATACGAGTGCTATAGGTACACGAGGATTAAGCCTGATACGCTAACTACAAACCATAAATTGCTTCTATATATAATTTCGAGAAGGAATAAATTCTGAAAATATAGTGGTAGCGTGGCTATCAAAAAAGGAGCAGAAGGAGAAGAAATTTTTCTCGCCATTGAGATAACGTAATTTGTTACAAAGATCGTTGTAATACCACGAACTACAGCTTTTTTCAGCCGGTATAAAATATACGCGGTATTTATCGCTACGGTACCTTAACTCAATTAACGCAGCCGCACGCTGTAATTACGTTTATCGGTCGATTACCTCGAGCGTTTCATTTACGCTGGCCTAATTGTTTACGCGATGTTAAAACAGCGACAATGTTCGCAAATTTTACACGCGTCGTACAACTCTATCGATTTCCAAGTACAGGTGGTTTTTTTCTTCTTTTTTAAATATCGAATTACACGACGATGATCTTAAAGAAAGAAATGGTCTCACCGAGTATTCCGTCAATGGAATGATTTCTTCGAGGATCATCTCCAGGACGAGTCTGATTCGTGGGGCCACGAAGAAGTCTCGAGATACTGGAAACTGACGGCGCTGACGCTTTGTCACAGATACCATCCTGCTGGCAGAACCACGTTGGACCAGTTAGTATACTAATGGAAATTAATCAAACTTTATTTTCTTCCCTTCTACGTCCTCCATCATGTATTCTGAATATTTAACCGAATGTACGATCGTATAATGGCTTTAAAAATTCTTCAAGAATTTACTGCGAAATCTATCAACAGTGGATGATATACGACGAGAAACGTGATATATTAGAAATTGTATAAATAAAGTACATGTCGTTTTATATTTTGTATCACTGTACAGCTAGAATTGTGGTAAAGCGTTTGAAGCTGCGTAGAAACCTCGTGTAATCACAAAATGTTCGATCGGATTTTATTCAAGCAATTTATTATTTTTACTACAGCGACTCTTGTGCTAATTCTTAACCACAAGACCGAAATAGGAAATTATAATTAATTATTTTCCCCTCATAAACGAGCAAAATTCCGATTTATTTGAAACGTAGTAGCTTGTTTCAATCAACTGTCTCTAATAAATAATCGTTAAAGTAATTCGTCAGGAAAAGAGGAATGACGTCGTTTAATTAAGATTGACAACCATGACGCGTAATTATAAAAACATTGTCTTACAGACCATAAAACATTTTTGCACAGAATGATCAATAGCGTAAAGACATTATCAACAGACCTTTATCAATTTCTCGCGGATCTCCCAGGTGAATATGCCAGGATTCTGTCTCTTCATATCCTCGATTCTCGCCTCGACTTCCGGTGTCGCGACGCGTGGTTTGCTACCGCCGATCACACCTGGCCTTATCGATCCTGTTTCCTGATATCGATTCAAGATCTTCGACACGCAACCGTGCGAAACTCTCAATTGTCTCGAGATCACGCATGGTCTTACACCGGCTGCCGCCATTTCCACGATTTTTAAGCGGATGTGATTCGGCAGTGGACGCCCATTGATAAAAACACCTCCGAGTTGATTCACACGACCTTGTCCTGGAAAAAGGAAAGACGAAAATGTGTAATATACTTGCATCGATACTTGGCGTGGGAACTAGCATGGATAGAACACGTGTTAACCCTGTCACGACTATGAAACCATATATGGGGTTCAAACGAACCGCTTGTTACAAACCGAGGATGTACGTACGCATTTGATACTAGTATCACGTTACTGAATATTTCCTTCGCGTTTCGATTTAACATTAAATTTGTTTCAGCACCGGGAATAGAAAGATGTTTATACAAACGTACTCTGTCGCAGAAAGTTCATTAGAGATGAAAGGGTTAATATGCAATAAATTAAGTATGCAATGGGAATGAAACACGTTAGTTGATCCTAAATTAGGTTCTTCACGAGCTCAGCACAATTTTGAGAAATTCCTATTGCGCGACACATTTGCAGATACGAAACTTCTTCAACTGGTTTTCGACGTTCTAATTTTATAGCGTTGACCTGGTCCCCTGAAAGTCTTTTAATCAACTTGTGTACAGCTTTCTTAAACGCTGTTGTCAAATTAAATTCTATGGAATTTTCTTTTGAAACATGCAATTTTTATCAAGATCAAGAAAATCCAAAGTTCTGTGGATAACAGAAGCATCTATTTTAGTTGAGATTCTAATGTTACTTACGCGACGATCATGGAAAAATGTTTAAATTGTGCAACAGTAGCAACCACGATAAAACGTCGAGACAGTCACCTAAGTCATCATCAAGCCTGATTTCAATTCCAGTGATCGAAGCGCGCGTGCAATTTCATGCAAATCGTATATGCACTGCAAAAATACTTGTAAATCAATTTCAAAGCGAGAGTCGGTGCAATACGAAAGCTTAAATCTTTGCTGGCATAAAGTGAACATTTTTCGGTTTTATAAAAGTTGTCGAGAAATTTCGGTGTCACGCGAAATGCCACTCAAACGCTGATTACCAGCAATTAGAAACCACTTTAACGAACCTAATTATAATAACGAAGTGAAACAAGAGGGCAGCAAGATGTAAGCGAAAAAGTAAGTAGAAAGGAGCGGCAACCCTTTGAAAAAGTCTCCGAAGGAGGAACTTCGAAAGAGATGCTATTGTCGGTTCTTTTATTAAGCGCATGGTGAAACTTGGCGAAGAAAGAACTACACGTAAGACAGAAATCCATGACTAAGCAAGAGAAGAGTAACGCGTACCTCATACACTATGTGCATGGTTTTGCATACACTATATGCAAATATTATGTCTACAGAATATAACATCAATAAAAGATGCTCCAGATTCATCAAGTTTTATAGAAATCAATTAATATTAATATTAAACCAAGCAACATTTTAATGTCTTCAATATATTAACATTAGGACAAGCGATATTTTTCAAATTATGAAAAGGGCAGAATAATGTGTTCTCTGTGTATTCTTTGCACATTGTCTTCGTAATATACAAATCAAAGCAGTTCTGAAACGAGCAATAGGTAAATACTACGGTAATCGTTCGCAACGTTGTACCCGTCTGATATTCTGAAAAGAATAAAACGTTCAACATCGTGCAATAGTAACACCCAGATATCTCATTTGGAATAACTTACGGATTCAAAATTATCGAATCGAAGATCCTCCATCGATTACCGCACGCGAAGATAAAATTATCAGCGCGTGTAGATGATTTAGGTTTCCGTAACACTTAATTAATTTCTATCGCGACCCCGTCAATTTGTACATTCGCTGTAAATCTGCATCGAAACAAAAAAAAAAAAAATATCGCTGAACCGCAAGAGTGCATGGTGTGCTACCCGCGATATAAACTTTACGACGCGCACAGGTAATTGGATGCGATAAAGAACCATTGTTTCAAACACGTTGCTCGAGGGGGTGTTCTCGCGAGAGAGCTCTCGTAAGTCTTCTCGTATATGACGTCTCATTTCTTAGAGTAATGTTAGACGAAACATTGAACTCTATGCTCTCGCATCCGCTGACACTTTATCGCTATCCACCCCTCCAATTTCAGGAACAAGATTGCGAATGATCAAGTCGACGGTTCGAAGTCGCTGGTTTTTGCTCCACGTACATCGACGTACCCTTATTTCGGTTGGTGTAATTTGTAAGAAATATGTAACACAGCTAACAAACCAATAAAAATGATTTTTATTACGCTTCAGATTTTCTGTTCTCGCAACCAACAAGAACATGCTGGTATCTTTCACTAAATTAGACTTCGAATTTTATTGAGGCAGAGACAGGATTATTTTTTGTATTTTCATCACGCGCAGCGAATTTGTTCTGTATCTGAGAATTCGTTGTGAGATATTTGACCATACCAAGAGCGTATATCAATCCGGCAAATTAGATCAATAATCGATAAAAAAGAAACTTTATCTACCACTTAAAAATACACCCACTGCAAGGGTTACGTTACAACGACGCGCAGAAACTACACGTGTAATCGAAAAGGAACACAGAAGACCCAATTAATATCCTAAATAAAGAAACCGCCCGCAATTCGAATGCTGAAGAGATAGACAATCAGTGGAAGAGAGAGCGAGAGAAAAAGAGATAGTGGAGGCTAACGACTCGCTAAAAATTGATAATCATCGTAGTAATGGGCCTGTCGTTACACGAATCCTTCGTAACACCTGCTACGAAAACTTCTGCTAATTACCACGGCATAACTCAAAAAGATGTACCCCACCATCGTCTCCATCGGCCGTTTTCTGGTGCCGCCAAAGTAGTCCCGTTTCGTCATTCATCAAGTCCGCGAGATTTACATCCCCCTCCCTCCTACTTGGTGGGATCCCGATGGCCCGTAAGGCGCGTAAGGACATATCCACAAGCGCGTGCAACGCACACACCGCACTCTTAGGCGGATCGTCGCGTACGCACGGCCCTCGGACACCTCTCATGACGTCAGTCAGGCCGCGGGGCCCGACGGGATTACAGGCAAGATCAAAAGGCGCCGACCGCCGCCGCCGACTCGATCTCACTCGCTCTTTCTCTGTTCACGGTCTTCGTCTTTGCCCCACGTTCCTCTCAGTACGCGCGAGGAGAGTCGCGCGGGATCCAAAACGGGCTCGGAGCGAAAGGACCTGGTCACGGGGTGGCCACTTCTTCAGGGTCCCCATGGACTTTGCTGGCGCGACAATACGTGAAATTTTCTGCATAACCTGGTCGATGTGTCCTCCATTGCGAAACACGGTTACAAGTTGCGTGCTGGCATGATAAGTGCAACTTTGTTGCGCACCGACTACTCGAATAACTCGCGATCGATGATCCGCTACATACGTGATGGTTGAGAGGATTTAAAGGAAGCTACTATCTGATACTCGTTACATAGAGGAGCAAGTTTCGATGAACGTAATTCTTGTGAATGTTTTAGTCTCGTCGCGAGTCTTCTCGATCTTCGAATTTTTAATCCTTCGAGCTTTTTCGTGAACGAATTATACGAGGAAGTTTAAAAAGGTGAGGGATATACGTAGTTGGAACGTAACCAGAAATTGATGAAGGAGCACGCGGTCTTGTGATTCGAAGGTATCGACCATATTGGTGGACACGTATATTCACTGTATGTGGACACGGGAGGACACGTAGAAAATCTTCGTATAATAGTAATAGAGTAGTAAAGGGATAGTAGTAGTAATAAAAGAAGTAGCAACGTTTTACAAGTAGTAGAACACCGCGTATACATGTTGGCTAGTGGGAAGGAAGCAAGGTGGATCTTCGTTGATGGTGAGTGGTAATTGGTAGAAATAAGGAAGAGAGGAATATGTCTATGGGTTAATATCGAGGGTCAAAGAGAATTTAAATTGTTGACTCTGTTGGGTTTCAAGAAGAAACTTTTTTGGATAGTGAAATTGCAATCAGATTAGCTTTGGGATGTTTCCAGCTTAGGATGATTAGATTTGTGAATGTTAATATGTAATGGCCAATTAAGAAACATTAGTGTCAATTCATTTTTATCATAAAATAAACGATCTCTCCCTTACGATAGCAGTACCATATCTTTCAAAGTATGGACGTTAAGTTACGTGGTATTACAAAGATGGCAGATGTTAAACGAATGTGATACTAGTGTCATAGGATTATCGCAAACAGGACAGTATATCCTCGTATATCTTTCAACGAACAACTTCTCTATCTTTGTTTTTCAACGTATTTCGATCCTCCGATGGAAGCTACTTGCTGAAGTATAATCTAGATCTAGAGCAAGAAACGTGTGACGCTCATTAACATACTTAAGAACTTTGTATCTGAGGTAAGACCACCCTGTAGAAAAGATAAAAGGGGCCGATCTGTTCGGAATGACGGAGAAAATAATTTCCAGCATGAATTATTGATAACAGGTAATTGATTGTGGGCGATCACGCTAATATCCATGATCGTGCCGATATGAAGCGATAGGGGCTTCCCCGATTTGAATTCGCTCGACGCAACTCGCATGATTAAAATTTACCCTAAGGCTATCGAGTTTCAATGGTGTTGGTATTTGTTAGATATCATTTGACTTAGCAGTGGCCATAAAGTATACTTAATTTATCAAATCTCGTGTGCACGAAGTAGACTACGCCTTCTATCATCAATAACGTGAATTTTTCTTTTCGATGTTATTAAACGTTACTTTACTATAAAATTGAAGCTTAGATTGGCAATCCATAAGAAGAATACTATTCCTTCATTACTCTGACATATTTATTGTATCTCCTGAATTCGTTATCCTACATTTCACACATTTATTACTCCTCTAATTCGTTTTCTAACAGTATTTTTAGATTGCTCTTATTAGTAACATTTATAACACGAGTAAGGAAAGATTCAATTTCTATTCGATAACGATCAAACGATCGAAAGCAAAGGGACAAATATTTCAAGGCTGTGAAGAGCACGACAAAAATGTAGATACATAAGAAACATTGAAAAATAATAACGTAACACTCATCTAAAACAAAGAATCATTGTTATATGTTGTACGTTATTTGCGGCTGTCTATCGCTGTATTGAAAATATTAGAATTATGTATGAAAATATAATAATGGTCGTATATCGTAACGCATTTATTGGTTTATAAAACGGCTGTCGTATCTATAAAAAAGTTACTGACCCCTAGAAACCAGAACAAGGAAGTCGATCAACAAACACGAACGTATATACATATACAGAACCACGACGATCTAGAAATACAACGATCAAATTAAAATGAAAAGTCCAGCGAAGAATGAAGTAACTAAAATTCACGTGCCAGCTCTCATCGAACGTACCTCTACGAGGAATAAATCACAGCGAATCAATAAGAACAGCCGGAGCCAGCACTTTAACGAAGCTAACGAACCTAAAATCCATAACGCGGCGCGTTCCGGGCGATTTTTCAGAGCGGCCAAACCCGGCAAAACAAACCGCTCGTTAACCATTCCGAGCTCGGTTGATCAAGAATCAATGACCAATTCCGTTCGTTTCGAATAGCATTCGTAACCGCATGATAAATGACGAATTGCGCAAACAATCGGGACGGGAACGTGTCTCGATCGCTGGTTGCCTGCTCGCCTGGCGGCCCCGATGAAAAGCCAAGGGGAAACGATTTGAGAGCCCAGAAGAAGAGGAGGAAGAGGTGGCCGTGTACCTGAGTGGGAGTATCCGCATGTACCAAGAGGATGCATGTACTTAACGTTCGGTGTGAGTTCCGAGTTGCGAAGGCTTCAATCAACGTGCCGTCGCCCGCGGCCTATCCGATATCAGACATTAGGTACCCACGGCTCTGGCTACGTACTTTAACTCTTTCACGTTCCGACGCCCACGAGCGTGGCCTGCCTCACAGCCGAACTTCTTTCCAGACGTAGCATACGCGTTCACCGAGAAAAGGCGCCGAACGCACGATGTTTAACCCCGAACGCGATGGGTCTGCGTGTATTTCGTGCTTATTCCGACGAGGGCGATGTATTTTTTCTTACGACCCGTACGAAAGTGGAAACGATCACACGGTTATTCCAACACTCGAGGAAACTTATTCTCAATACTGGTACCGTTGCAGGGTTCTTCATAAACTGAAAAGTTACAATTAGACAGGCAGATTTTTTAAATAGCGTAGGAAATAATATGCAATTTATTTTTTAAATGTTCGTAGAGATAAGTAAAGTTAAAATTCGTTTAAAGTTAAATTGAGAATTTTTATATTCTTTGTTTGCAAATGTTTGTAATACCAAATATTCCTCTGATCTTGGACGAATTTTCTGCAACTAGTAAATTAATTAACTTAAGCACACGAGGGTATTGGAACGAATTTAATAGAATGGAACTTAATTGATATTTCTTCGTCGATACAGGGGTTTGACTTTGTTTGTTCGCTGAAGAAGCTTTTCTATTAACTTCTCCTGTTAAGTTTCAGGTATTGCTGTTTAATCGCCCTGTTTAATCCACTCGTTAATTATTTCGCCCGATATATTCGATAAATCATACAAATCCCATCGCATGACAACGTCTACCGAAAATGCTACGAATTTTCTGGAGAAGCAAATAACTTGTGCGATTTTTGTAGCAACGATTTAAATGATAAAGTATATTTTTACATAGACGTGGATTTAAAGATACAATACGATCAGTCTGTGCAAGATCTGGAGAAAGTCCGGTTGAGTTATGTGTTGAAGAATGTGTCAGAGCACGTCGTATAAGGTTTGGTGTGTAAGATAAAGATTTATCGTGTTGTATATTTCATTCTGAGGAATGAAAAGTATGTTGTAAAGAAATATAAAGTAACGTGTTTCGGATATTTTTAATTAAAGATTCGGTTTCTCGTCACTCAATAAAATGTAATACGTTGCTTCTACCGTGTCGTCGACCTCGGAATTGAAAATAATAGCTAGACCGCGTTATGCAAATTGATATATACTTTACATATTACGCGCAGTCTGCAAATTTTTGCACTTTCTCTTATAAATGCATAACGATCCACAGTTTCAAACCTGTATTCCTTTTTCTTCTATTTATCATTTAGGGACATTGTATTAATTGTTTAAAAAATCGAGACAACAAAAGTATATTCTATGAAATACGATTACTACGCACTCGTTGATTAATTCTAGGCAACTTACTCGATAAAAGCCATTTTATTACAATTTGTTATAAAATATGTAACAGTAGACCTTGTTATAACGATAAGATTAAAGTCCTACGTTTCTTTGAAGAAAGCGTTCAACATTGTAAGAAACGATCGTCGAACGTAAAAAATTGGCCGTAATCACCTCAGAATGACCCAAATTCAGCTCATTAAAATAAAAATAAAATAGACACAAGAATTTTCTGTTTCTCGTAATGATAATTGAGCAACCCTGTATAATGGAGACCGCGAATTAAAGTCGTAAACGCGCGTGCGCTTGTTTCACGCGCGTTTATTCGAAACCTTTCATCGTTTCTGATGGGAATCGGTAATGGTCGAAACTTCGCTGGCCCGAATTAATTCACGCTTTCGCGGGGCCGAATTAAACGGTTTGCGTAACTCGAAGATGAAATGCGTCCGAAGAAGGTCACTCGAGGCGCGGAAGGAAAAAAAAAAGGCAAAAGCGTTTAACGGGCGGGGAATAATTCACTCGAAGCGCATCGTAAAACCATTAACATCGGCTGTAAAAGTTCCATCTGCCCTTTGAGAAGCATCCTCGAAGAGGAGACCGACGTCGATATATGTCGGTATGCGAAACGTCAACTTTAGCCTCGTTTCGATACATACCGTTTCTGCAATCTTCATTTGCATCGGTTTGCAGGGACAATCGCTCTCCAGACGATATTTCGACTATGAATCCATTTATTATTAATTTTGTTCGAACGTTAGGATTTGCGAATTAATTAATTCATATCCGTGTTATTTTCAATCGAAGATGAGAAAGTAATAACAATTTGAGAAGAGAATCGAAATAAGCGTTTACTATGGAAGTTTAAGATTTGAGAATAATAATTTCAGCAAGATGATACTTGAAAATGTACCTGCAGACAACATAGAAAAACGTTAGGTGAACATGAATGTAATTGAAGAGATTGGAAACATCTACGTATTATCATCATACATTACGTTATCAAACACTATAATTTTATAAAGTTTAATATGAAATGAAATTACAAACTCAACGATATTAACGACAGAATAGTTTCACGAAATTGTTCAACGGGCATAAGAATAATTTCAAATTAAATCGAGCAAGTTATAGAGTCTAAAATTTATAAAATATTAAGCCAGATATTACACGAAATCATAATTCATGCATTATGTGATGAAGTGTTTTTGATATCCGTCCCTGCCGTTATTATGTTATCACATAAATTAAGTTTTTACGCATCGGACCATCCGAGATACATACGCGCTGGAAATGATGAATGGTGTCGAATATAACGGTAAGCGACGGCTCTCTTTCATCAAATTTTGATACTTCCGATTTTTTAAATACACTCATTCATATATTTTTTTACGTTACACTCAACAACTTATGATCTGAAAAAAGTTCAACGTTTCGTCGCTGACAAATTTCACGAGGCAATGTTCCATCTTTTTGTGTTATACCTGCAAACCTTTGTACCGATTCTTTTTCCAATAGATGTAAAATTAATAATAGACAATTTATGATAAAAAAAAAGATAGCTAATCAATACGAAATACCTGTAATAAATATTCACGACGTGAATAATTACAAATACCTATGTAAAACAGCAAACAAAATAATTTATACTTAATCATCGTAAATATTTATGAAACTTTTTATAAATTTAGAAATAGACATTAGAATTTTAAATTTCTTCTAAATTAAACTTTAACCATGACAAAGCAAGTTTCTTAAGGTTAAACACGGATATACAACATAGGAAATTGGATATATTAATCCTTCTTATATATTCAATACGTAAAGTTGTAACGTGGAATTGAATAATAAACATCGTAATTTAGTTTTAATAAATATATCGTAAATACGACGAGTTTATGTAATTCTAACGAGGAGAGTTCCTCCTGTTTTCCTTGACGCCGGACAATCTCCCGTGGCTGGTGTTTAGCGACGGTATCCAATAGAAAACGGCGTCGCATAATATATAAAATACGAATGCGTCTATCAATTTGTTTCAAATAAATTAATAAATTTATACAAGAAAGGATGCTAATATCTCTTTAAAATATCACTTAATGAATAATCATTGATATTAAAGATAATATATAACGTCATGTTGAGATTCTTTTGAGAAGGTCAAGAAATAACGCATAAACCAATTACATAGAGACAATGGAGACGTGAGAACGATCAATTAATTAATTAATCAATACGAAGAATGAAACACTCGGGACAAAATCTCAGTTATCCACGATTTTAAAACACATTTCTATCCATATTATCGTATTGCTCGAAACGATGGTCCAACACAAAACCTCTAAACCGTTCTTTAACACTAGAATCACCAGAGCAATTAAAACAACGAATTCATAATGTTGCATAAAAATGTAATATATTCACAGTATGTCCGTTTGAACAATTGTTGCTAAAGTAATCTGATCTCCCGCGTTATCAACCTTCCCACGTTCTATTTGCTTCAATTTCTTCGATACAAATTCTCTACCGTAGTTGACCATGGTGCTAACATTGACATACACGCGAGATCATCTCATCAAACAAACACACGTACCTTGAAAAGGATATCCAGTGAAATAGGGTGCCATGTTCAGAGTGCTGACTGCCATCTAGCTAATCGTCGTCGTCTTCAGCCGTCCTTGGATCACCAAGCCACCACAAAACGCCAGACGTTATCGATAAACGTAACCGAAATACCGTTTCTCCTTTGTATTCTCTCTCAACTGTCCCTTGCAATCACTTCACACGCAACTTGAACGAAACTTACAATAAAGATACGACGGCAGTAAAAAAGACGAGCTACAGAAAAAGGAATTGGAGCAACCTGGTCGCGAGACGATCTGTCTTGTCGAGGATGACGGAAACGGATCTGTTTTCCCGGATGCGAGTAAAACGATCGTGAGACCTGTTTGCTTCGGGGTCTCGGCTCGAACTGTTCGGCTGCCGATTCGTACGGAGGCTGGCGGCAAAGGAGGCTGAGAATAAAAGAAAGGAAAAGAAAGGCCGAGGTAACACCGAGGGCAAAGAAGGCTCCGCCTTCGTTCAGGGGCCCTGTCGAGGTGGGAACGTCTGGGTCCAAGAGCACCTTGATGGCTCTAGTCGAGCGGTGCATTGGTCACCTCGAAGGTGACCTCCTGAAGGTGGAGGTGGTCTCTTCCATGACTCCGCCCGACTTTCTCCTTTCCTTCGCGAGCGCAGGCCTCTTCGGCTTGCTCTCCACGCGTACCTTCACGCTCCTTCGATGTCCGACCGGTGGAGGTAGGATCGGTAGCTAAATGAAATGACGTTTAATCGAACGCGATCGTTTCTCCATAATGTGCTAAAACACAGGGTTACACGAATCGACTAGGCTTCTACATCTTGAAACTCCATCTTCGAATGATCAAATTTGGGGTACATTGCGAGACAGCTTTAGACTCTAATGCGATAAGCTGCGAGAAAAGAACGAGAGATTATTGGGCAGTTTAGGATCAGCGAGAAAAGATATGAGGAATGAGTATATGATTCGAATAATGCTATGGTAGAGTGCAAGAGCTAGTGAAACAAAGAACAAAATGTATCTACCTATAGATAACGAGGAACAATTTTCATAGGACGTATGGATACTCCAATTTCATTTCTTATTTTCATTTTCATTTTATTTCTTATTCGGTGGATTCGATCTTCGTTGAAAAGTTTTGTTCGTTTTCGTAATGCTAGCGACTCTGTTTATCAAAATCAGAACGTTGATCGCGAAACTTGGTAACCCTGGTAGAAGCTGCATCGCGCGATTCGCCCAATGGGATCGTGTAAAGTTCAGAGGAATCTATTTCGCACGCGTCATAGTCGTTGCTGTGCCTGTGATTCGATTCGCGTCGTTAATTAAAACGAATTGCATTTGACGAGCGATCGTGCGTTTAATTGAATCGCGAAATTCTAGGGATCGATGATGCATCTTCGTGTCGCGTCCAACAAACGCAACTCATTTTCCATGCTTTAAGGAAATATTTCCATTTAGAAGGAGCGACAAATTATTTTCTTTCCTTCAATATATAGATTTCGATTAGATTTGTTTTCCTTTCGGCAAATAGAACAACACGAATCGTGGCAATCATTCGTTCTGCGTTTACGGTAAACATGTAAACAGCCTAAATCGGTGCATAAACCTGATCTTACGTCCCAAACTTTTAGTAAATCAAACGTCACACAGAATAATCTACAGAAATATTTAAATAGGTGACATTAGGTACTAAAGCATTTATATTTATTTTTGTAAGATTTTGTTGCCAAAATGGGATCGGTTAAAAGGGTTTTGAACTATGGAATTGCTTTCTTCTAAGAAACAGAAAATGTTTCCAATCCCACCGCGTTCTTCTTTCCTAATCTTCAAACGTAATAGCTTCAATTAATTACATTCGTAGCAGATGTAAAAAGTGACCAAAGGTATAAATTCTTTCAGTCTCTTCAAACACTTTTTATATGATACAAAGGCTAGTACAAATTTCAAGAGATCACGTGACATATTTTAATACGTCAATGATCAATCTTCTTCATCCTTTCTTCGGGCGTTAGGCATTTCGAGCTGATTCCCCGCTGCGACAAAGGAATCTTCTTTGATTCGCGTGTAATCACCTTTGAGATTAGCCGAAAAACAAGCTGAAATCGTCTGGACGAGCGTTATAATCCAACACAATAGGGCTTACAGCCGCGTTAAGACACGAACCCTGTGCATTGCCATTACAGCTTTATTTTCTTCGTATCCTCGTTAATATTTATTGTCAATAGTGCACTGTTAATCACGACTGTGATCCGAGACGCGTAAACATGGACCAACAAGAAAAATATATGAAAGAATCCCGATAACAAACAAAAACTCTGAAACCGTTGTAGCAAATTACAAATGTATTTATGATTTTTTAATAAATATAACATTTTACAGAACCGATCATGGATCTGGATAATTCAGCTCCGGTAGTAATTTATAATTATAAAATAAAATATTTCAAATATATTAGAAGCGAGTCTCCAAAAGAATTCAATTGTAGATGCCACGATGTAGCACAATTAATTGAAACAGCGCGTAAAAATCAACTAACAGTCAGAATACGTAAAATAAGCTAAACAGCAACCAAAACAAAAACACATCATCGAACTAAGTATGTAGATACATACACTTTTAACTTATTATAATTAATCATTTCAATAACAAAGCTCTATATACCAGTAGTTTGTAATTACAAAATAAAATACTTCAAGTATATCAGAAGCAAATCCCCGAAAGAATTCAATTGTAGATGCCACGATGTAGCACAATTAATTGGAACAGCACGTAAAGATCAACTAACAGTCAGAACACGTAAAACAAGCTAAACAGCAACCAAAACGAAAACACATCGTCGAACTAAGTACGTGGATACATACACTTTTAACTTATTATTACCAATCGTTTTAATAACAAAGCTCTATATACCAGTAGCTTGTAATTACAAAATAAAATACTTCAAATGCTAGAAATAAATCTTTTTTTAAGAGAAAAAGTTCAATTCCTCGTGAACGCATCGCAATTAATTAACTCACGCGGTAAAAATCAACTGTCAATAAAAACACACGAAACAAGCTAAGCAGTAACCAAAACAAAATCGCTTTAACATATCATCTTCGATCCACATACACCTATTATCACGTTATCCGCAGACTATACGTTATACATACACAGTAACCGTATAGCGGAATCACTATTAATTGCATGGTACAGCGTCGGTATACCAGCTGGACGGTTAAACCGTGATCCGCGAGCGTTTTGAATTCATCTTCCGGAGGATTTAATCCTTCGCAGCTATCGCCTGTTTACAGGGAGCGCAGGATCCACCGCAGGGATAGCACGTGTCGTGATTGTAGTTTATGGGGAGCTGATTGCAGGAGCGTGGGACGGTTGCAAGATTGTGGATGGGCTGAGTCGCCAGGCCTCGTCGCCATTCACCAGAGCACTTACGTATCCAGGCATCGTGTCAGTGTTTCGTTTCGTAATCATTAAGATATGCATTATCCCTCTAATGACGAGCAGCCGTGTGCAACAGCGTGTCCGATCGTGGACTCCGCGCTTCGTTCTTCGCTTCTTCGAGAGGGTACATAAATTTCACGTAAAATGCCTGTACACGAGCCTCCTTCAGTCTCGGCTCTGATTAAAGTGAAACCGTGGCTGCATCTGTCCTATAAATTAATTGGTTCGGCACCATCCCTCGCCTTTGTCCTTTTCAATGTATCCCTGTGTTTCTCTTTTAATGGATTTGCCGAGGAGAGCTGCCGAATGTGTTCATATTGCTCGCTTAAATCATATTACGCGTCAATTCCTTTCGTGTTACCAGGTTACGCATGATGATGCAAATACACTTACAGGTCACAAGTATCGCAACACCTATTCGTTATATTTATTGGAAAAGCGTAATAAATTTTACGTTATAAGGCGCTGTGAGAATAAAGCAACTGGTTTGTAGTAAAATAAGTAGGAAACGATAGCAGCGCAGAGTGTTCAACGTTTACTAAATATTAGGTCGTCCGACAAGTTTCTTTCCTTTCATAAGGAAATAATGGATGCACAGCAATTTTCGTTTTATACTGTTTTATCGAATTACGTATGATCCATTTTGTTCTATCAAAATAAAGATCACAACGTTCGACAGATTATGTTTCATGTTCGTATAGAGATGCATCGTTTTAAAGGACGGAGAAAGGAAAACATTTTTCGGACAACCTAATACAATCAGGTTTCCTAATACGTAGATACTAATGACCAGAGGTGTAAATATATATTTTCATTCAATTTTAAATCAAACTCTACACGTACAAAATAATTTGGAACTTTCGGAAAGCTACGAATAATATTATTATAGGGGATTCTCGGAACAGTCGATATCGAGACAAAAAGACAATTTAGTCGAATGGCAAGCAGTGAGAACGAAACTCTCAGGAGCAAGTTCCATCATCAGCGAACAGAGATCATTCAATTTCGAACGCTTGGTCCCAAGAGTGATTTTCAAAGACAGTCTTGAATCTGCGCGTAGATCTAACCTGACCAGAGGTTTCCAGGTGTCCATAGGTAAAATGATCAATCGGTCTATCGGGAATGATTCACCGGAAGTTCTCAAGAAAATGTCTAGCATCTATATCTTGGAAATTCGTGTAAAATGGAACGACTACAAAGAAACATTTCCAGTGGAATGTCGTTAGTAGACGCGTACATATATTTATATAAAAATTCGTTTGTCTGTTGTACGATGAAAATGTGCTTGTTGATGCGCGTTCAACGTCTTGTAACTTCGTCTAAACTTTAATTTTATGCCGAGTAAGCTTCCGATGTAAGCTCTGTTCTATTTCTATATTTTCCTTAAACTAGAGAAATTCTCTTTCGATAGAAAACGTAATTAAGTCGTAAACGATTGCAGTAAAAACGTCACTTGTAAACTTCTATTTCTCCTTCTTTTAATTTATATCTATTTTCCATACGTGGAATCTTTTCCAAAAATATTTGACTAAAACGTTTCACCGAAGAGAGTCTCCGAGAAAATCCTGTTCCTCGGAAAATTAATCGTCATCGAGATCACGCCCACCAGGTTCTCGCGAGCAAATTGTTCCCAACTATAGTCGCGTCAGTAGGAGGGTAAACTGTCTCCACTGTGTGACACCGAGAGACTTGTCAAAATACGTCAATGCATAATTAATAGTGTTGGTTCTGTCGCTTCTTCAGCCTCGGTCCCAAGAAACGGGAGACGAGTGAGCCGCGTCCCGGCGCGAGAAAAGGGGTGAATGGATGACAATTAGGTGGATCGTCGTCCTCCGGGAATATTTCCACGAGCAGCAGGCCTCGTCTACCATGTGTCCCTTCAAAGTGAGATTCCAAATATTTCAGTGAAAAACTGAAACTCTCTGGGGATAGCGACAAACCATCGGTAAATCCCTTACAATTGAACCGATGTTACGAGTCAAATTTTACAAACTACAAATTACAAGTTAATCGGTATTAATAAATTCTAATAAAGAACCATCTGCAAGTGCGTATCAAGAATCATGCGAATCATTTTACTCGAATTGCGCTGTCAGAAATTGAACGACGTATTGACACTAATATAGATGTATTTTACCGTTATTATACAGCAACGACTCGTATCGCACCGATGAATAGCTACTTTGGATTCATAATATCTGTATACTATTCGTAGTAATTCCACCGAATGGTTTGAAGGATCACGCAGTCTTAATAAGAAATTGATGCAACGTGCAATAAGTGAAAAAATATTTTCATTCATCCGTAAAGACTATTGCCTGTACCTATGATACAGTGACCTATGAAGGGCCAGTAGAAACTCATGTGTCTCAAGATCTAACACGTATATTCACCAGATGCAGTCAACGAACCACACGTAACATGACCAAAAAGCGCTGGCAAACGGTTCTGACAGAGCAAATGATTCAACAAAACTATCAGCCGCGACCGGCTACATCGTTGAAACGGCTCGTTTCGTCATCCTCTTCTCTCTCGCGCAACCTGGCCAGCTAATATCTCAATCGTTAAAGTGGTTTTCGTCGGTGGCTGGGTATCCACCTATGCACCTATAGCAATAACCTATACTAAAGTACATTACACGAGCGTGGCTCGATAATACGCGGCCATTTTCATTTACCAGTCAGGCAAGCCGCGTATAGGCAGAGGGAACGCGCATTGGCAGCTTCAGAGAGAACTGGTACATCTGTACCACGCGAACAGAGAGAAAAGGAAAAAGATAGAAAGAGAGGCCGGAGTCGTCAGAAAAGCAACGGCCATTACGAGTGTTACAGCGGCGGTTCGCGCGGCGCGTCAAAGAGCGCTCATTAAATGCTGGCAATTAACTGCGGGCCAAGCTCTTGAAGGTTCTCCTCGAGAACGTCCTCTTTCTCTCTCGTTGCGTCCGCTTGAAGGTTCTCTCTTTTGCACGCGCTTTCCACGTCGATCCTCGCAGCTATAAAAGCGACCCACAACTGTACGTATACACAAATCGGCCCACACAGTTTAATGCAACCCCCTAGCCAACAAGAACGATCGACATGCGACCCATCTATCACGTAGTTATTTAACGCTGTATTTAACAACTTGACACGATAGAAGAGAGAATTTTTGGTGAGTCGTAGGACTAAGAATTTTCGTATTTCGGGATAAGTTTATGATCGAATTGTTGGAAATATTAAATGTTGAGATATCAGCCAGTGGTGGAAATCTAGCACAGTGTAGTTTATCTTAGCTTCCCGGTGGATTTGCGGTTTAATTTGGTGATCTATGGCGTATGAAAAATTCAGTCGAGTAGATCTATTTCGTTAGGTTTTTTCATTAGGTTCCACCGGTTCGATAATAATCATGTTGATAGGAGAAGTTGTGATTAGTTAAATTTATCGTATAGCTAGTGTGTGATAGTAGTAGTTTTGCAATTGCTGCTAATAATTAATTTAGTAAACGGAAATTCGTTTGCAAAACTGTGTGAAAGATGGTGCATATATTTCGAACTATGTTCGCGTTTAATTTTGTTGCTAGTTTCGAGCTTAGTCGACGGAAAATGAAATTCGTACGAGAATTTCCATCTATCGAGTAATATGGAATTTGTTAATCTTTATATGAGCATTTCTTGGATCAAAAAGAAAGTGGGAAGAGAGCCGAAGGTCTAATTTGATGGACGCGATTATAAAAGTTCACAAATTAATCTCTTTAATTAGTTTCTTAGAAAATAAAAGTTTGATCGAAACGTGGACATGCTACTATGACCATCTAGCGGCAGAGAATGAAGTAATTTCCTCATGACGAAATTAAAAGATCAAACTTCTCTTACAAGCCTAATTTTTTAACTATTTAGGAATTAAATAGAAACTTTAACTTTGTAATTAATTAATTATATAAATGGAACTAATGCAAGGTCCTATGGATATAATGGAGCCATCTGGTAGCGAATCGGTGAACACTAACCGGTAGTAAAAGTATCAGCAGTTCGTCATAGATGGCGCGACCAGATTATTTTAGTTGATTATATATATTTATTTATGTGTGTATATATATATATATATATATACTTTTCGTATTATGCTTATCTATGTATATATATATATACATACGTATACATACATATTTATAGAAAAATTACACTATTAATGTTGAAATATTTTCATGAGTCACTGTATGTGCAATAATGTATAATATATACGTATATATGTATATACGTATTCGCTTGACGTTCTATCTGTGAAATACGATACGTTCTGAGATAGATACACTTCCAAGAGTTGCTGATTCAAACGTGGTCGATTTGCCGCTAGTCGAAACATCCCCACCCCAGTACGAAAGTTGTTGGGCAAAACTGCGGGTTGCGGGGGAGTCGATCGTGGAAGCTTGTTGCGTGACGACGTACGAATTGACATTTCTGATACGTATCCTGTCAATTGCGTATTACAAATTTGTACTGCTATCCTGCTACCTTCATATACTACTACGAGACATCAGGTTTGTTTTATCATGTTTATTATTATAACAAAATCAAGTATTCTTTTGGGTTCCCTTTATTGTTCCCTTGATCGTACGTTGACCGTTACTTATCGATAGTTCGTACTTTTTGCGTTTGAATTCGATCGTTATTTCTTTCTAATGTATTTGATTCTAGTTTTGTGTATTTATCTTACATTATTTGTCTTCCTTTGTACAGGTTGTTGGTTAATGATGTGGTTGCCACGAAAGGAATATAAATTCGGAATATAAACGAAATATGCAACGAAATATAGAACGACATATCGACGAAGTGTAACATGGACGAAAATATGGCGATTCTCGATTAATTTGATGGCTTCCGGTGACTTGGTAATATTTTACTCATTTTAATGAAAGCAATCACGTTTGTATTGTCTTTTCATTGAATCGTAGAAGATATTTAGTGTACAATTATTTTTTTCATGATACATATATGATATATATAATGGGATAATTAACAAATTCGTACTTTTTTGAGAGTATGAAGATTTTTAAGATGCATGACAGGAAAGTTTTAGGATGCAATTAGAAAAGATTATACAAATTGTATTGCTAGATCGAATAATTTCTTTGTTATAAATGAATTATAAGAATTATTTCATTGTTTTAACCTATATATTTCAAAATATATTTGCAAATAATTAAACACAGAAAATTTTCATATTTACAGTAAATGTGTTGAATTTTGCTGCATTTCTCGCACAATTTTTCACCGTGACAATATCGGACTTTCTCAATCTTATGAAAATCAGGTTTTCATTATTTTACTCTTTTCGAGTAATCAACACCGTCTTTAAAAACAAATTATAATACTCTACGCTTTGTTACAGGTTTCTTCCAGTCTTCACTTGTTCCATCGAAATCGACGATCCCGAATTGATGATTCCGGCTTGATCACGACTTCCTTCAGGATACAACAACATCGATGATAACGTTCTTCGCATTTAATGGTGAGTCGCATGCATTTTTCTTCCTCTGGTCACTCAATCATGTCGTAGGATGAAAGGTCCGAATCGACACGGGTGATTGGTTGTATACGTAGAATTTTTGACGAGCATAGTGACCCCGGGTATTTATTATACCCGTGAGTAGTAACATTTTCTGGTCTATATTTTATTAATTCAGGATAGGTTTTCTTGCACAACGCGTTTTAATATATTATTTTATAATTATTATATTATTAGATATAATTAGTATATATATACATACCATTGAAAATTACACAATATATTCAATACAATTATTTATAAAATTAAATTATATTCAATGTTACTATATATTTATAAAGTCTAAATATCAATATGAACATATATATGAGTATTGAAATAAACGACAAAATGACTTTGTTTAAGTATTTTTTAGTGAAGAAGTCTGATACCCTCAGACTTCGTCAATATGGAAATTCAATTATGATTAAAGTTATTATAGTGCTGATGAAGACTATAAATGATATTTATTTTAATCTTTTACTTAACGATGGTATGCAACAGTTTTATTATTTAAGTATACACAGTATAATTTCAGTAAAAATATGAAATAGAGAAGTATATGTTAAAGTATAACTTTGTCTGCCCGTTATGGTAGATATTACCAATTTCACGTGCAAGAAAACACTTCGCGACAGGCTGATTTCAGAATCAAAACGAGTTTTAAACGTCTTTTTGTGTTTTTAAAAATGTGTTTTGATAAAGATATCGCCTGAGGATATTTCGAGTAATAGAGTTCATTTAGGGTCCATTGTTATTTATTGATACAAATATTATTTGCATTGAATCTTAATTTATGCTTAATAAATATGTACATCTTTCATTAATTTCCTTCATTCTGGCATAATAGTTTAATTTTTCAGTAAAATACTAAAGTAAAATACAGCATAGAATTGTTAAAATTTGAAGTGAAATTAAATTGCAAAATCAAAGAATATTAGCCCGTTAGATACAAAATATAATAAATAGGTTAATCATATTTTTAGCATAGGATTTTCAGGTTTAACCCCTTCCATGTTCATTGTCAGAATCTCACTCACGTGCCCAGGTGCGTCTTGGGTGGGAGGAAGGCAATGTGCACGATGAGTAGTCTATAAGCTTAACAATTTTTTCAGCGACTGACGTTGCGTTAGCGTATCGTGCACGACGTATTTTCCACTGAGTGTGTATGTGGTTAGGCTGTGGAATTGCGTCGTTTTTGCTATTTATTATAATCTTGAAATAGTTATGGATTCGTAAATATGAATCCAATTACAATTGAAAATAACAGTGTTAATAAATAGGTATTGTGGATTATAAATAGTAATAATACTAATCTCAGTATTAAACTGCAATGATAGTTACATTGATTACAATGCAACGATCTATTCTAGTCAAATTATTTCTTTAGATGATATACATATACATGATTCTGTACAATTATGAGTATTTAATTAAAATTTAAATTTAAATATACTTGGATAATTAGAGTTGAAATATACAGAATATTTGTACGCAATGATCGCTAGCCATCGTCAGTCGATTTCAGCAAAAAGGGTACGTACATTAGAGTGTGAAAGTTGTATGCCAAACTCGGGTGTCGGAGGCGTCCCGGGACGTCTCTCTAGTGTAGGCTCTTGCGCCCGGGTTATGTGTGAGAACCGTGGAGTGAATGTGTTGGTGTGTTGTCTGTTTTGCTATTTTTTAAATATAGGACTAGGTAGGATAGGTAGCATACTTTCTGGTGTGAATGTTAATTATAAGTAGGTAAGGCCAGGCAGGTTGGCACAGTCTCTAGATCGAGTAGGCGCGTTTTCGTGTGTCCAACCTGTTCCAGGAAATTTAATTTGAAAAATCGACGGCGAAGCTGGTATCACGAATGGAGCATACTATTTGTCTTAAGTCTTGCCTATCGATTTTTTGAATATCGCGGTCGCGGTCGCGAGTACGGAGTAGGTTCCGAAACGAACGTTTATTGCTCGAGCACGCACATACGAGCGGACAGCGATCTTTATGATCGTTGTTCGTCCATGTGCACTGGGAATAGCATCCGCGATTTATCTTTTTATTTCACCTTTATAAGTTACTTTTTATTTTGCGATTAGAAAGACTCGAGCTAGATTTAAGTTTCAGCGGGCATCGCGCCCGAAGAAAGAAGAGGCTATAAGCCGAAGAGGCCCGGCAAACTGCCACTCAAGAGGGCAACTACCAATGGCTCTGCATCCTCTGGGTCATCCAGAGCATGGAAAGTCATTCTCGTTACTACTTTGTCACTATGCTCGATTTTAGTATTTATAGTAGTAGTAGTAGTAGTAGTTCTTTTTTTCTTTTTTGGCCGATGTATATATCGGTCCATCATCACATTGGGCAAATCGCGGTTTTTCTTATTAGTGTCGCGAGAGAATGATTACGGTTTGAATTAGAGTTGCGATAAAATGATAATCGCGTTTGCTTTAGAGTTGCGAATTACGATATCGCGACTGTCTTTTGCAATTTTTATTATTAAATTTTAGAATTTCCGACAGAGTGATACGTAATAGAGTATTCCTTGTTTCCTTTAGAATTTTTCCTTCATTTAAAATTAGATTTAAAAGTATTAACGTTTGATTAATTTTATAGCATTGCAATTTGTACTAGACAGTAAAATATTCTTTCTTCACATATGGATATTAATTTCATTTTTGCCTTAAAAATTAGTGTTGCGATATTCCATCGCGATTGTTTTAATTATTATTCTAGTTAGAGTTGCGTCGATGAATGATCGCGTTTTTTACAGTAGTGTTGCGCTTATATTATGCCCAATGCCCAGTCCTATTCCACTGGATTGTGGAAACACGTTCCTGCTCCTCATCTGGATCATCTGACGCAGTTATACCAGCAGTCTCCCAAATGGCTGCATTGGACGTCTCGATATTAGTGTTGCGAATACTGAAATATGAGTGCATAGATTACTATTTATTATTAAAATATCCAACTTTTACTTCCGGAAGTTTCTTCTTTATTTTTATTTTTTTAATTTTCATTAGTTAATTAATTAGTATTGCAACTATTGTATGGAGCACTCTTCGTGTATTTATCTTGAGAATTTTCTATTCTATATATGAATTTAGTAAATTAGTGTTGCGAAAATGAAAAGATAGTCCACTCACGGTTTATTGCTCGGGATTATATCGAGTGGACAATGACTATATTTTGCTGGCCCTTCTGGCTACTAATTTATTCTTCTTTTCAGGGTCTACCGAGAAACCTCTAGATTTCTAATAGGTAGGGTTTATAAGGAAACCTTTAGATCTTTTATAGCTAGGTTTAAGGGAATCTTTATATTCTTGATCGGTAAGATTTATGAAGCCACTCTGTGCTCTTATTATGTTCGGATATTTATGTAGTATGCAGGGCTTATGAAAACACCTTTAGGTTTCTAATTAAAGTATTGAAATTAAATTAGATGTTCTACCAGGTAGAGTTTTTCAAATTTGATGGGACAGGAACTAGATGGAACGTTTGTGAGTCAGGTGTGTGGTTAGGTAGAGTATCTTTACTGCTAAAAAGTACTGCTTCCTAGAAGCATTAATTCGTTCCTAATAAGTAGTTTAATATATAATTAATTTATACATGCATTTAATTATGCATGCCTAATTAATAGTAATGGTTAAATAGATAAGGTAGTGTAAGTAGATAAATAGTATAATTCTTTATGAGGCGCATCTTTCCCTTTTTTAAAATAATTTTACCACAGACGAGGAACAGGAATAGACGTGACATTCGATGCTTGTTCGACTCTCACATTTTGCGGGTCGCATGACCTCTCCATACCATTTTCGTGTCGCATGCGAAGTTACTATTTCAGTTTAATACTGATTTGAATTAAAACTATAATCTTGTACGGAACTATAAATAAAATATAAAACTGGATATCTAATAATTGTAACGAAATATAATTCTATCTTGCTACAATACTTCAGAAAACATCACACACTCTCAAAATAATAAATTACTGTATAGTGCAGTACTGTAATAAGAATTAAATGAATCGTTTAATCAATTCTAAATGAAATTGCAATTCCATATATCTGAAACAAAAAATGTAAATTTTTAAATCTTTCTTATTTTCATCTTTGTATTCTCAAACCAATTATTAATTATACATTATCAAATATAGGTAATTTGATTCACCATTAGAAACTTGTAATACAATCCATCCATGAAACTATTTCGATAATTTATCGATAACAAACAGACGGTGTACCTCGATGTTCCACGGTGTACCTCGCTGTCCCACGATGTACCTCGATATCCCACGACATCCCACGATGTCCTTACGATATCCCAATCTGTCCCACGGTAAATTCTCTTCGTGGCTTTTCGTGTACCAAACTGTACCAACGGTATCCCACGTTGCGGTCCAGTCAAGATCATCCAAAATTCTTTTGGCGGCTTTTGGTGACCCAAACTGGGCTGGTGCGTAGTTCTTAGCTTGGTATCGTTTTCCAACGATTAATCAACTGATTAATTTTTGGAAAACGATGCCAATTACCAGGTCTCACCACGAGGAGGTGACTACGCACGAGACCCGCCCATGAGTTATTTAACATTATGCATCGGTCTCGACATTCAACCTATTGGAAAGAATATCGAGTTCTGACTCTACTTGATCATGGGCCTGCGTAAAGAGATAGTTATTTCGTAACCGCGAAACACCTATTTCCTACGCAGCAGTTACACGAATCTTTACAAACGTAATACAAAGCTCACACAACGCAATATCTATCTCCAACACAACGCAACATGTATCTCACACACAATAATTACATCGATCAGTACAAACATCGTACAATTAATTCGCAACCCTATCGGCAACATTCCGTATCAAAGACACATTTGTCTAACTTGGAACGAAAGAAATAAAATGAGGCTACGATGGAAAAGGAGCCCCAATAAACAGACGATGGAAGAAAAACCGCGGCGCGCCCGAAAAGAATGAAATCACGATCTCTCGAAAGAACTAACAAACCTACGCGACGTACTTCCGTGCACCAGATAACCCAAAGGTTCTGCGGAAAGCCCAAGAATTGACCGTAACTCGATTTCTGTTTCGCCGTTCGAAACTTACACGAGTCGCGGTCGATGGCGCCGACCGATGATGCCAGTGATCCATTGGCAATCCAGCCGTGGATCCAGCACATAGGCCGGCAACTTAACACACTCCAACTGAACAAGTGGAACCCAGGGAGGGGCCGCTGAACAGGATTACGAAGGCATCGCCCCAACTGAACAGTGGGGCCCACCCCCGCGGGCCCGAACAGGATTACGGAGGACGTGAAGTTGCAGGTCCCTGACCGAGTACCGAAGTACCAATCGGACAGGACTGCAGATCCACGACTGAATCCCCAACAGAATCGCAAGCATCACCGGCGCGACGACAACTCCCGTGATCCGATGCAAACGTCGAGCAGTCGTCGAGCAGTCACTAAGACAGAGGTGTCCTTGGGGCGACTTACGAATCCAAAGAGTTGTCTGGGGCAAGTACGCCACGCGGCAGTTTGAAAGAACTGAGCGATCGCGAACAGAAAAATCGCGGCTACAATTTTTCCAGTGTGCTATGCGAGGGAATCAAGAGAGACGATAATTTTCATTTTCGTTCCAAGATGGATAAGTATCGTTGTACAGAATGTGCTCACTATGCACTTAACATAGGTATCTATCTTACGATTAATTAAGACTAAGACGCACGCATTCCACGGTGTCCCACGGTGTCCAACGGTGTCCAACGTTGTCCCACGGTGCCCAACGGTGTCCAACGGTGTCCAACGGTGTCCAACGGTGTCCAACGATGTCCAACGATGTCCAACGATGTCCAACGATGTCCAACGATGTCCAACGATGTCCAACGGTGTCCAACGGTGTCCAACGGTGTCCAACGGTGTCCAACGGTGTCCAACGGTGTCCAACGGTGTCCAACGGTGTCCAACGGTGTCCCACGGTGTCCAACGGTGCCCAACGCTGTCCAACGTTGTCCCACGGTGTCCAACGGTGTCCAACGGTGTCCAACGGTGTCCAACGGTGTCTAACGATGTCCAACGGTGTCCCACGGTGCAGTCCAGTCTAGATCGTCCAAAATTCTTTTCGCGGCATTTGGAGATCCACACTGGACCAACGGCGTCCCACGATGTCCAACGGGGTCCCACGATGTCCGACGGTGTACCACGATGTCCGACGGTGTACCACGATGTCCGACGGTGTACCACGATGTCCAACGGCGTCCAACTATGTCCGACGGTGTCCCACGATGTCCAACGGCGTCTCACGATATCCAATGACATTCTACGGTGTCCCACGATGTCCAACGGCGTTTCACGATGTCCAATGACATTCTACGGTGTCCAACGGCGTCCTACGTTGCAGTACGGTTTAGATTATCCAAAATTCTCTTCGTGTCTTTTCGTAATCCAAACTGGACTTTATCAGCGTGGTTCTTAGCTTGGTATCGAATTATTGTACAATGTTTCTACTGATCGATGTAGTCATTTTCCAAAAATTAATCAACTGATTAATCTGCGAAAACGAATATATCGATCAGTACAAACATTGTACAATAATTCGCAACCGTACTGGCACCATTCGGTATCAAAGATACATTTGTCTAACTTGGAACGTGAGATGGAAATTGGAACTACTGACACTGCATATACAATTTAGAGTCTTGCGGAAGGTCATACTACTCGTTGTACTAAACTTTTGAAGATATCGAAAGTTATAAACTTTAAAGCGTAATATGCTCCTCTTAAAAATGGGAAAAATGGCTTTGTCTCTTAACTTTTAACAGTATCTGTTATTTTCTACAACATAGTGACTTGCAACATAGTGAACCGAAAGATATGCACATAAATCATTTTGTGCAGAATTTTTGTTACAAACGTGACGATGATCGCGAATGAACTTTTGTTTCATGCAAATGAAATTCGAATATTTATAAAATTCTACATTACTCTTAAAAGATTGAAAATATCGCGGTCGAAAAAATTCTAAAAGTTATGATTCTAAGAACGAACAATCACCAGCATTAATTCCAATAGCAATGAATTAAATTTTAAAAAATATTTCAAGCTTTCATATTTCATTATAATACTTTCTTGCGCATGAAATCGCTCACAATTTCATACATGTAAATATATATATATTATACATTCGTAATAAAGTTCTGCATTTTAGCAGTCATGGTAACGTTAACGCTGACAAAGGAAAATATGTCTTATAGCAGTATTTTCAGCAATAAACGTAGTAATAAGGGGCGCTGAAAAAGAAACAAAGCAGTAGCCAGAAGGGCTACTAAAATTCGATCGTGTTCCACTCTATATAAACCCGATCAACACGTCGAGAGTGGAACTGAATATTCTTGTTTCGCAACGCTAATTTATTACTAATATTTATTCAAAATAAAACGCGATGAGTACTTTGTTATATTTGCAATATAAATAAATCTGTCACTAAAAAAAAAAAAAAAAAAATATAATTCTGAAAATTCCCGAAATTTGATACGCAACGCTAATAAATTTAAATCTATGCACTCGTATTTAAGTAATACGCAACACTAATAGCGAGAGATCGAAGTGCAACCATTTAAGAGGTTGCCGATGAACGATCACACTTGCACAGCTCTTGCAGCTGTATCGTGTGATCCAGGAACAGTGTCCGACAAATACAATCGGAGGGCTTGGGGATTTCGTAAACACAACTCTACTTAACAAAACGCGATCATTCATTATCGCAACGCTAAAGGGAAAAATTAATAGAAATCGCGATGAAATAATATCGCAACGCTAATTTTTACAGTGAATTCAATGAAACTTACTATTTACTACATGAAAAAGCTACTTTAAATATTTTGGTATTGCTACTTGTAATACTATAAAATTAATTAAAAATTAACATATTTATTATTTGATTTTAAACAATAGAAAACAGGATAAATTCTGATACGTATAGTTCTATAAGAAACTCTAAAAATTCATAATAAAAGCAAAAGACAATCGCGATATCGTAATTCGCAACTCTAAAGCAAACGCGATTATCGCAACTCTAATTCAAACCGTAATCATTTTCTCGCCACACTAATAAAAAGTCGCGATGTTATTTCGCAACTCTAATACAATCCGTAATTAATTTATCGCAACTCTAATAAGAACAATCGCGATTTGTCCAATGGGACGATGGACCGATATGTACATCGGCCAAAATAGCAAAGACTACTACTACTACTACTACCACTACTAAAAATATTAAAAGCGAGCATAGTGACAAAGTAGTAACAATAATGACTTCCCATGCTCTGGATGACCCAGAGGATGGGGAGTCATTAGTAGTTGCCCTCTTGAGTGGCAGTTTGCCGGGCCTCTTCGGCTTATAGCCTCTTCTTTCTTCGGGTGCAATACCCGCTGAAACTTAAATCTAAGCTCGAGAC